>JAJIBD010022155.1:0-105000 GCA_021461705.1 Cryptotis parvus
TTTTTTTTAATTTTTTTTTTTTACAGTTACAAAGATATACAATTAAAAAGTTCATATTTTGGTTTTGGTCATACAGTGTAGCAGCACCCATCCCGCCACCAGTGCCCATCTCCCACCACCAACGTTCCCGGGTTCCCCCCCTCCCCCAGCCACCTCCATGGCAGGTTCTTTATTCCTTTCCATTTCTCTCTCTTTCTCTTTTCCTTCCCCTCCAGACTATGGATTACAGAACATACATTAAAGGGTTGTCATGTCTATCTTTTTGCCTCTATTTAATGCTCAGTTCTAGGTTGGCATTAGTACCCTCGACAAGTGTTAGCACCCTGTTCCATTTTCTGTCTTACCTAGCCTCTGACTCCCACACGTTTGTGATAGTTTCCACCTTTGACAAGACATCCTGATATATGTTTCACTTGACCTTGGATATTGGTATCATAATATGTACATATATATTTATGTTATGCAGATAAATGCAGTCATTCTGTATCTGTCTCTCTCCTTCTGGCTAATTTTGCTCAACATAATCTTCTCCATGTACATCCATTTATAGGCAAATTTTATAACTTCATTTTTCCTAACAGCTGAGTAGTATTCCATTGTGTAGATGTACCAAAGCTTTTTTATCCAATCATCGATTTTCGGGCACTCTGGTTGCTTCCAGATTCTGGCTATTGTGAATAATGTTGCTATGAACATAAAAGTAGGGATGGTGTTTCCGCTGCGTATTTTTGGCTTCCCAGAGTAGATTCCCAGGAGTGGTATGGCAGGGTCAAATGGGAGTTCAATTTCTAGTCTTTGGAGGAATGTCCATATTTTTTTCCAGAAAGGCTGTACCAGCCGGCATTCCCACCAACAATGGATGAGTGTCCCCTTTTCCCCACATCCACGCCAGCACTTGTTGTTCTTGTTCTTTTGAATATGTGCCAGTCTCTGTGGTGTAAAGTGGTATCTCATTGTTGTTTTGATTTGCATCTCTCTGATGATTAGTGATGATGAGCATTTTTTCATATGTTTTTTGGCCATTCGAATTTCTTCCCTTGCTGAAGTTTCTGTTCATTTCTTCCTCCCCATTTTTTGATGGGGTTGTTTGTTTTCTTCTTGTAAAGTTCTACCAGTGCCTGATATATCCTGGATATTAACCCTTTATCAGATGGGTATTGGGTGAATATTCTTTCCCATTCTGTGGACTGCTTTTGTATCTTAGTCACTGTTTCATTTGAGGTGCAGAAGCTTTTTAGTCTCATGTAGTCCCATATGTTTATCTTTTCTTCTAGTTGCTTTGTTAGTGATGTTTCACCTTTGAAGATGCCATTAGCTTCAATGTCATGGAGGGCTTTTCCTATATTTTCTTCAATGTACTTTATGGATTCAAGTCTGATATTGAGATCTTTAATCCATTTTGATCTGATTTTTGTGCATGGTGTTAGACATAGGTCCAAATTCATTTTTTTACATGTCACTGCCCAGTTTTCCCAACACCACTTGTTGAAGAGGCTTTCCTTACTCCATTTTAGACTCGTTGCACCTTTATCAAAGATTAAATGATCATGTGTTTGAGGTTGGGTGTCAGGATACTCAATTCTATTCCATAGTTCCACAGGTCTGTTTTTATTCCAATACCATGCTGTTTTAATTACTACTTCCTTGTAGTACAGTTTGAAGTTGGGAATGGTGATGCCTCCCATGTTCTTTTTCCAGAGGATTGCTTTAGCTCTCCTTGGGGTTTATTGTTCCATACAAATTTCAGGAGTGTTTGGTCAATTTCTTTGAAGAATGTCATGGGGATCCTTATAGGGACTGCATTGAATCTATACAGAGCTCTAGGGAGTATTACCATTTTCACAATGTTGATTCTCCCAATCTATGAGCAGGGAATATGTTTCCATTTCCTTGTGTTATCTTTTATCTCTTGGAGCAGTGTCTTGTAGTTTTCTTTGTACAGGTCCTTTACACACTTGGGTAAGTTGATTCCTAGGTATTTGATCAAAAGCGCTTAATCTTAGGAAAGCTCAACAACAAATTTTTATATGCTAATTTCCATTCATAGCCCGCTTTTTAGGGAATTCAATCTATTGCATATGCTAAGCAAATTATCATCTTTGACATCAACAACTTCTGCATGTAGAAAAAAACTTGAAGAGCAGAGAAAGGAGAAAGAAACTAAATTCCTCCTATAGATCCACTTAACTACCTACAACCAACACACTACCATTTTTCAATGAAAAGTTTAAGAAACTGAAAGGCCATGACATTTCCATGGTCCAAACAACGAAAATTTAAAAAAATTAGTGCAAATGTAAGCTACTTGCAGTTCTGTAAAAATATATAATTAAAATTGGATTAACATACTAAGGAATGAATATTTATGAGCTATTGAATGTATAAGAAATAAACAACCTTTGAGTTGTTTTTCTAAAATCTAATTTGATGCTTATTGAAGTACTTTACACAGTATATTTAGAGCAAGAAGTTACCTGACACCTCTGTGAATACTTTATAGCTCTCGGGTTATATTTAACATCATCAGTAGAGATGCAACTTCTCAAAATTAAAACTTATTTGAAATTATGCAAGTCCTGCTATAGCTTCACAATGTAGGATATTAAGTATATTAAATATTAGTGCTGATATTAGATCAAGAAAACTCTGAATTTCTTATAAGGAATTTTATTTTTATGAAAGCAAAGCATGTAAATATTTTATCACAAATTCTAAAATCCTAAGGCTTTCAACACAAAATTACAGTCACTAAGTTTGCATTTGAAGATGAATTAATAATAGTTTGTTGTTTCAATAAAATAATTTGTTTTATTATTATTGATAAATAATATACTATTTTATACTATTAGGTTAATAGTGGCTTTGCTAATTACTATATCTGAGAATATTATGGAATTAATCATATGGAGAAATTTATCTGCTAAATAAAATTTATTTAAGTTGGTTGTCTTAAAAAGATTTTTAATACTTCAAACACAAATTATTATGACTATAAGCCTTTAGTTTTATATCTATACCAGATATTAATCTCATAGAAAGTAAGATAAAATCACATAAGTTGAAAAAATTATTTGTGATGGATTGTTATATATATGATTATACCTCTACAGTTTTTATTTAGTTATAATATTAATACTCAACATTTTAATTTTTATTTAAGTTATTAATAAGCTACCCTGGAATGCAGAATACTTAAGTAAACATTATTAGCACAAATATTCTGAGCATGATATAGGAGTATGTTATCAATGGTTTTTAACTTTTAAGACAATGGCCCCTTTCTGACCTGTTTTCTTCCTATGACTTCCCTGTCCTACTGGTTGACCTCTAGTCCTGTACCAGGCCACCGTTTATATGATTTGCACATGTAGCTCTCTTGGAATGTCCTGAGGTGGTACAGGGGATCTATGACACCAACTTTGATTAAATTGATATAGATGATTTTTATTCCACATCTCAAGAGTTATAAGCTAAGCTATCAGCCTTTGCTGAGATCTTCTAAAGGCTCAATCAATATGGGCTAGAGAACTTATTTTGTGTCGCTCACAAAGTTACAGGTACATCTAACTTCCATTTTAGCCATTTGTCAGAAGCTTTGGTTCTGGTCACTTGGGTCTTTCCATAGAACTTCTTATATCATCTTGTCACGAGCACCCAAGATGGCAGTACAAAATTTTGTAAACTAATATTTGATGTGATACATTCAATTGGTCACCCAATAAACTATGCATTCTGTTCTAGAATGTGATACACGATATCTAACTAATATATATAGGAGACAACTACATAGAGAAACAGAAATCATTGGGGAACATCTTGAAGGACTGTCCACCATCATCTTCTATGGACTAAACAATGCATTATCTGAGGAATGGGAGGGGGAACTAACTGATATAAATCCCTTCAATATATTCTATTTTAAAGAAAAACTGATCTTAAAAAAATCATGTTTTTAATATTATAAAATTTTCCAAAAAGAGTCACAGACATGGGGCAGAGCTGCTACTGGCTCTTCCTGTGCCCAGCTGCTCATGAGGCATCCGGGAGGGATGGCCGGTCCTAGCCCTGGCCCGACACCCAGCAGGGCCTTGCAACAAGCCAGACGACACCCCCCCACTCCATGAGGGCCACCATTTTCCACATCCGGACTTCCCCCTCACCATAACTCCGCCCAGCAGACCAGCCTATCACAGCCTATCACACAGTTCATCAATAAATTCTGGATTTATAGATGACTACAAGAGAGTATTCTACCTGCACGGCAGAGCCTGAAAGCTACCCGTGTCATATTTGATATGCCAAATACCAGTAACTATTATAGACCTCATTCCCATGACCTGATGGAATGCTTTGAAGCTCTTTATGTTCCTGGAGCAAGCAGGTGCTCTTGGACTCTACTTGCATGTGACAGGACATATGGAGATGTTAGTGGCGCCACCTCGAGCAAATCGATGACGAACGGGAAGACAGCGATTCCAAAAACGGGAATACAGTGATTCCAAAAACAGGAATACAGTGATTCCAAAAAGAATGAGCTCATGGTTTGTCAAGGACCCTGGCCAGCAGCCCCTGGCACAAAGGAGGGAGACCTAGATCTTGCTAGACTTCATCCCTGCAAAAGAAGAGGGAAGGACTTGGGAGAAGCTCTGCCCTTGCTGCTGCTGCAGAAAGGAAAAGGAAGACACAAATGTAGCAATGGGGAGGGATGCTGGAGAGTGGTTCCTGTTTTATTGAGCACAGAAGAAGCCTTTTATACAGCTCCTGGGTCGAGGGCATACAAGCACAACTCATGCAGCACCTGAAAACTCCCTGGCCATAGAGTAACAGCACCTGCAAACTCCTGGGTCATTGCACTAGAACAGCAATTACATATCCCTGTGGTCAGAAGATTAGGCACATTCTGTATTGATGTTCTTCACGTGGATGTACTTGGGCTTTATTGCCCTAAGAACAGGGCCTACTTCTGGGTCCAGCTTTCAGGGCCCCATGGTGGGCAAGAGCCAGGCCCTAATACTAGCCTCATAGTTCCCAACAGTGGTTCTATAAGGCAAGTACAGTGGAAGAACCACTTTTGTCTTCACTGAGAAAATGTTGCTTCAACTAATGTCATTAATGTTGAAAAAGAAACTATAAACACACTATGAAGTACTTCATTGTAGGAGAATGCTGGATTCCCCCATCAAAATCCAGGAGCAGGGTCAGGGATCCTCTTCTGCCCCAGGGGATCAGTGGCCAGCGGATAGAGAAAGAAGTGAAAATCCAGCAAAGTTTCAATAGGCTTTAATCTCACAGGTTCTGGTATACAATCCAGTAACAGGAAAACCCCAAATGTTAGGTTCCTTGCTGGACCCCGGCCAAGTGTAGGTTTAGAATCCTAGGCCAAGATGGTAGCTACCATTTACTAAGGCCCAAAAAGGAAAGAGAACAGAAAGGAGGGAGGGGGCAGAAAGCTAAGAGGAACAAATGTCAGTTTTCCCAGTGGCATACTGGCATGTCTCTTTGAACTAGGGCAACTGATTACATTATGGTTGATCCAACGTGGCCAAGTATTCTTGGAATATCTACATGACTGTCCCTCATGGGGACCTGTGGAGTTAGGAAGAGTTATGAACTGGAGCAAGCAAGATTCATAATAAGGATATTTTTGCCGCATAAAATTATGAAATCAATCCAATCCTGCCCAAGCTCCCACTGTGTCTGCTCCAGAGATTCCCTAAAGGCAGAGAGGAGCTCTTAACATAAGCAAAATGTAGCAGAAGCCTAGGGCTCAGTAGGGAGTATCACCCCACACTTCATTCTGAAGAAATGACTCTGAAAATATGATGTTTAAATAGCCTTCAAGTTGAGAATCACTGTATCACTGTATCACTGTCTTCCCTTCATCGTCGATTTCCTCGAGCAGGCACCAGTAACATCTCCATATGACCTGTCTCATGCAAGTAGAGCCCAAGGGCACCTGCTCGCTCCAGGAACATAAAGAGCCTCAAACCATTCCATCAGGTCATGAGAATGAGTAGCATACTCTTGTAGTCACCTCAAAAATCCAGCATTTATTGATGATCCGGGCTGTGATAGGCTGGTCTGCTGGGTGGAGTTCTGATGAGGGGGAAGTCCGGATGTGGAAATGGAGGTCCTCATGGAGTGGGGCGTTGTCTGGCTTGTTGTGAGGCTCTGCTGGGGTGGCGGGCCAGGGTTAGAACCTGCCATCCCTCCCGGGCACCTCATGAGCGGCTGGGCACAGTGAGAGCCAGTAGCAGCTCTGCCCCATGTCTGTCCAAGTTGAGAATATAGAAAGAATCTGTATTGTCATATAAGCAGATAATCAGATTTAAAAAATCTATAGGAAAGTACAGTTTTCTCTCTCCTCTTTCAGTCTCCAAGTTTTTTCTAATTTGGGAAAGTTATTGATAATGTCAAGGGATTATATAGGATCATAAAATAATTTTTCATGAAGGGTAGAGATAGCACAGTATGTAAGGTACCTGCTTTAAACACATTCAACTCAAGTTTAATCCCTGGCACCTCAGGACCAGGACCTATCAAGAGTAATCCCTGATCACTACCAGGTGTGGCCCCCCAAAAAAGTCTGTTTTTACTTTTTATAATAAGTAGCATTGAAGCTGGATTCTCTATAGCTAAGGGAGAGTGTCTCAGAACAACTACATATCTGATTTGACTAAATTCCTAATGCCCAAGTTAAATTTTCTTAGTGTCATAAACCTGTGAATTTACTTTCTTTGTTACACACATTAAGGTATTTGATGTAGCTAGTTGTCTAAAAAAACTTGTGAAACATTAATTACTTAAGACATAAAACAACACTTATTGTGAAAATTAATGATGGGTTAAAGTTGTAAACTGTTGTTGTAAATGATTTACAAGTTTACTAAGCTTTCCTCAAGGTATATTTATGCTCAAAGCTCAGAAAACACAACTTGCAAATAAGTCATTAAAAAAGCTATTCTATCGCTGAGTTGCTACTACAGTAGGCAGGTTTATAACTGATTTCTAAAATGTTTTCCACTAATCTGAGACTTGATGCTGCTGTGGAGGGAACAGTTTTGAAACACTGCATGCCTGAAACCTCATCATGAATTCATGGGGTTTCTAATTACATGGTGGCTAAATAAATAATAAACTTAAAATGAAACCTCAAAAACAAAACACAAATTTTTGTATAATATGTATGTCTTTTTCATATTATGTATGCCACATAGTAAAGTGAATACCTATTCTGATCTTTCCACTTATAAAAAATTCCTCTGTGTGTGTGTGTGTGTGTGTGTGTGTGTGTGTGTGTGTGTAAAGGAAAGTATTGGGAGGAAGTAGAAATTTTCAGGATTTTTTTGTGGAGGTGTTTGGGCCATACCCAATAGGACTAAGGGGCTATTTGTAGTTCTATGCTCTGCAGTTGCTCCTGGAAGTGCTGTGAGTTCCCTATGGAGTGCTAGGGGTCAAACCAGGCTTGGAAGAATGCAAGGTAAGTCACTAAAGTGTGGTACTATCTCTCCAACACTGAGAGTGGTCATTTTCAAAGCAAGGTCCAAGATGACCCACAGCCACATTATCTAGGAATATCTTAGATACACATTTTGAAGCCTCACCTCACAGCCACTAAGTCAGAGCCTTAGAAAACAGAGTCCTGCAATCTGTTTCTTAACAGCAAAGAGATTCTGATGTGCAATATTTGGGAAACTGTGAGGCATAATGTCGCTCATTACTGCCAGCTCCTTGTCTGTCTTATTCAGAGCAAAGAACCCTCTCTTTCAAACCTGGGCAAGAGAGGTTCAGTAGTTCTATCAACTTCATCCCATGCAATGAGCTCTCAAGCCATTCCATCACTTCTTGAAGTTTTAGAAGCATAAATCAAAAGCATAGAGGTGGTAACAACAAAGAATTATTGAAAACTCTTCTACAAACTCCACATTATATTTGGCAGTCAAGTGGAATGTCCCTTCTATAACATTGTGATTTAATCAATACTTTCAGGTTTGAAAGCAGTGAAAAAAGGAATCATGTGGCTTGATGATCCATATCATCAAACACCAGACTCAAAGTTTTTACCTTTAACGCTGTGATATAATATGAGTCTTACTCAGAAAACCTCTTTCCTCTACTTCTTCATCTATAAGATGGAATTTTAGCACTGTGACTTACTTTGACACAAAGCCTACTATTTAAAAATACATTTTTCTCAGGCAATTAACTGTTTCTCCAGGAATATAGCATTAATACACTAAATCAATAGCCCAATGTTTTAGCAGTGAAAGTTCACATTTTAGAACCTGAGCCCAGGCAATTTTGGACACCACATGTGTACCAATTAGTCAAATGTCATTTTGTTGTTAAAGGAATTGGATTTGATTCTGAACTTATACTAAACAACATTTTTTCTAAAATGTTGCCATTTAAAAAATTATAAAGGTCATATATAAACCTTTACAAATCAAGGGCAGTTCAATAGGATACTGTCCTTAAAACTCATTATATCAACATAAATATAATGAAATTATAGATTGTGGAAGAGAAAAGTAACTTTATTCTGATTATCTTCACTGCTATTTTATTAAACATATAGATTTCAAGGTGACCAACATCCACGAGGAAAGTCCTGAGTCAAAAAAAGTTGATTACCTACCAGTGTGTTTCACTGCTAAATTATCCTAAGTTTGTATTTAAATATTTTCATAAGTTCTTTAATATATACAGTTGGCTAATTGAATTCATTTTTCACTTGCCTTAGTAGACTTTACCCTAATCAAGACAACAAATTTAAAACATCTTGATACTAATAAGAGTACTACTAATGACTATATGCTGACAAATTAGACAACCTAGGAAAAACATACATATTCTGAGAATCATAAGATATCTATAGACTGAATTATGAAGAAATAGAAACTGCATAGATAAATTACTGGAAAGGATATTAAGTGAATAACTAAAACCTCACAACAAACAAAATCTAGGAATTTCACTGGTGAAACATAAGACTCCAAAATTTTAGTAGACACATTTCTTAAACTCTTTCCAAAAATTAAGAGAGGAACTGATTCAAATTTATTTTATAAGACCAATATTACCCTGATAGTAAAAGCAGATAATATCACACAAAGAGAAACATTAAGGAGTAATATTCCTGACAAACAGGAATTACTAGATTCAAAAGGAATAAAACTGTCATTCTTTGTATGATATAATTATATGTAAACTGTATGCCTGAAAGTGTTAAAAAAACTTACTTAAATTAATAATATAGTTCACTATTATCTCAGGATAAAACGTCACTATACAAAAAATCAGTTGTGTTAAATATACTAACAAACTAATATATAAAAGCAAATATTAAATTCTGTTTATATTTAATCAGAAAACTAAGATAACTAAAAGTATATGTAACTAAGTTAGTTAAAACATGTGAGCTCCAGAGAGGCGATAAAGGGCTCGGCCAGCCCCTGGCTGAATTCAACATAGCTCCAAGGGTTCCCTCACATGTGCGGGGGGGGGCCATGTTAGCCAGACTTGGAGCAGGGATTTGGGCCCCTCCCCATTCCTCCACCTCCATGCCAGCAACCCCGGAAGAGAGACACTCCAGACCCAACCACTCCAGACCCACAGCTGAGCTGCTAGGACCCACGTGGAAGCAACCCATGAAGCTCCAGAGGTCGGTAAAGGTCTCGGTCAGCCCCTGGCCATGTCCAACATAGCTCCAAGGGTTCGCTCACATGTGCGGGGGAGGGGCCACGCTGACTGGACTTGGAGTGGGGATTTGGGCTCCTCCTCCCATTCCTCCACCTCCATGCCAGCAACCCTGGAAGAGAGACACTCCAGACCCACAGCTCCGCAACTGTGCAACAGTCTTAGATAGTACTGGATTTTAAGACCAGGTCCTTCCCAGGATCTTTCACATTTATACACTAGATACAGTTCTAGGCAGGTTCTAGCCATGGCCTGTCATCCCGAGAGCCTAGCAAGAAGCCAGAAGAAACCCCACACTGTGAGGTCAACATCCAGATTCCACAGTTCCTCAGAGCTCCACCCAAGTGAAAAACTGATCTTTCCCCATTGAGTTTCATGAGTAAATGCTCGAGATGAGAGCCTTCTACTGAGAGTATACCACCTACACGACAGAACCTGGCAAGCTACCCGTGTTTTATTTGATATGCCAAAAACCAGTAACAATTATGGCCCTCATTCCCATGTCCTGAAGGAATGTTTTGATGCTCTTCCTGTTCCTGGTGCAAGCAGATACCCTTAGGCTACACTTGCTTGCAACAGGACAGATGGAGATGTTACTGGTGCCTGCTCAAGCAAATTGAAGAACAACAGGAAGACAAGTGATACAAGTGAAGTTAAAACATATACACTAAAATTTGTAAGATTGTTGACTGAAACTGCAGATATAGAAATTTAAATGCAATAGAATTCTGATTCAGCAACACAAACTATTTATGAAAACAGAGACATTGAGGGAATAATGCAAAGCAAAATTGGTCACAGAAACACATATTTCATATTATCTCACTTTTATGTGAAATCTGGGAGAAATTATTAACAGACAAAACATAGTAGAGAGAGATAAAGAAACAATCATGATTGTTTATAGGAGGTGAGAGGGATTACAGGGGTGAATAGTTCAAGCAGTTCAAGGGATAGGGGAGTGTAAGAGAAAGTGAATGTGTGGAGGAAAACGTAACATTGGAAAGATCAGTCAGTGCAGAGACTCCTCATCTCATCCCTACCCATTCCAGTATCTCCAACACAGAGATTTTGGGCATGGAGGGTTAGAGGGTAAAGTACCACATATTTTTAAAATTAATGATAATAATAATTCTAAATACGTGGTTTAAAGGTCAAGATCATTGAGGCATGAACTCATAAGCTCATGTAACTCAGCCAACAGCCATAAGTGAAGTTCCAGCTTCAATTCCAATTCTGGAGAAGCCTGTCCTACTATTTCTTCATCATTTAACTTAACTGAGGCCCCAGATATCATGGATCAGAATCAAGACAATCTCATTTTCAAATTTTGATTTTGGATTACTAACCACAGAATTTTGAGAAAATAAGTTGCTTTAAGAAGAAAGAAAAAATTTTTAAAAAACCATTGTGGCTCTAAAGAAGCGATTTTGTAACTGTCTCTCCTTTCACTCTCTCATTCCTATTAAAGCCCAAACATAACACCCAGAGAGAATGAAAAATCCTGAGATGTCTACAGACTGCCCTAGTGGCATGACCTCCATAAGGTGAGTTTACTTTCATAAGAAGACAAGTGGAACAGATGTGGGGTGGTACTTAGAGTTGGCCCATTTTGAGTGACTTGCTTAAATCTTTCTTACTGAGTCAGTAACAGACATATGTTCTAAGTACTGACGTTGGTGATAAAATTACCCGTTCCCATATTTGGTGGTAATAACCATATTTTATGGTCAAGTGTCCATTCTGCGCTTTATCTTGACAGATGGCAGCTATTTATATCTAGTTTAGGTTGTTTTGAAAAGTAAGCATACACATCCCACATACTCTGGCCATATAAAGAGCTTCCTGCATTCAACTTCCCATTATTCATTATCTTCACTGACTGTATTCAGCCCTCACAATCAACCCTTTCAAATTAACGGTGGAATCATTACAAGGTTTTGTGAATAACTGGAGGAGATCCTGATAGTGGATAATTTCTTCACAAACTGCATTTCCTATAGCAAGCACAGAATATTTTTAGTGAAGTACAGACTAAATTATGCAAATTTATGAGTCATCTGATTTAAACTTGGCGTGATAACTGGTAACAGACATGGTAGAAATAATAATTAAGAATTTTTCATTCTGTTTTCATTCTGATTTTAGAGGTCTTTCATTCAACTGACACTAGAAAGTCATTTTGTTTCTCTGGGTTTCAGCATATTTTACATAAAATTATAAGAACAATCTCTATTTCTATGAATGAATTTTATAGTATTGGGTATATATGATATAAACTATGTATACATATATATTGGAAAAGTTACAACTATAATAATCCAAAGTAATGAAATTTATTTTGAATATAACTTTTAGGAACAAAAATCATAACTGTTTAGAATTCAAAGTAATTAGTAATACTTGATAGGTTTCCAGAGTCAAGTAAATAGACTCTACTTAAAAATTGTTTCATCAATAATGAGATTAGATGGAATATTTCTGTTTGGGGATCTCTTCTAGATGGAAAGGAAAAAAGCATTGCTAATCTTCCACCTTTCTTTGTTTATTCTTCCTTAAGGCATTACCTATATCTTGGGTTGTGGATATAAGTACATTTACTGTAATGTTACATAAAATGAAGGGAAACTTCAATCACTCAGTGAAAATCTCATTGGTCTGCTTCCTGCCTTACTTTTCACAACTGGAGTGTTGTTGCCCACTAATAACTCAATTGTTCTCTCTTAGTTTCAGCTTCAAACTTTGTTTTACTTAACCAATCATATTTTCAGCTTATGCTTATGAGACCTATCCAAGCACTGAAAACTGAAACATTTGGTCTATTCTATGTCAATTAAAGCAAGCCTGAGATAAATAGGAGATTTTTCTCACTTCCTGGTTATGATAATTCATAATTTGAAAAGTTTTTCTTGGGGCTAGATTGGATTGTGAAGGAGAAGAGAGTCAGGCATTTAAAGATGGTTGCACCTCTAAACTCATGACTGCTCCAGGGATATTCTGCACTAACTAATTTGTCCATATCAGAAAAAAATAGATCATTCTTTACTGACGACAGAAGCTAAGAAAGAAAACAGTTAACATGCAGAAAGATCGAGGGAAAAAATATGAAGGTGGTGTTGACGCTGGGTTCCATTCTCACTCAAAAAGAAGTGATTCTTTAGTGGGTTGGAAGTGTAACTGAGAAAATTTGTAAGACTTAAAATGTCTGATTTCCAGTAAGAAGGAGAGTTATTGAAACATTGTCTAAGAGATAGAATGAATTGAACAATGTAAGTTGGAAGGAGGCATTTCATTGGGCAGATTTCTTATACTTAATGGTTAGCAAAAATCTGGGATAGATATTTAAAATAATTGATTTTGTAGATATAAAAAAGTGTCACCTAAGAATGTTCAGAGCATATAAACAAAAACAGTAAGTGAAAAAATCTTATTACTCAGCAGTATCATTACCATTTTGCAAATCCTTTCAAAATTTTATCAAAGCAAAAAGTAAAACTATTAAGACTTAAAAGTATCTGTTTTCATTTCTACATAATTACATGAACATTTTTCAAAATTACCAAGGCACATGTAGAATAAAATAGACAACATTCATAATGAAATACCATATTTCACCTTCTCAAAAAAAATAGGACCATGCTACATGTTCTGGTTAATCGCCTGTTTTGTTCACTTAAATGTATCATTTTGCTTTATAAAATACCATATTACTCTATTTTAGTAGCTTTAAATGAGAAGCAATTTTGTCAGAGGATATATTTAGCAATAGTTTTGCTGTATATGTTACATTTTGTTGTAACCACTGAGAGCAAGTAGATAGTAGACAGAGACTACGGGGGTTGCTGAACATTTGACAAAGTACAATATATCTCCACACCTAAACAAACCAAGGCACAAAGAGTGAAAAACAAGTTTTTTGATTGCTAATGTACATAGTTTTTTATACTTATTGCCATTTCTATTTTTGTGAACTTTCATCCTGAATTGATAATTCTTTTCCAAATCTTAGGCTCCTTTTGGAAATGTATGCTGCAAATATTTTTGTTTGTTTGTTTTTGTGTGTAGTTCACACCTGACAATGTTCAGAACTTACTCCTAGGTCTGTACCCAAAAACAAAAGATAAAACAAAAGTTCAAAGTTTGACAAATTTGATAGAAAACTGACATCTTCACAGTAGTGTTTTCTTAAAAGTTGCTCCTATTTAAATATTAGTAACATTTAAAAGTCGATGTAGTTATAGAGTACATCTCTACACATACAAAACAATTTTTTCTTTGGAACCATCTGTGCCTGAAGTGCTCTCCCCTCTTTATTACTCTCCTCTCACTTTCAGAAGTGTTTCCCTGACAAAGGTTTCCCACACAATAATGAACTAAGAGCACTTTTGGAGAAACCCAAGCTCATACAAGAAAACCCACATGTTATTTCCATATCCTGGTTTTGGTGGCAATCACGATGTGCTTGTTTACAAATAGAGAATTACAGTTTTGTGCACCTGAATCCTTTCTACTGTCAAAGAACAGTATTGATTATAAAATTTGGTTTGAAAAATAATCTCTATCAGGAAAGTAGTTAAAAGGATCCTTCACAGTAGAGAGCCTCAACTCACCAGAAAAGTAGTCAGTTAAAATAATTCAGTAAATATACATACTCTACTTCCCCAGTATTATGAGAGAACTGTAAGCTAAAGCCATCTGAGATATTATTATGAAGCCATCAGATAACAAACTTCAAGTGTGAAGAAGAGGGAACTCTCGCTATATTAATATAGAAAGTTTATATAGGCACTTGAGAATTTAATATATTCAGAAAAGTGAAAATTTTCCCTAAATCTAACTCTCCAATGTGACTCTAAGGTATAAGGTATATATGAACAAAATTTATTTTCATGTACACATCAGGGGTTTCACTTAAAATCAGGAGCAGCTTTTGCAATATGTTTCACTGTCTGTCACTGTCTTCCCGTTCATCATCGATTTGCTCAAGCGGGCACCAGTAACATCTCCATATGTCCTGTCTCATGCAAGTAGAGCCCAAGGGCACCTGCTTGCTCCAGGAACATAAAGAGCCTCAATCCATTCCATCAGGTCATGGGAATGAGGTCTATAATTGTTACTGGTATTTGGCATATCAAATACAACACAGGTAGCTTGCCAGGCTCTGCCGTCGGGTAGCATACTCTTGTGAATAAAGCAAAACTTTGTGATCATTATTCATTCATATGTTTACATGCTCAGGAGACTGCAAAGATGACTTCAGGGTGGAACTAAGAGATGGTGTAGGAAGACCAAGCTGACGCATCTCTTGAATTGCCGTTCTCGTTCAAATTTTTCAGTCGTAATCTGTCTCTTCATAACATCATGATCTGTTTGTAACTGTGAGACTTTAGCCCGAAGCATGGTGTTTTCGGCTTTGACTACTCAATTTGCTTTCTGAGAGAGTTAACTTCTCCTTAAGCAGCAATATGTTTATGTATTATAAAAAAAAGCTGTATTTCTATAAACATTAGAACAAATAATAATGGCATATCATACACAAGTGAACAAATAGGTAACAAGTAGCAATATCAAAATTCACTACCATATTGCTGAAAATAGGAGAGAAAGCACAAAGAAATACACATGGTAATTTTTGTAATGTTTAGAAAATTAAGGAAATTATTTTTAGTTTTATATATATATATATATAGGTGATAAATCATTTTAACAAGCAAAAGACAGGGAGCCAAAGAGATAATTCAATAGGTAAAGAATTTACCTTGTTTGCACTGACGTAGGTTTGGTCCTTGGCATCACATTTGGTCGTAGATATGATTCCTAGCACAAAGTCAGAATTAAGCACTGCCAAGCAAAAATTGAATCATTTTTTTATCACAAAAAAGTAAAAAGTAGAATGCAGAGATATCTCAAAGTACCAGAGAGTTATTTTGCATCTGGGAGTCCCTGGTTTCCTGGGTACCAAACGGCCCCTCAAGGACTGCAGGATGATATTGCAAAGGAAAATCTGTAGGTGCTGGATTATATTAAAAGAGATTTAGGAAGAAAATCACTTGATCACTTGACATCCCGTTATTCATCGATTTGCTTGAGTGGGGCGCCAGTAACATTTCCATTTGACCCTATCACGTGCCAGTGTAGCTCAATGGCATCTGGATGCTTCAGGAGTATAAACAGCCTCAAACTGCTAGACGAAGAAGTCTAACCATCTGACCACCCACCCATGTAGGTGGGTGGCCATGTGATCTTTTGACATCCCATGGGATCCAGTCGGTAAGGGCTCTAGTCCAGCGGTTGTCTCCAAATCGCATTACATGTCCAGCCGAGATGGTGGCGGCCTGAGGCGGCTGCGGCGGCATGGGAAAGCGGCTAGGTGGCAGCGATGGCATAAGTGGGAGCTGGGGCTGGAGCGATAGCCCAGCGGGTTGGGCGTTGCCTTGCACATGGCCGGCCCTGAGCCGGCCTGGGTTCCATCCCCAGCATCCCATATGGTCCCCGAGCACCGCCGGGAGTAATTCCTGAGTGCAGAGCCAGGAGTAACCCCCTGAGCGCCGCCAGGTGTGACCCAAAAAGCCAAAAAAAAAAAAAAAAAAAGTGGGAGCTGGGCAGTGAGCAGAGCCCGACTTGGTCCCATGGCGGCGTGGAGAGCGGCGGGAACAGCCGTGCGGGGCGCTGATTGTGCGGCCTAGCTTCGCGGGCGCGCGCTGATAGCGCCTAGGTGTGCTAGGAGGCGAGGCGGGGGACCCGGGGCGCCGGGACTGGCCATGCGGGCAGCGCGCAGGGCTGCTGCGAGCGGCGACAGTGAGGTCGGGGAGCCCCTGGGCTTGCGGCCCGCTTCCTAAGCCACTCCAGCAGGGCCTCAGACCCGGCCCTCCGGGGCGACACGATTACGGACACCTGGCGGTCATCTTTCTTTTCCATCTTTACCGGCCATGTTCTCTGTGCTCATCAAGGACCGCCAGTGGGACGACTGGGGCACAGGCCATGTGTCCTCCGGCTACATGGAGCGGCTGAAGGGTATGACCTTGTCAGGCGGAGAGCAATATCACACTCAGGAAGAAAATACCTAAATATATATAGAAGTTTGCAAACTATTGGTATTAGCACTTATTCTCATTTTCATCAATGGCAATATGTGTGCTTATCTGCTCAGTATTATTTCTTTAGGGTCCTGTATGCTTTATATACTTTCTGTATGGGTACTGCTTCACATTGGCACCAGGGAAATAAGAGTATTCTGCCAACCACAGTTTTCCCCCAGCATCTTATCAGATAAAACTTTATTTGTTCTGTCCACTGTCTTCATACTTGGAATCATAATTTTCAATCTAATACAGGAAAATAAACAATGCTAAAGAAATTGATTTATGATTCTTTGGTTCGTGCATGCATGGGTTTAAGCAAAGTTTATGGGGAAAGATCAAATAAATCCCCAGAGAAATTACCTCAGCCATAAATTCTCTAGACTTGGACCTTTCTATATCCTTTTGAACAGGATTATACTCTCTCAATATAAGGACTCTGGATTCATCCAACTCAGTCACTCCATTATGAAGTTTCTGTGGGTTACAAGGTATGGGGAGAGTATAAAAAATACCACCAAGAGCTCAAAACCTTGCCAACCACAGAAGCAATTTCAGCATCTTCTACCACTTATGTCCAGGTAATTTTGTCACTTGTCACTTGTCACTTGTCTTCCCGTTGTTCATTGATTTGCCTCGAGCTGGCGCCAGTAACGCGTCTCCATTTGTTGGGAATGAGGTCCATTATTGTTACTGTTTTGGGCATATTGAATACACCACAAGTAGCTTGCCAGGCACTGCTGTGTTGTGTTCATCCTATGGGGCCAGTCATTTTCTATGTCAGACCATCAACCATCCAGGGCCCATGGAGCAGAGCTCTAGGTATAGACAAGCCTGTCTCCTGTCTGCCACCTGATGATGCAGCTGGGCAACACAGCCACACCTGCAATACTTAGAGGGGCTCTGTTCGGCAGCAACAGGTAAATTTACCCATGATAAATTTGTATTCATGACATAAGATCAGATATGCAATAGACATTAATAAAAGCATGGGTGTTTATTTGGGATCCTCATTGCAAGCAATAATATCTGCCTTGGGTTAATAAATTGGAAATTTTATATAAAAGTGGTGTGGGGCATCACACAGAATCACAGGAAGAAACAGAGAACTATATTCAAATAGAGCTTCCAAAATGCAATCTCCAGCAGCAGAGCTGACCTGGTCAAGAGTTTCAGATCTCTACTATTGTCTCCCATCACTTCCACCCCAGAAATCAGGATTGCAATAATGGACATTCCCAAGGCTGAAAGACCCTAGTTACACTATTCTGTCACTTTTGAAATTGCTCCTTCCAGAATTGAGGTCTTATTTTTAATGTGTCTGACTCATGGGTCTTAGGTCATATAGCTCACTGCTATAGGGAGTACTAGGAATGAATTTTCTGGGTTCCTCCCTATATTCTGGGTAATAGAAGTGATATGCAATGTCTACTTTATGGGAGACATCTAAGCTCTCTTGCTTTAAAAAAACTTTCTGTCTGGCATAACTTATGGGATAACAAAAATTCAGTTACTGCCAATTTCTAAGTACATGATTGATGATATTTTTAACTCTCCAGAAAAAGCATGAAATTTCACCATCTGTTTTGCTCTTTTGTCCCTTGTGGGCAATAAATTTCAGAGTCTCCATGATTCAGAGGAGACAGAGGTGGGGTCTTTTCTGAGTCTGCATGCATAGTTCATCCCCATTTTTCATATCACTTAAAAGGAATTTCACAATCAGAATAGTCCAATGCAACCATTGAAAAGCAAGTGGTTGCTATGTAAAAATCTCGGAATGAGGAAAATTCACCTTTAGGTGATTCTAAAATCCTAGAGTGTATAGGTGAGGACAGCTGGAGAATGGTTCCAGGCTGAGAGAAATCCAACTTTTATGGCTAGCAGCCACACTGCTCCCACACAAGCTGTTGCATTTTGAAGTTCTCTAAAACATTCTGCTGGAGAGGAATTTAAATGTGAAAATAGGCTCCTTCCCCATGCCCCCAATTCTAGTTAAGTAATTTGGGGCATTTACTTTCAATAATGGGAGACCTTCAACCTCTGAAGATGCTATCTCTGCATATTCAAAATCTATTTTTATGCAAGAACTGAAGATACCTGGTGCCAGAGAGGGGGGGTGTGGAAGAAAGTTGCTGGAATTTTTCTTTCTGATAGAACAATTTAAAGCAATTTGTCCCAATTTGGTTGATCATTATCATTATTTTTATTACCAGATCTTACCTTAGAAAGTGGGGTTCAGAGATTTTCTAACTTCTTAGACTGCTTTCCCATTAGGGCTTCAGACACAGAAGAGTTCTTAGATACAGCAGTGTTCTTGTTATATTTTCTATTTTAACTTTAAAGAACTTAAGCCAAATGCTTGGGTTGGAGTATCAGTATTTCTTAGAAGTTACAGGGAATTAAAAGCCTCTCTGTTCCAAACATTGGAACCTTCCCTTATTTTCCTAAACATATATGGAGTACAGACTCCAAACAGGGAATGAGAAAAATCAATTGAGTTAGGATCCAGTAGGAGCTTCTTCTCTGAAGATTTCTCTGGAGGCAACTGCCAAGTGAACTGAGAAATTGATGAATCGAACATAAAAACAGTCGATATTTTATCCTAAAATAGGAGCTGGAGCAATATTACAGTGTAAGGGTGCTTGCGCTGTGTATAGACAACCCTAGTTCAATCCCAGCATTCATCTGGTCCCTCAAGTTTGCCCCCAGTGCACCACCTGGTGTGTCCCAAAAGCAAAAAAGTAAAAACTGAAGAAAACATATGTAAATTTAATATATAACAGTTACCATTCTAATTCACTGGGAGGAATAGATGTGTAAAAATTCAGTTGACCCAACTGACCTAGTCAACAGAATGGAATAAAGAAATCCCTCCCTCACACCCTATGTAGACAAAACCAGAGGATTAAGGATATAATATTGGAGGTGGGGCAGGGATTTAATCCAAAAATGCATAAATGCAGAGAAAGTGCTACACTGTTGAATTATATTCCCAGCTCCAAAAATACATTTTAATAAAAAAAATGCTTTCTTAATTTCATTAAACCAGACTGGATATAAGACACTTAAGTAGATCTTGTAAAGGACGTAAAGCACTTCCCTCACATGGCCTAACCTGGTACAGTTCCCAGCACTGCATTTTATTCCCAAGCACTGCCAGGAGCGTTAAGCAGAGATAAGAGTAAGACCTGAGCACAGCTGCTTTGCGACAGCCTCCCCCCATCACCCCCCACAGAAATAAGAAAGGAGATCACACATAATTTAAGAGTGGACGAAACAAATCTTTTACAACATATAATAAGCTGACCAATATAGATCAAAATAAAAAAATTGTATGACAAATATTTCATATCCAAAACTTTCATGCTAAAACAGAAGAAATTAAACCAGGGGTTAAGGTCTGGCACTTGACAGCAAACTCTGTTTGGTTTCCTGCATCAAGCACCAGAGGAGGAATCCCTGAGTGCAGAGTCAGGATTAAGATCTGAGCACTCCTGGTTACAATCCCCAAACAAAACAAAACACAAAAGAAGAAGAGGAGCAAGAGATAAGTACAGAGGTAAGTGGATTAGGTTGGGTTTCTGGCACCACATAGGTTTCCCAAAGCCTGACTGGGAATAATTCTTGAGATTCCAGCCAAGAGTAAGTCATGAGCACAGCCAAGTAGTAACAAAATTAATTAATTAATTAAAATGTGTCTTTTTTTTTCTATGTCAGACCATGAACCATCCAGGGACAACATGGCAGAGCCCTGGTGTAGACAAGCCTGTCTCCTGTCTGCCACCTGCCAACGCAGCCGGGCACCAGAGCCACACATGGCTTAGACATAAAAATCTTCATATATAGGTCAGTACTTCCTACAACCAAACTGTAGGATGGGACTAGAGAGGCAGTATAATGGGTAGGATGCTTGCATTACATGTGGCTGACCAGGATTTAATCGCCAATACCATCATGGTCCCCTGATGAGCCCACTATAAGTAATCCCTGAGCTCAGAGCCAGAAGTTATCACTGCCAGGTGTGACCCCCCCAAACCAAAACCAACCAAACAAAACAATTGTATGGAACAGCTTATTTTTAAAGTAAAACTTACATAAATTATCCTGAATTTTTGTCATCCAGAGATTTTTTATGTAATGTCTAAATAATTTATTTAAAATATATTGAATAGCTGTTTAGTTGGGGGGTCATAATGGTTCTCAGGGATTGCTCCTGACTCCGTTCAGGATCACTCCTGATGGCACTCAGGAATGAGATGTGGTGCTATGGTTCAAACTTAGGTTCATGCAAGACAAGCGCTGTATCCACTGTGCTATCACTTGGGCCCTTTACTAGCTCTTTAGAAAAAATGTTTATCATGAAAATCTTGTCCCTAATGACTAATTAAACAAGATATTTATGAAATAATGATTTATGATGTTCAATAAATGCAATAACAAAGACTATATTTACAATAATAATTCAGTGCCATTTTCCTGGGCTCAATGAACCAGACCACAGATTCTCTACACTTACTCTATGAATAATACTTTGTGAATACAGCAGAGATAATGTGAGAAAGGGTTACATGATATTTAGAATATTCGAATACTGGCACATCTGAGCATTCTAAAAAAACACAACTTTGCATTTTCCATCTCTCCCTACTCCAAGTGTTCTTTGGCATGTAGAACCCTTACTACAACCTCTTATTCCATCTACATGACCTTTTCCTCCAGATATCTCTGTTCTCTCTTCTATCTCAAAGATTATCTATTTTCATGGGATTTAGTACTCACCTAAACACAAAATTGACTCACTTTGAGATCCTTATCTTACATCTGTATAGACACCAATTTCAACCAGCATCGCATTTACAGGTCTAAAATACTAATATGTATTTGGGAGGGGCAACTAATCTACCCACAATACCAAATAACCAGGTAACCTCTTTACTCAGCTTCTTTACATTTCAGCCTTTTTCTGTCTTAGTATTATTCTCCCTATCCTGTGAACATATTACAGAACCCTACAAATCTCTTTCTCCTGTACAAAAAAGTCAACTTCTTTAAAGCAATGCTTCACAATACTGGGCATTGTGCAGGCCTTTACCTTCTAGACCTCCCTTTTTATCCTTCTGACATGACATACTAATAAGTAGTAATTTCAACTTAATATAATTTATTAATTATAATTGATAAAGGCAATTTTGAGTTGTTTAAGCTTAATTTTTCTAAAATTATAACAACATTCGACATATACCAGAACGCTGGTATATATTTATATCCCACAGATAAATGCAGTCATTCTATATCTGTCCTTTTCCTTCTGACTGATTTCTCTAAGCATGATGATCTCCCTAGTCCATCCATTTGTAGACAAACTTTATGACTTTATTTTTCCTGACAGGTGCATAGTATTCCATTGTGTAGATGTACCATACTTTCTTTAGCCAGTGTTCTGTTCTTGGGCACTCAGGTTATTTCCAGATCCTGGATATTGTGAATAGTGCTGCAATGAATATAGAAGTGCAGATGGAGTTTTGGCTGTGTGTTTTGGATCCTCAGGGCATATTCCCAGGAGTGGTATTACTGGGTTAAATGGGAGCTCAATATCTTGTTTTTGGAGGAATGTCAATATTGTTTTCCGAAAAGGCTGGGCCACTCCACATTCCCACCAACAATAGTTGTGAGTCCCTTTCTCCCAGTGCTGTCTTTATCTTGATGGAAACCTAAAGTGTGCTCATATGGATCTGAGAGAGGAAAATCTTGAGCTTTTAGTAGAGTAACTAATGGCCAGAATTTCAGTCCAGCTTAAGTTGGTTTCTCTAAAAAGGGTCCATTACCCCCCCATTTTGCCCCAGTCTATAAGTCTCTACAAGAGTACACATGTACCCATTTTTGCCCCAGTATATTAAATCAGACAATTGGATTAAATACGGAATCAATGCACAAGTAGAGACAATTGTTTAAATAGGGAATCATTACACAAGACTCCAACTGTTAGGAAGGAAATAAGGTCAGAAGGGGCCACAGTCAGAAAATGGCTGAGAAAGGCTACTCATTATACATTGGGAACTTTCAGCAATATGTGCCTAGATCACACAATGGTGAACTAAACTGTGAGTCTTGATAAGAGACTGTTACTCTGATTATTGAAACAAATTAAAACTAATTCCAGAGAGGAGAGAATACTGAATGGTCTAAAGACCTGTTTGCAAATAAGGTCCAGATTCAGCTCCTGAGAACCATATGACCACCAGAGGACAGAGCTGCATGTACCTCCTAAGTAACATCAGGAAAGGCCCAAACTGCTTCTCCCAGGATACAAAAACAAAAATTTTATTAGAAATCTCATCTCTAGCAATATAACATGTATAGAAAATATCAGATTAAGAGGTTTTACGATTTGTCTATGTTTCTCCCTTAGACACTCTCTTTGTTTTTCTCATTTGTACTACACCAATTGTTCTTTCCTTTAAAAACCCTTGATAACCTGCCCATGAGAGATGCTGATCTCAAGAGATTAACAGAGTAGCCAAGTTCGAGCCCAGGTAGGCGGCTCCCAGGAGTGGAAGTCACTGGGCATTTGTCAGATGGAGCTGGGGTCACCCCTTCCCCTCTCTATCTCATCCCGAGGCCTGGTGGCCCCACCCAAGAACTTCCCAGGGTAACTGGTCACAGCATACAGAGCCTCAGACACAACAGGGGAGAGCTGGCACCCAGCTTTCCCCTAGCCCAGCCGACCATGAGGCTCCCAAGTCGCATGGCCGCAAGCAGCCACACTGTTCATCAAACTAGTGGAACCAATCATGTCCTAGAATATACTACATTCCACAGTATGAAATATTGTGTAGGAGAGGGAGACAGGAGGGAGAAATAGAGAGAAAGAAAGGAGATACAGAACCTGCCATGGAGGTGGGCTAGGGGAGCGGGGGGGGAGGTGGGGACATTGGTGATGGAAGATAGGCATGGGTGGAGGGATGGGTATTGAAACATTGTAGAACCAAAACTCAAACATAAGCATCTTGTAATTGTATATATAAAGGTGGTGTAATAAAATAATAACAAAAAAAAACCTTGAAAAAATAAGCACAGTTCTCTTCTAAGGAATGTTGAATGTTTGTATGTACTTTGGCACCAACATGATTATAAGAGCAAAGTATAGGCCTAAAGCTCACCCTGACCTGGATAGTTGATGTAATTCATGAAATGCTATTTTTGATTATTGCATTAAAAATAATGGTTAAAATAATAAATGAAATTATTACCAATAATAAATATATATTACAAACAGACAATCAGAATAAAACATATAAAATCATTATAATTTAAACAATGAGACATTTGGTTCCATAAAGCCTTCCATTGTCATCATTCAAGGAAATAAATTGCCAGCATCTGAATTCAATAAAACAAATTGTTTTATAATTTCAGTTGCTAGGATAAGAGTTTTTTATAGCTGCCCATTATCTCAAACCATTTGAAAATTATTTTACTGCTTTCTTGAGAGTAGATTTGATTAAAACCTCACAGTCATGATAAAGACTCAGTATTATTCTCACCAAAGGTGTTTATTTACTGAAGGTGTTTCCAGAAAATTACCTAATCGAAACTCCTGTTTTTCTATTGCCCATGCCTTGACCTTTATCCCAGTGGTTGCAAAATTGTTCCATGAAAATGACTAAAGTAACTGCCCCTCGAGGTGTTGCAGGTGTGGCTGCAGTGCCCAGCTGCATTGGCAGGTGGCAGACAGGAGATAGGCTTGTCTACACCCCCAGGGCTCTGACCTGTGGGCCCTGGATGGTGGATGGTCTGACATAGGAAGAACAGTGTGCAGCCCCGCAAGAGACTTGGATAATGAAGTAGGCTGGGACAGGTCCTTCCCAGGATCTTTCACATCTGTACAACATAATGATCATTGTAGTTGTAACAAACTGGGGAGGTTGATGGGGAATTAGGAACTATAATGTCACATTAGAAATCACTGCTGAGGCTGGGGAGGCTGGAACTCGGCTCGCCCGGGCCCAGCTGAATATGGGACCCCAGGAGGGCAGACGGGTTTTGGGAGTGGGCCCGTCACCTCTGGGGGGGGTCCCGGAAGCAGCCGGATGAGACTCGCCATTCACACTGGCCACCATTTTCGCTGTCCGGACGCTGGGAAACTGCCTCACGACCAGATTAACAGAGCAAAACCAGTTCGAGCCCAAGAAGGCAGCTCCCAGAGGCAGGAATCACTGGGAATTCGTCAGATGGAGTCAGGGTTCGGCCATTCCCTCTCCATTTTGTCGAGCCTGGTGGCCCCGCCCAGGAGCTGCCCGGGGGCCATCAGCCACAGCATGAAGAGGCTCAGAAGCGGCTGGGGGAGGCTGGAACTCGGCTCGCCCGGGCCCAGCTGGATATGGGACCCCCAGGAGGGCACACGGGTTTTGGGAGTGGGCCCGTCACCTCTGGGGGTCCCGGAAGCAGCCGGATGAGACTCGCCCATCACACTAGCCACCATTTTCGCTGTCCGGACGCTGGGAAACTGCCTCACGACCAGATTAACAGAGCAAAACCAGTTTGAGCCCAGGTAGGCGGCTCCCAGAAGCGGGAATCACTGGGAATTCGTCAGATGGAGTCAGGGTTCGGCCATTCCCCTCTCCATTTTGTCGAGCCTGGTGGCTCCGCCCAGGAGCTGCCCGCGGGCCAGCATGCAGAGCTTCACAAGCGGCTGGGGAGACTGGAACTGGGCTTGCGCCGAGCCCAGCTGACGATGGGATCCCGAGGAGGGCAGATGGGTTTTGGGTGTTGGCCCATCGCCTCTGGGGGTCCCGGAAGCAGCCGATGAAACTCGCCCATCACACTAGCCACCATTTTCGCTGTCCGGACGCTGGGAAACTGCCTGACGACCAGATCAACAGAGCAAAACCAGTTCGAGCCCAGGTAGGAGGCTCCCAGAAGCGGGAATCACTGGGAATTCGTCAGATGGAGTCAGGGTTTGGCCCTTCCCCCCTCTCCATTTTGTCGAGCCTGGTGGCCCTGCCCAGGAGCTGCCCGCGGCCAGCATGCAGAGCTTCACAAGTGGCTGGGGAGACTGCAACTGGGCTCGCGCCGAGCCCAGCTGACGATGGGATCCCGAGGAGGGCAGATGGGTTTTGGGTGTTGGCCCATCGTCTCTGGGGGTCCCAGAAGCAGCCGATGAAACTCGCCCATCACACTAGCCACCATTTTTCGCTGTCCGGACGCTGGGAAACTGCCTCATGACCAGATCAACAGAGCAAAACTAGTTTGAGCCCAGGTAGCGCTGCCGCGTGGTCCACTAAAATAGTGAAACAGTAATGTCTTTTAATGCACTGTATTCCACGAAGAGCAGGAAAGTTTTGTGGGAGGGAGATATAAAGAGGAAAGAAATGACCTAGAGAATCTGCCAAGTAGTTGAGATGTGGGAGGGGGAGGGAGGTGGGGACATTGGTGATGGGAGATGGGTTTGGGTGGAGGGATGCGTGTTGGAACACTGTAGAACCAAAACTCTACATGAGCATCTTTCAATTGTATGTCTAAAATGGTGTAATAATATTTGGGGGGAAAATAATAAAATTAAATTAAAAAAAAAGAGAATAAAAGTTAAAAACAATAATAATATGATATATCTAATTGAAAAGAAGAATAAAAAAGAAATTGCCTTTCCAAAAAAAAAAAAAAGAAAATGACTAAAGTGGACCGGAGCGATAGCCAAGCGGGTAGGGCATTTACCTTGCACCGGCCGGCCCATGCCGCCCGGGTTCGATCCCCAGCATCCCATGTGGTCCCCTGAGCACTGCCAGGAGTAATTCCTGAGTGCAGAGCCAAGAGTAACCCCTGAGCATCGCCAGGTGTGACCCCCAAAAAATGACTAAAGAGAGGAAGGAAAGAAATTTCTGAATTTTCTTAGTATAATACTATGGTGCAAGCATGCTAATTTATCTCAACAATTAAATGGACATCTCTTCCAAAAAACACCTCCACCGAGCAGCTTGTCCATGTATCTTTCTTTATTGGACCTACATGATGTCATCTTTTAGTATTTTATACTACCTACTACATCTTTACTCTTTTTTCCATGAATTTAATTTAACACTTTGAATTACTAAGTCCTCTTATCTCCAATACTTAACTCTTAATTAATGTTACAGTTAGAAACTCAAACATAAACTGGAATTTCGGTTGTAAATGGGTGGGAAGGTGACCTTAGTGATGAATTCTTGAGTTATCTGGACAAATATCTATTATTAAAAACTTCATTTCCACAATAGGTTGCAGTCATTTGTGAGACACTTAAGCCAACATTTATTTTGTATGATTAAAGAGTAAAAGTCTCAGGGCTGAAGAGATAGTACTGTATACAGGGCGCTTGCCTTGAATGTAGGTTTGATCTCTGTCACCTCAAAGAGTTCCCTCAATACACTCACAAGAAAGCCCTGAGCACTACTGAGCACCACCAGAAGTGTCAAAAAACCAAAACATGAAAAAATTATTATTGTTTAACATAGGAATATATTTTGAAGACAATATATTGCTGATTTATACAGTCCGAACACTGCTAATGTGGCAGGGGAGTAAAGATCAACAGGGAAGTAAACACCCTACCCTCAATAAGTTAACAACTAAGTAGATATTGTTGAATTAAACTTGGGGGATACTCCCAAGGTGACAGTGCATTGTGAGATCATGTAAATGGAAAAACTCTAGGCAATACTAAGGCTCTAGGAAAGTTGCTTTAAAAAATTGACTTGGGAGCCTGAGCAATAGTTTAGTAGGCAGGGCATTTGTCTTGCACACCGCCAACTGGGGTTCGATCCTTGGCATCCCATATGGTCCCCCAAGCACCACCGGGAGTAATTCCTGAGTACAGAGCCAGGAGTAATCCCTGAGCATTGCCGGGTGTGACCCAAAAAAAAGCAAAAAAAAATAAAATAAAATAAAAGCTGGAGAGTGATAAACTCTCTTATCAAAGAAATAAGAACTGTTTGGGTCAGGAAGATAAGGGGTAAGGCGATTCTCTTGCATGCAGCCAACCAGGATTTCTGACAAACCATATGGTTCCCTGAGCCCCACCAGAAGTGAGCCCTTAGTATAACTGGGTATGCCCATCTCCTAATGCACCAATAATATAGAAATATCATACTTGACCTATCTATAAAGTGGGCATTCAATTATAAATTTAATTTGGGGTGGAACTCCCAAAGTAGAGCTCAGGTGATCTGCGAACCCACCAGCAATTCTAAATCAACAAGACCAGAAGTTTAATGCAAAGGTCAGAGGATGTGGTTCTGCTCAGGATCTGGTGTCGGGAATACCTGGGCCACTGTGATGGTGCTCAAAGGTCTCCAGAGCCACATCTAGTTATGCTGGGGACCTCTAGAACTGTATTGGTGTGCTCTGGGACCATATGCTATAGGGAATTGAACTCAGATGAGGTGCATGGTAGACATGTGCCTTAACCATTATAATAACTCCTTCCCTCCCACTATGGAACTTGACGAACAGGGAAGATTATGAACTTTGTATTTTAGAAGTATTCTCCTTGCATTGGAGAAAATGGATTGATCAGGGAAAGGAACATGAGTAAAATAATTAGATCAGTTTAGAAGTTACTACAGTCCAGGTTCAGGGTGATGCTAAAGGAAATAGGCTGTGGTAACTGTGAAAATAGAATTGCACATAGTATAAACTACAGGAGAATGAATCAATAGTAAAAGTGAGAAATATTTTATTTACTTTATAATTATATTCCAAACATATAACTAAATTCATTCTTTGTTTCAACTGTTACATGGGAAAAGCGTAACTTTTCCAAATAACTATTCTGTTACTAAAAAATGTTACATTATAAACTCTCCTAAATCTTCTGTCATACAGTAGATGTTAAAGCAACAGTAGCTAAACTTTTATCTTGAGTCATCACTGACCATTAATTACTCATTACAGTATTTCAGGCTAGCTGAACTTTTGAGTTGACTAAATACTGACTAACCAAGTCCTTAACCACATGTAAGTTTTAGTTATGACCATAATATTTGGGAATTACTAACTTTGGGAAATTAGAAATTGGACTGTTTAAAACCAAGTTTGGGGGCCGGAGGCGATAGCCCAGAGGGTAAGGCATTGGCCTTGCACACGGCCAGCCCATGCCGGCCCGGGTTCGATCCCGGCATCCCATATGGTACCCTGAGCAATGCCAGGAGTAATTCCTGAATGCAGAGCCAGGAGTAACCCCTGAGCATCGCGGGTGTGACCCAAAAAGCAAAAAACAAAACAAAACAAAAAAAAAAAAAACCAAGTTTGTAGTTCATTACTATAAACTTTGTACATTCCCATACCCTATTAAAGAATCCTTAGGATTTTGACTTTCATCTTTGTATTTCAGTTAAAAGTTATTAAATGTCATAAATTTATGGTGCTTGTTTCATGCTAAAAAATCTATCACAAATTATATTACTAAACACATTCTTCATAAAAAGCGTAACAGTTTTGAACTAATATTTTTCAGATACATTATTGTATCTAATGTAAGGATCATAAAAGTACTCATAAATAATATCACTATTCTTCATATAAGTCAAAATGATAGCTCATAAAAGTTAAACCAAGTGGGATATAGTATACCATATACTCTGTTTGTGAACATATATACACATGCTATTCAATGCTGTATGCCTTTAATTTTATGATCATTAAACTGACTCGTGTAATTATTAAGTCATTAAAGTTATCTATGTTTTATGGCAATTAAAAAATGAAATCTTCTTGGAGGGACTGGAGAGACAGAATAACAGGTAGGACATTCGTCTTGCAATCAATCAGCCTGGTGGGTTTGATCCCGAACAACACATATGTTTCCCTGATCCCCACCAAGTATAATCTCTGAGTCCAAAACCAGTAAGTCTTGAGCACAGCAAAGCATGGCAAAAGATTTAAAAGAAGAAAGAAAAAAGAAACCAACAACGTATCTTAGATATTTGATCACTTGATCCCTTGAATCCCATTATTCATAGATTTGCTCGGCGGGCGCCAGTAACATTTCCATTGGACCCTATCACGTGTCAATGTAGCGCAATGGCATCTGGTTGATTCAGGAATATGAAGAACCTCAAACCGTTCCTTCAGGGTGTTGAAAAGGAACTCTGACCATCTTGTAGGTGGGTGGCCACATGATCTTTTGACATCCTGTAGGATCCAGTCGATAACGGCTCTGGTCCAGCGGTTGTCTCCAAATCACATTACATGTCCAGCCCATCTGATTTTCGATGCCTTGGCAAATGAGAGACAGTGTCCCTGATTCTGGAATAGCGATGGAGGTCAGAACTCCGATTCCTTCTCTCACTTGAGTGAGGCGTGATATTCCAAGCATAGCTCTTTCGATTCCTCTCTGGGAGACCCGAATAGCATTCTCATCCTGCTTTTCGTAGGGCCCAGGTCTCTGAGGTGTATGTTAATGCAGGGAGAACAGTGGAGTCAAAGAGATGTGCCCAGAGCCGGAGGTTCTTTATCCTTTTAGCTATTTCTTTGATGCTTTTAAAGGCATTCCATGCCGCTCTCTTCCTCCTGTGCAGCTCAGGTTTTAGGTCGTTCATCATGTTGACTTCTCGACCTAGGTACACATAACTACTGCATTCAGAGATGTTTATTCCATTGAGAGTGAATAGGACTCTGGAACTAGTTCATTTTTCATAAACATAGTTTTCTTTAGATTCAACTGAGAGTCTATCTTTCCACATTCTCAGTCAAAATCAGCCAGCATTTGTGCCGCTTGGCTAATGTTTGGTGTTATTAGAACAATGTCATCAGCGAAATGGAGGTGGTGTAGTTGCTGACTATCTGTCATCACTCCCATTCCTTCCCATTCTAATTGTCGCATGATGTTCTCTCCCTGTGCCAGCTGCTCAAGAGGCATCTGGGAGGGATGGCGAAGTTCTAGCCCTGGCCCACCACCCCAGCAGAGCCTTGCAACAAGCCAGACGACCCCCACTCCATGAGGGCCTCCATTATCCACATCTGGACTAACCCCTGGTCAGAACTCCACCCAGCAGACCAACCTATCACGGCCCGGCTCATCGAGATCCACCCTGCAGCAGTCTTTTTTTTTAAATCCGGCCCAGGTATGCTGATCCAGAGACTCACAGACATGGGGCAGAGCTGCTACTGGTTTTACCTGCGCCCAGCCACTCAAGAGACGCCCAGGAGGGATGGCGGTTTCTAGCCCTGGCCCGCCACCCCAGCAGAGCCTCTCAACAAGCCAGACGACCCCCCCCCCCACTCAAGGAGGGCCTCCATTTTCCACATCCGGACTAACCCCTGGTCAGAACTCCACCCAGAAGACCAGCCCTATCCCAGCCGGGCTCATCAATAAATGGTGGATTTAGAGATGACTACAAGAGTTTGCTACCCGCACGTCAGAGCCTGGCAAGCTACCCGTGTCATATTTGATATGCCAAATACCAGTAACAATTATAGACCTCATTCCCATGACCTGATGGAATAGTTTGAGGCTCTTTATGTTCCTGGAGTAAGCAGGTGTCCTTGGGCTCTACTTGCATGAGACAGGTCATATGAAGATGTTACTGGTGCCTGCTCGAGCAAATTGATGATGAACGGGAAGACAGTGATACAGTGATACAGTGATTATTGAATTACTGTGACATACATAGTAACAAAGCTGTTTATGATTGAGTTTCAATCACACAATGTTCCAACACCCATCTCTCCGCCAGTGTATGTTTCCTAGTTTCCTACCACTAATGTCCACAGTTTCCCTCCCACCACCCATTCCCCAGCCTTCATCTACTATAGGCTCTTCTCTCTCTCTCTCTCTGTTTATCTCTCTTTATCGCTCTGTTTTTCTCTCTTCTCTCTCTTTTTCTCAATACAGGTCCTAAGAAGTTATTATGTTTGCTTCTCAACCTACTTTCAGCACACAGTTCTTATCCAGAGTGAACAGTTCCAACCATCGTTGTTATATTAGTTCCTTATGTATCCCAACTGCTTCTCTCCCACAATTCGATGCAAGCTTCCAACCTTGGACCAATTCTCTTGGCCCTTTTGTCTACAGTACTTGGGTATTAGTCCCATACTTTTTTTAATATCCCACAAATGAGTGGAATCAATCTATGTTTGTCCCTCTCTTACTGACTCATTTCACTCATCATGGTACGTTGATATCATTATATCATCATTATATGTTCATCCATTTACAAGCAAATTTCATGACTTTATTTTTTTACTGTTTACTGCCTAGTATTCCATTGTGTATATATTTCATAGTTTATTTATCCAACCACTGTTCTTGGGGACTCAGGTTGTTTAAGATTCTGGCTATTGCAAATAGTGCTACAAGGAACATAAAAGTGCAAATTTTTTTGTTATTTTTTTCTTCAGTATGTTTTTGGGGCCCCACAGTATATTCCCAGAAGTTAGTGTGGCTGGGTAATATCAAAGTCAACTTCTAGTTTTCTGAGGAATGCTAATTTTGTTTTCCAAAATGTCTGGACCAGTCAGCATTCCCCCGTCCCAACAATGAATGAAAGTCCCTTTCTCCTCACATCCACACCAGCACTGGTTGTTCTATTTGATGTGCCACTTTTGTAGTGTGAGAAGATATCTCATTGCTGCTTTGATTTATATCTCCCGGATGACTAGTGACATAGAGCATGTTTTCATGTGCCTTTTGTCCATTTGTATTTCTTCTGTTCATTTACTTTTCCTATTTTTTGATGGGGTTGGATTTTTTTTTATTATCTTCAACCAGTGCCTTATACATCTTGTATATTAACCCTTTATTCAATGGGTTTTGGTATTTTTCTCATTCCATGGACTGACTTTGTATCTTAGGCATTTCCTTTGAGGTGCAGACATTTCTTGATTTAATGTAGTCCGATAGTTTATCTTTGCTTCAACTTGCATAGTCAGTGTATTTCATCTTTCAATATGTTTTTTATAGCTTCAATGTAATGGAGGTTTCTGCCTATATTTTCCTTCAAGTACCTTATGGATTCAGGAATGATATTTAAGTCTTTAATTTATTTTGATCTGACATTCACACCTGGCATTAGAAACAGGTCTGTGTTCATTTTTTGTAGGTAGCTGCTCACTTTTCCCAGCACACCTTGTTGAAAAGGATTTCTTGTTTCACTTCATATCTTGAAGGAATGCTATTAGTTTCGCCCCATTGAGAATAACGCTTTCTATGGATTTGTAGTAGATAGTTTTGACTATCTTAAGCAAAGTTCTTCAACTCCCATTTTGTTGAGAGTTTTTATCATGAATGTGTTCCAAATCCTATCAAACATCTTCTCTCCATCTATTTTTTTTTAATTTTTAAAATGATTTATTTTAAACACCATGATTTACAAAGTACAAACTTTTTCACAATACAGTTGCTGGGAAGATTCATCGTTAAGCACCAATCCCACCACCAGTGTGCCCCCACCACCACCACTAACCTAACCACCAGAGACCCGCATTTCCCTCCCACCCCCCCCATCTCCTCCCGATGCCTGCTCACTTAGCCAGCATAAATTATGTTGATCAATTAGGTCATATAAGGGAACAATAATGATAAGTTCATGCCTTTTTTTTCCTAGGCAGATGTGTGGGAGTCTGGCCAGTTTCTGTCCTTAGAACACTTTCTGGGTTTCCAGAACACAGTGGTTTTCTACTGACAATCCCAGACACACCTACCTTAGCTGACAATCCCAGTTTCCCTACGTAAACAAGCTCAACCCCTTTCTGTCCACACCTGCTTTCTCTCACTTCACGTTGAGCTCTTACTTGGCATCCAAAACTCCATGTGCCCATTTCACAGGACACTGGCTAGGAGGTCATTTGATGGCAATGGTTATTAATCAGTTAAAAATGTTTGTTATTAAGGTTCAACCAACTGATGTGTGCCTTTCAATAACAACTCAAGGATCAGTTAATATATGTAAGTGGATTCTTTAAATCAAAAGATTGTTTCTGTGTCTACAACTAAAATGAATACAGGTTATGTTAGCTCCAGATATTAAGACAGATCTGGGAATTGTCCTTGGATGAGGCACAGAATCAGCTTAGAACATGCTTCAAATAAAGTAGGTGATAGAGTAGAGGTTCTTTTAAGACAAGGAGTCCCACAGTTTATGCTTGTATCTCTCCACTGACAACATTTTATCTCAATGGGTGTAAAGGGAATGAATACTGAAAATTTGCAGACATTAGTAAGAAAGATATTTTGATACTTATATAATGCCAGAACTCATCAGAATAAAGAGATGCACACTGTCGCTTTCTGGAAGCATCCAAAGAAAAGCAAAATGACGTTCTAATCCAGGGTATCAGAGTAAGACTTTCTCCTTTGGGTAGGATGAAAGTGTACATCAACTCTAAGTGTATCAGTTTGTGAAATCTATGTAGATAGTATACCTCTACATTAGTGATCAAAATAATTACCCAGACAACTTAGTTTTTTATATCGGTAGATCTGACATTCTTCCATTTCTTTCCTTGATGTTAGCTTGTCAACTATTATATCTCACTTGCTTCCCACTCATTCTTAATTTGCTGTTTTTAATCATTTGTGGGATGGATAAAACATATGGCCATGCTTGAAAATTGTGTACAAACAATGCAAAATCAGTTCTACATGTGAGGTCCTTCTTTAGAAACTAGAGTTTGTATTCCTTGACATATACCTTATTACGCTAGTGTCTCCTCTGCTTTTCCTCTGCTCTGAATGATTTTTTTTCTTTAGACTATATAGGAAATAGGAGAAGGCAGTTACTTGTTATCATTCAGCAAACCCTAAGGGAAGCTTTAAGGCATTATGCATCCTTGCACTAAAATAGTTTTTATTTATTTGTTTATTTGTTTATTTATTTATTTATTTATTTTTGCTTTTTGGGTTGCATCTGGCCTCACTCAGGGGTTACTCCTGGCTCTGCACTCAGGAATTACTCCTGGTGGTGCTCAGGGGACCATATGGGATGCCGGGGATCGAACCTGGGCCAGCATAGGCCAGCCGTGTGCAAGGCAAGCGCCCTACCCCCTGGGCTATCGCTCCGGCCCCTAAAATAGTTTAATATGTGAATTACCAATCTCTGGATACAAAAGATATTACAATAAATAGCCAATAATCACAGATGAACTCACTTTGCCAATTGATATTTTCATCAGAGAGGTAAGTAATAACATATTTCAGAGTTGTGGAAGCTGAAAAACTGATATTTATTTATGGCACACCTTTCATGTCTAGATATTCAGGACCATGTAGTTCCTTTTACTTACTCACCTGTTCCTCACTTTGAATACCATTGATTCCGATGGCACATTAATAAGCCAAGTATTTGTAGAAGTATGTAAAACCACCCAATGTGAGCAGTGATGCAAAGTCCTGGAGACTGCTCTGCATTATCAAAATCTCAACAAGGAATTCTCTTCAAAAGTTTGAAGGAGACTCTGACAGCATAGAGGAATGGAAATCCTCCTTACTTTTGTATTTTATTCTAGTTTTTCTGTCAATATCCATGCTATCACCAGTAAGTTCATTACTATCTCTCCCTTGGGCTGCTGAAGCCACCACCTACTGGTTCCTCTTACTGTCTTTTGCCCCAACTGTCTCTAAAATTAATGACTCAATATTAAAGAGAACCTTGAGCTGCAAGAAAAGTTTGATTCAAAGTATGCTTTCATGTGGTAGGCTGGAGTCTGACCTGTAGTGAGTCCCTTTAAGTTAGAAATGCTACTATAAGAAGCATTAAGTTAAAGTAAAATTCTGAGATTAAATATGTGGAACAATTCAAGAATCACAATCATTGTAAATGGCCAGAGAAATACCTCAGGTGCTAAGAGCAAAATCCTAGTAAGGGCAAGGTCTGAGTTTAATTCCAGAAGCACATGCCTACTGGGTAAGACTCTGGTAGTGCCAAGTACCACCATACTTAACTTTGTAGGGAATAGCCCAGGTGTCCCCAAACTACTGGAGAAGTTCCAATAAAATTCTTTTGGAGGAATCGTTTCCATGAAGAATTAATTTTCTGTCTTTAACTTTGAACCTGTGTTTGCTCAGACTGTTCCAATGTGTTTCTTGAAGGCAACATAATGTTGGGTTCAGTTTTTGATACATTTTTGCCACTCTGTGTCTCCCTAACTGGTATATTTAGACCATTGACATTGAGAGAGATTATTGTCTTGGGATTTTGTACCATCATTCTTGTAGGTTTGTTGTGCATTTGGGGTTTGTCTTATCCTACAGTAGCTCCTTAAGCCCTTCTTTCAAAGTTAGTTTTATGACATTTCTGAGATGTTGTTTATTCATGAAGTTGTGTATTGTTCCTTAAAATATGAATGAGAGTCTAGCCAGGTAAAGAATTCCTGATGAGGCCTTCATTTCATTGAGTAATTTCACATATCCCACCATTGCCTTCAGGCTCAGAAGGTTTCATCTGATAAGTCTGCTATAAAAAGACCCTACTTTTTATGCTCCTTTGTATGAAATTTCCATCTTTGATCTTGCTACTTGCAGCATTGTGTCCCTATCTATTGCATCTGTCATTCTGACTAGGAATGACAGATGCCATAGATGTCTTAGAGTCTTTTATTAGGGTCTCTTTAGCTTTTTGGGCTTCTTGGATCTGGATGCCTGCATCATTTAGCTCTGGGAACTTCTCAACAATGATGTCTTTAACCATTCCTACATCCTGGGATTGTCTCCCTGTCTCTCTGGGACTCCGATGATTCTTATGCTGTACCACTAGAATTCATCCCAGTGTTCTCTGTTCTGGTGCTGTTTCCTTCTTCTGACTCTTTTTTTTAAGTATTTTTATTATACCACCGTGAGATATACAAATAAAAAGATATACAATTAAAAAGTTCATGTTTGGGTTTTGGTCATACAGTGTTTCAGCACCCGTCCCTCCACCAGTGCCCATCTCCCACCACCAACATCCCGGTTCCCTCCCCCATTCCCCAGCCCGGCTCCATGGCAGGTTCTTTATTTCGTTCCCTTTCTCTCTCTTTCTCTTTTCCTTCCCTTCCAGACTATGGATTACAGAACATACATTAAAAGGTTGTCATGTGTATCCTTTTGCCTCTATTTAATGCTCAGTTCTAGGTTGGCATTAGTACCCTAGACTATTATTAGCAACCTGTTCCATTTTCTGTCTTACCTAACCTCTGACTCCACACGTTTGGGATAATTTCCACCTTTGACAAGACCTCCTGATATATGTTTCACTTGACCTTGGATATTGGTATCATAATGTGTACATATATATTTATGCCATGCAAATAAATGCAGTCATTCTGTATCTGTCTCTCTCTCCTTCTGGCTAATTTCGCTCCAACATAATCTTCTCCATGTCCATCCATTTATAGGCAAATTTTATAACTTCATTTTTTCCTAACAGCTGCATGGTATTCCATTGTGTAGATGTACCAAAGCTTCTTTATCCAGTCATCGATTTTCGGGCACTCTGGTTGCTTCCAGATTCTGGCTATTGTGAATAATGCTGCTATGAACATAAAAGTAGGGATGGTGTTTCCGCTGCGTATTTCTGACTCTTTTTATCTGTGGTATTTCTCTAAGTGCTTTCCGCGGCTCATTCTCATTCTCACTGATTCCATCTTCAGCTGCTGTCATTCTGCTGTTTAGGACACCCACTGTGTTTTTAATTTTCTCAGAACTGTCAAGAGTTGGAATCTACCACAAATGTGTTGGAGGCAGAAGTTAGGCAAGACAGTGAAAAGCTGTCTGCCAATAATAGTTGAAAAATGGTAAAGCTAAACTAGAACTGAGTATTGAAAGTAGATAAAGGGGTATACCACGATGACCCCTCAATATATGTTTTGCACAGCACAATATGCAGAGGAGAGAGAGAGAGAGAGAGAGAGAGAGAGAGAGAGAAGAAAAGTGCCTGCCATAAAGGCAAACAGGGTGGGGTGGGGTTAGGGAGAATAACAGGAATATTGATGGTAGGAAATGAGTTTTTGTGGAAGGATGGGTGCTGCAACGCTGTATGACTAAATCCAACCATGAATGGCTTTGTAATTTTCTAACCCAAAGTGATACAATAAAAAAAAAATCTTTTGTTAAAATTCAAAATCTGGGCCACAGAGATAGCACAGAGGCAGAGTGCATACCTTGCATTCAGCAGATAGCTGATCCTATTTTAATCCATGATGCCAGAGGAGCCCCCAAGAGTTGCTGGACACAGGTCCAGAGGCCCTTGAACTCTGTAATATGTGAACCTGAAGGCTCCCCCAAAACAAGGGGAGCTGGGAAACTAGTCTGCACACTCCCACATATGCTGACCCAGCTGACCAAGAGTTACTAGGAGGGACCCCCCAAGAAGGTCTGAGGGGGTCCCTCCCCCATAACTCCCTCTCTTACCCCTGTCATTACCCAAAAAATGCAAATATAATTCAATAGGTCTGGAATGGAATTTAGGATGCAGTCATGTTAATCAGCTCCAGGGATAGTTTGATGCTGTGGTTCCACATTTTAAGGATTTACAGGGGATTAAAATCAGTTGGGGATAAGTATTGGGTTCAGAATAAAATTATAGCAGAAAAACTAAAAGTCAACATTTTTAAGCTCCAAACCAAAAAAAATTAGTTATGATATCCATGATAAAGAAAGGGAAATAGCTTTCTGAAAATGGTATTTTACTATAACATTTGATAAACCCAAATATTGTATAAGGCCAAAAGCGAATGATAAATATGATTTGTAAACTTGCTAAAAACATGTTTGCTTGATAGGAATCATTTTTTAAGATATTGGCCCATTAGTATAGAGGTAGAAGTACAGAGACTAAAATGCTAAATGAAACACCTCACTAAGTAACCTTTTCCAATTGTTAAAGTTGAAGATTTTAAAATAATTGAAGTACACTTGATTTTGAACAAAAAATGGAACTGCTTCTCTCCCAGAGGTTTCTATGGTTTCCTCAATAATTTATTTATTAATAAACATATTAAAATATGTTTTGAAATAATGTATACCAGGAAAGCTAATAAAAAACGTTCAAATAATTTAAAAACTGACAGATTGATTCATGTCTATTGGATTCGATGACTTAAACATAAACATGAAAAATATTATTTATTCATGTTGTTAGATGTTTAAGTGATGAAGAGGCATTTTCAGATCTGTCTTAGAAAACTCTTGGAAAAGCATAAAGAGATAGAAATTGGCAAGAGAGAGAGAGCATTTAACTTAGCATGCTGAAAAGACTTTGAGCTTATATCACCATTCAGCGTGCAAAAAACCAGTCTTTCTATCAGCCACGTTGCTACTAATGGATCCCATAGTAAATATCTCTTCCGTGGATCCAGGGTTAAAATACATACTTCAATTAGTCCATAATATAGAGGCGCAAACAATATCATTATGTGTAAATAGAGGCAGGGCATGAATCAACAGCCAAAGAAAAACAGAAATATTTTTCAGGGAATACATGCTATGATCTCCACCAGTAGTAAATGTGACTGTCATATTCAATATTGTGAGGTTCTGCACATTGCTCTAAAAAGTTGGGGGGAATGTGTGAAAGCACAGAACTACTGTGCTATTCTGACAGAGAACAACTGACCCCAAGGTCCTTTACAGCAGGAGGAAGGTATCTGCTTACTCACCAGAGTCATGTGTATTTCTCACAATAGTCTGTTGTCATCCACAACTCCATCATTATGGGTTTTCCAAGTAAAATCCCCCTTCTTCTCGAGCCAACCTATACTCTATATGCCCATAATGAATACTGTCATGGTAATACCAAGTTAGATTCTGTCCAAATTTCTGTCATCTTCTTTGGAAATCCTTCCAAACCTAGGGCCAGGAAACAATGATTATTTCTAAAGAGACCAGATTTACTTAATAGTATCTTGACAGATGGGAAAAAGCAAGAGCGTTTACATAAGACCACAGGAGATTTGAACTGCAAATATCACCAGAAATTCTGATTTTAGGGGAAAGTAGCAATGAGACAAAATTCCCCCACCAATCTAAATGGAAACAAACATCTTTGATTTCTCTCCATAGTTTGTCAAGAAACTAGAAGTGTTTTCAAAGATTTGTTCCCAAAGGAATAGTCTGCTGGAATTGTGAAGCTGTAAGCACTGTTTCTGCCCTCTGTTTCACACACAGCACAATTACACGAATCATGTTTTTTCCCATTTGAATATATGTGAGTATTTTACACTTTGGGACAAGTCTTTCATTGTATTCTGTTTCCACTTTCCAGGAGAAAGCATTACCATTCTTTGTCACTCCTGGGAACAAGTGTTAGTGTAAAAGCTTATTATAAAGTCAACTCCATGAGTTCCATTCTAGAAGAAATAGGAAAACTTAAAGAAAAGCTCTAACCCTTATCAAATTTCAACACCGAAATCTGTATTTCTCATACTTATCTGCATATAAAAGTGACTGGTTTTCTTCCCCAGTGATGCATTGAATCTGTGAAGGGAGGCTTGGTAAATCTTACTTTTTAACCACAGCCCCATCTGGTGTTGATGTAGGTAATCTAAGACTTTTGCTTCTCAAAACCCTGCAAGTCTTGGTCTCAACTGGGTTGAGGATGCAATGGACTGAAGAAGACTTATCTGATAGCAAAACTGTGGTCTTACTAGAAAAAAATGTTTAGAAACAAATCATTCTGGCATATAAACATTTAGTACAGCTGTGAAGGAGTAGAGGTAGGGAAGATAGCTCTCACTGATTTAGACTGAGAAGTGCCTGCTTCAAAACGAACAATACACTTCTTACCTTGTTGGTTTTTTTTTCCTTAAAGACTTTCTTAATTAGAGAACCGAGAAAGAATAGTCAGTTTTGCTCAGAATTATAGCAGTTGGTTTTAGCTTTGCATCCAACAGTTCCAGGAACTGTTGAACTAGAGAGTATAAATAGAAAGCAATAACAGAAGCACTATATCCTAAAAGTTAAAGCAATGTATTTTAAACAATTTATTATCTTGGAATGGGAGAAGAGTGACTGGTGGGTGTAGAATCAGAGTTTTTATTTCTCTGCTGACTTTTATCATAGCTATAACAATCAAAGGAAATGTCTGGGTTTCCGGATGTTCCTCAGAAATTCTGATCTTAGTGAATTGAAAAAGGTTGTTTGCAGGAAGTTGATATGTACTTATCTTTCCCATCTGCTATTTTATCAATGCAGTTTCAGTTTTCAGAATAAGAACTAGCAATGGTTATCTTTTCCAGGAGTGGCAACTTACAGGTGGGAAGTTAGGAATTGGAATAGGGGATACAAGCCAAAAAAAAAAAAAGGAAAAGAAGATAGTTCAGTGTTCCAACTCCACAGTAAGCTGATGTTTAAAACTTTGTCTCTGGGTGATAAAATGTATTAAATTGAGCATTTGGTGAATATCTTGGTTTGAATTCCCTCCCCATAAATTCCCTGAGAAAAGAATGTTGCACAATTTTATTTAGTAACTTCATTACCAATATAGTACTGAACCAGGATCCAGTACTTTTGGGGAAGCTCTGATGAATTGTGTCAAATGTGCTTCAATATTAGCTTGAGGGTTAAGAAACTGAATTATATTATACCAATGTTCCTCAGTCACTGGACAAGATTAGTGCCTAGCAGATATTACCTCAAGGTATTTCTGGTCTGGCTCATCCCTGGACTAGGTGGACATCCACAGCCAAAAAAATAATTCAAGAAGAAAGAGTGCCAATATCCAAGGTCCAAGTGAAACATATCAGGAGGTCTTGTCAAAGGTGGAAATTATCACGAACGTGTGGGAGTCAGAGGTTAGGAAAGACAGAAAATGGAACAGTGTGCTAACAATTGTCGAGGGTACTAATGCCAACCTAGAACTGAGCATTAAATAGAGGCAAAAGATACACATGACAACCCTTTAATGTATGTTCTGTAATCCATAGTCTGGAGGGGAAGGAAGCGAGAAGAGAGAGAGAAACGGAAAGAAATAAAGAACCTGCCATGGAGCTGGGCTGGGGAGGGGGAGGGAACTGGGGATGTTGGCGGTGGGAGATGGGCACCGGTGGCGGGATGGGTGCTGGAACACTGTATGACCAAAACCCAAATATGAATTTTTTAATTGTATATCTTTTGTAATTGTAAAAATAAAAAATTAAAAAAATAAAAAAATTAAAAAAAAAAGAAGAAAAGAGTGATAGGAACTTAGAAGTTGAGGAACCCAGGAATGTGATAGTAGTGACAATGTGGGTGAAGCACCCAAAGTAGAGTGCCACTGGATGATGGAATGGATTTATAACTGAGTCAAAGCTTGGCGTTACCCAACAGGGTATTACATTTGCATGTAAAAGACCAAAGATCCTTTGACTTCCCTGGAGCTGCCATGCGAGGATCATTTTGCTTCCAGATATGTTGGGTGAGAAGTTGTGTCAAGAGCAAGACTGAAATGTGTTAATGTAGGTGAGTTAGCTCAAGAAATCTGATTACTAGATACCATGGCATCTGGCAAAATGACTTCTCCCACAATCATGCTGTAAGATTTGCAGATGGTGGCACAAATTCTGAAGGACATGGGATCACAAATTATGAACCAAGAGTCATAAATGAGATATTAAAGTTTGTCTTTGATATGTGACTAATTTTAGATGAGGCAAAAATGTATCCAAGTCATAAGAAAGCTCCTATTGATAAAAATGATGAGTGATTGGCAATCCAGTATCAGTCTGATCAGTATTTTTCTTCTCTCTTAAGAAATATTTTATTAGAAAAACATAAGAAATCAGACTCTTTTGAGATTGATCAAGCCATATTCTAACCCTATATTCTCATATGATAGATACTGCTTGACTGCTTCAATGTATGTACTTAAATTTTTTACCCCAAGAAGTATCTACTTCTGTGAGAAGAATAACAATTTTGTGGTTAAGAACTATTTATGTTTCTAGCAGACCAACTACTCCTACACTTGGCACTCTAGTCCTACCCTGTCTGTCTCAACTCCAGGAGGGAATCCATTGCCCTTAGAGTGGAAAGGTTTCACCCCCTAACTCAGGCCCCCAATTTAAAAGTGTCAATTCCTGCATCATTGACTGTTCTTATTATCCATTACTAACTGGAATTAAAAACATTATTATTGCCACAAATATGGTGTCATCATGAAAATTCTACCAGTAATCATCAAATGCTCCTGCCCTTCAAGGTATTGCAGGTGTGGCTGTGGTGCCCAGCTGCGTGAGCAGGTGGCAGACAGGACATAGGCTTGTCTATACCCAGGGCTCTGCCCCATGGACCCAGGATGGTTGGTGGTCTGACATAGAAAAAGACTGTCCCCCTGAGATGAACCCAGAGCCACAGCAGAGCCTAGCAAGCTTCCCTTGGTGTATTCAATATGCCATAATAAGTAACAATAAAGGACCTCATTCCCAACCAATGGGGATGTTACTGGTGCCTGCTCTAGCAAATCAATGAACAAAGGGAAGACAAGTGACAAGCGACAAGTCATCAAATGCACTGACAATAAAACATTATATGATGATGATATAGATGATGATGTAGCTGATATGTGACTGGTGATGATAATTATAAATGATATATCCTTGTTGTGTACAACATATATGCTTGGACTGGAGCTCATTGCACAATTTGTAGTTTTCTTCTTTGGCTAAGTTCATAGTCACTATATTATAAGACCCTAAAAGGTATGGCTATTAACCTGAACTGAGTGCAATGAATGTCTATTGAATGACTACAGGTCCAGCTTCATATATGCTTTTCTGACTTTTTCATATATGCTTCATCTCTAAAGAATCGCTAGCACATGTGCTTGATGAACACAAAACTAAGTATGAGATCCATCCTTTGCTCTCACTGACTTCTTACAGGTTTCCTTCATATTTCTTATGAAAATCTCCCTAAGTTCATGTAGTGTCCAAACATAGTTTCAGTTCTCCTCTAAAGGGATTGTTATCATTTTCTTCTTTAAAATCTTACACCACTTTCGGTGTCCCAAAACTAGTGATCAGTCCCAAAGGGAAATCATTCTCTATCCACAACCAAATCCTGGAATGCCAGATGAATGTTTCAAAGGAAAGTGATTCTATGACCCTGTTGGTAATGTTCCCTGGTTTACAGATTCAGTATACTTACATGAATCAAAATTTCTTAACATATCAGAAAAATGAGGAAAAGACTTATTTTCCTTTTTAAAAAATAATACCAATATAAAAATTTCTCACAAACAAAATATCCAATCAAATTTTACTTCAAAGAACTTGAAAGATAGTACAGGAGGTAGGGTGCTTGCCTTGTTCACAGTTGGTTCACCAAGTTTCCGTCCTTAGCACATCATATGGTTCCCAGGTCCCTACAAGATTGATCCCTAAGCCAAGAGCCTGGTGTAGACACTGCACACTGCTTTGTGTGACTCCAAAGGCAAAAAGAACCCACAAAAATATAATTTACCTCACGTAGAAATCCCTTTACAAAGCTGAATGAAGCAAATTTCTTTTGAGAAATACACTCAGAGCCTGCTAACAATATACTTTGAGGTAATAATTTATCAATACTCTGGATAAAGAAAGAAAAATCACAGAACCAAGGCCTGAGAGAGGTGTCTTTGTGATAAACCTGTCATTTAGAACTTAAAATACATTTCCTTCTCTACCAGTATTTTCATCAGAAATTCCTCCCTAAACTTCATAAAAAAGTTTTTTCACCCAGAGCGATAGCATAGCGAGTAGAGCATTTGCCTTGCGCGCAGCTAACCCAGATTTGATCCCCTGCATCCCATATGGTCCCCCCAGCACTGCCAGTAGTAATTCCTGAGCAAAGAAGCAGGAGCAACCCCTGAACATCACCAGTTGTGACCCAAAAAAGAAAGTAAAAACTTTTTTTCAAATTCTCAAAACCAAGACATATATTAAATTCCAAGAAAACTCAGCTGAGAGATTAAGGAGAATAACAATAAGTTTTCTGCAAGAATTAAACCTCATTGGTTGGAGCCATTACAGCCATTCTCTAGTCCACTATGTCCAGTTGTAACTGTGGTAAGAGCTTTCCTGAATCAAAAGGGCTGGGATGAAATAAAGGGATGCACCTACAACGTCACGTATTTTAATAAAAAGATGGGTTCAATTGCCAAAACATAGTTAAGTAAATAAGTAAAATTAGTACCATGGATATGGCTTAATGTAGAGCACTGCTTTCCATATGTGAGGTTCTGACTAGCTCACATATACTGCAAAACTGAAAAAAAATTAGACTTTAATAATCCACGGAAACACTTTAGTAATCTAAGGAATTAATATATATCAAATGAAAAGTGAGGAAATAAAAAAATATTACAGTTAAAATCAAAGATTTAAAGTTGACTTTTCCAGGATTCATATGCTAAACAATATGATCAGATGCTCTGGTTTACAGTTGTTGCCATATTATATGGCATATTTTATACAATATACTTGCTATATAACATTGGTATTCTAATAAAAATAATTCTGAGACACAAAATCCGACCTAAATTAGCTATTTACAGTCATGACTTGGTGTAGGTTGATAACTTTGCTATTAAAACAATAAAAATGCTACATTACTTAAAATGCTACCTAACAAAGATCATTATCGTTTTCTAGTGTTTAAATATTAAATTTAAACTATATTCCTTGGTTGTTTACTTCCAAACATTTGGAAGTAATACTAAATTATTTCCAAAATTTATTGTATTTCTTGGCTTTGACAATTTGATTTATTGATCAAGTATTTATGAACATAATTAGTTGGAGGTGTATTAAAATAACTCATAATTTAGATAATTTCCAAGAATTTTAATTTTTATTTCATAGATCTAAATAGTAACATATGTCTTAAACTTAGAAATGCTAGTGGTTTGCATTCCAATAGAGCAAGCAGATAATTAGTATGATCTGCCCAGCACCCCTGGGAAATGTGACCTTCTTGTCTCCTACCATCCTAGAGTCATATTGGAATAACCCATGCTTTTCCTTAAACACATGCAAGAGGTCCAGAAATGATCACTAGTAAGTTCTTCTTGAGATTCTTCAGGAACTGTGACAAAATAGTCTATTATCTGATGGCATAAATGTGAACAGAATGGAGAACCATAGAAAAGAAAAGATGTATAATTATATAAAAAGGAGAAAGTTCAAGGACAGAGTTCCTATTGTCCATGAATCCATGTCTCTGTTTTTTCTCTTGTGCGGATTGATCAACCTTTCCCTCTGCTAGTAAAAGTAGCAACAATAACTCAGCTAACAACTGAAAAATTAAATCAATGTTATTAAAATGTTCTGTTACAGTTAAGGCAATGTTTTTACAATTCTGTTCACATTCATGGTCCTGGTATACATAGTTACCTCGCCTCAGTGCCATCAAAGTGCTCAGGACTACTTCCCTCATGCCCATATGTATAAAACTATGTGATATTTTTCATGGAAATGGGATTTGAGTCACACTAAATGACAGCAGATATTCACCACTCAGGGTAAATTAAATTATCAGGCCCCCAGGTCAGTAACACAAGCTATAGGCTTCCAAAACTCCTGTTCATTAAAACCAATAATACTAGAACCAACAACATTTCACCAGAATTGCCTGTCTGCTTGTTTAAAAATCTGCCTGACTGGGGCCAGAGCGATAGCCCAGTGGGTAAGGCGTTTGCCTTGCATGCGGCCGGCCCGTGCCGGCCAGGTTCGATCCTCGGCATCCCAAATGGTCCCCGAGCACCGCCAGGAGTAATTCTTGAGTGCAGAGCCAGGAGAAACCCCTGAGCATTGCGGGTGTGACCCATAAAAGCAAAAAAAAAAAAATCTGCCTGACTCATTGCCTTTTTGTAATATTAAATTCACAGACAATGCAGATCTTTATCATAATATCTCTAATACTGAACATATGCTGGGCACAGAGCAGTTCCTTGATACATAGTAAAGGATTAAAACTAGTGAACAAATGGACATCAGTATGAGGAGTGTGCAATATGGAGAAGGAAGGAACATGAACCGGTTTTGGGTCTTGACTGAGATACCTCTTTTGGTAAGGTGGAGGAAGAAGGCCTGAACACTAAGAGAAGCTTAAGGAAATGTCAGGTAATATAATATGAGCAGCCTGTAACGAGGACAGTGTTCCTGAAAGAAGAGACTAGTATGCTGCGTGGGGAGAAGGTACTTATACACAAGTTTATCAGGAACACCCTGAGAAGAGCCATGAATGGACTACAATAATTTTTTTAATTGAATCACCATGGTATACAGTTGCAAAACTGTTCATGATTGGGTTTCAATCATACAATGTTCCAACACCCATCCCTCCACCAGTGTACATTTCCCACCAACAATGTCCTGGTTTCCCTCCCACCGCCACTCACCCCTACTCAGCCTGCCTCAATGTCAGGAACTTTTCTTAATTCTCCTTCTCCTTATGGACACTATACAGGTAGTGAGAGGTTATCCTGTTTCTTCCTTTACCTACTTTCAGCACACAGTTTGACTATATTAAACTAATATGATTTTGCACTTCAAAAGAAGCATTAACCAAGATACAGAGATAGCCCCTGAAACAGGAAAAAGATATTTACCCAATATCAATCAGATAAGGAGTTAATATCAAAGTTATACCAAGTACTGGTAGAACTCTACAAGAACATACAAGCCTACCAAAAATGGCATTATAAATGAACAGAAACTTCTTCAAAGAAGAAACATAAATAACCAAAAAGCAAATGAAAAAGTTGCTCAACATAAGTATTCATCCAGGAGATGCAAATCAAAACAACAAAGAGATATCATCTCACACTACAGAGACTGGCACATATCAAAAAGAAAATAACTAGTACTGGTCCGGATGCAGGAAGAAAGGGACTCTCATTCATTGTTCGTGGGAATGCCAACCTGTCCAGTTCTTTTGGGGAAACAATATGGGCATTCCTTAACAAACTGGAAGTTGAGCTTCCATATAACCTAGCAACACCATTTCTAGGAATATACCCCAGGGAAGCAAATACACACGGCAGAAATGCCATCTGTACATCTGTGGTCATTACAGTGCTATTCACAATAGCCAGAATCTGGAAACAACCCTCACAATGTTTTTTTTTTTTTTTTTTTTTTTTTTTTTTTTTTTTTTTTGGTATATTTTATTTTATTTTTTTTTAATTTTTTTTATTATACCACCGTGAAACATACAATTACAAAGTGTTTTTCTAATGGAGGCTCTGTTGTTCTTCTCTCACCCCAACTCCATCCCACCATAGGATGAAATGGATCATATAATAATAGAACAGTGAAGACTTCTGAATATTCCTTTGGATTTATTGAAACAAGAGTTCAGAGCAGATGCTGAGGTTGGAATCTATTGCCTGTCTAGTTCCAAATGTCTCTTTATCGATGGGGTCTTTAGTTAGAACAAAATTTTACTGGAATTTTTGATGCTATGATTTCCTCGAAAATGACTCTTTGTTGCACATGCCAAAAATGAATGACTTGGAAAGCATTGAGAGTAAATAAGCAGCTTAGATACATTGGATATAAATGGAAATTTTTTCCTCTGAGGGTTGAGAATTTGAGGATAGACCTGAGGAATTTAAAAAATGCCTTTCTCTAGGCAAGACAGAAAATGGAACAGTGTGCTAACAATTGTCGAAAATACTAATATCAACCTAGAACTGAGCATTAAATACAGGCAAAAAAGATACACATGACAACATTTTAATGTATGTTTTGTAATCCATAGTCCGGAAGGGAAGGAAAGAGAAAGAGATAGAGAGAAAGGTAAAGAAATAAAGAACCTGCCATAGGGGCAAGCTAGGGGAGGGGGAGGGAACTGGGGTCATTGGTGGTAGGAGATGGGCACTGGTGGAGGGGATGGGTGCTGGAACACTGTATGACCAATACCCAAATATTTTTTTTTGCTTTTTTGGGTCACACCCGGCAATGCTCAGGGGTTTCTCCTGGCTCTGCACTCAGGAATTACTCCTGGCGGTGCTCGGGGGGACCATATGAGATGCCGGGGATCGAACCCAGGCCGGCACAGGCCGGCCGCGTGCAAGGCAACGCCCTACCCGCTGGGCTATCGCTCCAGCCCCAATACCCAAATATTAACATCTTTGTAATTGTATATCTCATGGTGGTATAATAAAATATTTATTAAAAAATAAGTGGAGAAGATTTTAAACATTTTAAAGAAAGCCTTTGATTCTGTGGAGACTGAAGCAGTCATGAAGCCCTAGCCAAACAGGGTCTTCAAACCCAATACATCAGCATGACTAATTAATTAGCATGAGAGAGGAGAAAATTAAAGGTAGGTAGGATGGTGTAGAAATGACAACACAATCCTCTTTAAGATCAAGAAAATAGAAATAATTACATAATAGAAAGTAAGGCAGTACTATAATTTTAGTTTTGGATGTATATCAGGGATGCCACAAAGTAAATGGAAACACTGACTGACACTTCACAGCTTCATTGTGAAGTAGCACAAAGTATGCTGCAAATTCTGTAGTATAAAGACATGATAAGTCATGCCATATCCTATAGCATATAAAATGCGACATTTTGAAGAACATTTAGACTCTTCATGTGTTGTTCTGATTTGGCGAAGAAGTGATTGACAAGTATAATGACTGTTCTTGTAAAACCCTAGAGTTTAAGAGCAGGCATGAAACTGAAAACTCAGTGTCAGGGTAGAAAGAAATTTAGGAGAGGGAGAGTAAATATTTTCCTTTGTGCTTACTGAAAGAAGTTATGAACACCCAACCGAAAATCACTGCTTTAAGTCGCATATATCTACACAGTTTAATATGGTAGCAACTAACCACATGTGGAAATTGAACACTTAAAATGCTACTAGCCAAATTACAAACTAAATTGCAATGTAAGGGGGAAATGACTAAAATAATAGTCCCTCCTTAAGCAGAAAAGTAGTTGTTGTGGTTGTTGTTTATTCAGAGACAAAGGTACAGAAATTAATGAAGCTGAATTCTAGAGAAGCAGAATGACATCAAGAGTCATTATCTGTCGTTCTTCATCTGCTGAACTAGGCTCTGGTTTATATACTGCTATAATAGAAAAATCACATCAAGCTCAGTATCTAAGAGTGTGATATATTTGAAAACAGGGGCTGCTGAATTTATAATTACTTAATAACCAGCTGAAATTAGGTAAGACTTTAATACAAAATGACTACTGTCATTCTAAGATAAGGGAAAGAGACACAGAGACATGCAAAAGGGGAGAACGTGTGAGGGTAGGAAGTGGGATATATTATTCAGTCTACAAATATATTGATTAAAAAGTTTACCTAAACTATGGCCCAAACAAGATGCGTCTTCGCATTTCTCCCTGCATGTCCCTAGCTAGTAATATTTTAGAAATACTGGAAATAATTTCCAAAAACAAAGGAGAACTCTTAACAGCAACAAAACTGGTTCAGGAGATCAGAATTAGGGAAAAAAACAAGAAGTAATGTGTCTCGCATGTCTCCATTTAACATATAATGATGACCCTAGACCTCACGTTTTCTGACTCAAGCTAGAAAAAGAAGGATAGTTTCTGCAGGGTCATCCTTCCTATGGATCAGAAAAATTTTCAAACACAACCAGATGGACTTCCCAGCTCTATTAGAATGTGGAATAACTGGAGTGTCACTGGCAATGAATGACCAAGAACAGCCTTTCTTCTCTAGATCTAAAAAGACTCTCCTCAATCACAGGAAGGAAGGTGAGGGGAGACAGAAGCACTGGTAAAAATCTCACAATCGCATATCTGGGCAAAATTTTCATTGCCATCCCTTCCGGAGTGTCCCCTACCCCACTCAGAGACATAAGAATGGCCCTTGATCACCACTAGGAAAGAGATCCAGCCATAATACATTTCTGATATAAGAAAAAAAATCTCTCCACCTCCCAAGAGTGAATAGAGGCAGACCAAACTCACCAGGATTAGGTTATACCACTGGTGACCTAGCATCGAAAACCCATTCTTCAAGCAGCACCAGTGGGGTCCTGGCGGCACTGAATAAATCGAGCAGAATAATAGACCACCACAAATATTTTAAGATTAAACTAGTATAAAACCACAGCCAAGGACCAAGGCCAGAATATGCAGACCTCAATAGTAACTACATGCTAAAGTAAGATTTTAATAAAATGCAGAATCTCTTAATATAAGAAAAAAGTGTTTAGGATATAATAAAAAATTACCCAACATACTAAAAACCAAGAATATTACAAATTTAATGTCAAAGCAATCAACTGACATCAATATTGTCATAAAATGGATGCTGAAACTATCTAAAAGGGTTTTAAAGAATCTGATATTTTTTAAAAAAGTGCTACAACCATTGTTACCAATTTCCTTGAAATGAAATGAATTTTTAAACAGGCTAAAAAACTTCAGCAAGAGGATTTCTAAGCATAGAGTAGAAATGCAGGTTTGAGTGACACCCAGCGATTCTCAGGGGTTACTCCTGTCTCTTTTGCTTTGTATATCTCACGGTGGTATAATAAAATACTTAAAAAAAAGAAATTACTCATGGTTGTGCTCAGGGAGACCATATGGGATGCCAGGGATCGAACCCAGGTTGGCTGCATGCAACGCAAAGCGCCCTACCGGCTGTGCTATCGTTCCAGGACAGCAATAGCACTTCTTTCTGAGAGACTCACAGACATGGAGCAGAGCTGCTACCAGCTCTCCCTGTGCTCAGCTGATCATGAGGCACCCAGGAGGGGATGGCGGGTTCTAGCCCTGGCCCGCCACCCCAGCAGAGCCTCACAAGAAGCCAGACGAACCCCCACTCCATGAGGGCCGCCACTTTCCACATCCGGATTTCTCTCATCAGAACTCCACCCAGCAGAAGAGCTGATCACAGCCCGGTTCATCAATAAATGCTGGAGATCAGAGGTGACTACAAGAGTATGCCACCTGCCTGGCAGAGCCTGGAAAGCTACCTGTGTCATATTTGATATGCCAAATACCAGTAACAATTATAGACCTCATTCTCATGACCTGATGGAATGGTTTGAGGCTCTTTATGTTCCTCGAGCAAGCAGATGCCCTTGGGCTCTACTAGCTTGTGACAGGACATATGGAGATGTTACTGGTGCCCGTTCAAGCAAATCAATGATGAACAGGAAGACAGTGATACAGTGACAGTGATACAGAGTAGAAATAATAGAATTTTAAATATTACAACAATAGTGTAGAAATCATATCAGAGCTTAAGTAGTAGAATAGATAAGACAAAAGGTAGAATCAGTGAGTTTGAAGACATAATAATGGAATTTATATACAAAAGTAAGGATAGCCACAATGCCTATTGTATACAAAATAGAAAAAGAAGAAAATGGCAAAATAAACCTTTTGGCTGTAATTAGTATATCCCAAAGAGAGCTGCAGCTAAAAATTAAAGAAACAATAGACCATGGCTCAAGACTTGGAGGTCAATCAATAAGATGAGGGACAGAGCACAAAAACAAGACAGGAAGAGTACAAAGTTCTAACAAGATTGAGAACCTCACTAGAATTATTGACATATGTTACAGACAATGCTAATAAAAGAATGACGCTGCATGCATGTGGGACTCTAATTGTGTATGGAAAGCTAAAGAATTATGAAACTGCATGCAAGATTACACAACCTAAGAAAACTCTACTGAACATTGATAAGAAGTTTCAGAATAAAATTCAAGGAAAACCTAAAACCTGGATGACTATGGGAAGCAAGGTATTGGTACTAAGCGTTGTTTTAAGTGTTTCAAAAATATCTGAAAACACTAAGAAAGTTCATTCATTTTGTCTGTGTAGTATTCTAGTTCTAAAGAGAGACAGTACTAAGAATTATTGAAAATCTAGTACTTGCCTTGATTTCTAAACAAAAAGTAAATAAGCCATTTACTTTGTTGCTACACTAAATGCATAAGTTAACCATATTATTTGTTATTGATTTGGACTTGCCTGTATAACCAACAAAATATTTGTTATGGTCTGGGAAGATAGGAACTGGAAAAATAGCTCAAAAGGCTATTGTACATATTTTGCCTGCAGGACACTCAGGTATGATCACCAATAGCACGTGATCCCCAGCACCAAGCAGGGAGCAGCATCTAAGGCACCAAACCGAATATTTATTAATCTTATAATTACCAGGACAATTATCAATTCAATCATAACAAAGTTTGATTTGCTTTTTTGTATGTATGTATATATGTATATATTTGGCTTGGAGCCATACATCTTGGTGTTTAGGGCCTACTCCTGGCTGTGTTCTCAGGGATCATATATAATAGTTACTGAGGATGAAACCAGGGCATAAAATACAAGTGCCTAAATCCTTGTACTAGATTGCTGGCCCCCTCAAGATCTAATTCTAAAACAAAAGATTGTTAAGCTGGAGAGATAATATAGGAATTAAGGTACTAGCCCTTACTGCTTGTGACCAGTTTCATTTCCATCCCAGGCACTACATATGGTCCCACAGGATGGACCTTCAGGATCACTGAGCACAGAGACAGAAGTAATCCTTGAGCACAGATCTGTATGGCCCCCAACCAAAACAAACAAAACAAACAAATTGATAGATGATAGATGATTGATGATAAATGATAGATGATTGATGATAGATGATAGATAGATAGATAGATAGATAGATAGATAGATAGATGGATGGATGGATGGATGGATGGATGGATGGATGGATGGATGGATGGATGGATGGATGGATGGATGGATGGATGGATGGATGGATGGATGGATGGATGGATGGATGGATGGATGGATGGATGGATGGATGGATGGATGGATGGATGGATGGATGGATGGATGGATGGATGGATGGATGGATGGATGGATGGATGGATGGATGGATGGATGGATGGATGGATGGATGGATGGATAGATAGATAGATAGATAGATAGATAGATAGATAGATAGATAGATAGATAGATAGATAGATAGATAGATAGATAGATAGATAGATAGATAGATAGATAGACAGACAGATAGATAGAGAGACAGACAGATAGGGAGGGAGGGGGAGGAAGGAAGGAAGGAAAGAAGGAAGGAAGGAAGGAAGGAAGGAAGGAAGGAAGGAAGGAAGGAAGGAAGAAAGAAAGAAAGAAAGAAAGAAAGAAAGAAAGAAAGAAAGAAAGAAAGAAAGAAAGAAAGAAAAGAAAGAAAGAAAGAAAGAAAGAAAGAAAGAAAGAAAGAAAGAAAGAAAGAAAGAAAGAAAGAAAGAAAGAAAGAAAGAAAGAAAGAAAGATTTTAAGTAACTTGCTTCAAATGTTTTTAAAATATTAATTTATACAACCTGACAACAAAGAAAAAATTAAGTGTGAAGATAATATAAAAATGCGTTGGGCAGAAAAAAAGTTTCCACACTTGAATCAGAATTTCAGAAGGAAAGAAAAAGAATGAGGCTGAAAGAGAAATAAATAATAGTTGAAATATGTCCTAATTTTCTAGAAAATAAAATTCTATACATTTCAGAAGCTGAGCAAACTCCAATCATAAAAAACAAAGAAACATATGCTGATATAATCATAGTTATATATTGAAAACAAAACACAAAATCTCAAGAAAATCAGACAGAAACATATTATCTGGAAGTAACGTGCCCATTTGGATGACAAGAGATTGTAATCTGTACTCATAAAGGTAAGAAGGAAGTGCATAATGATCTTCAATATTTCTCCCCACTTCCTTTCCTATTTTGCTACTGTGATGACCAGGGTCACAAATGCTTGACTGCAATGTTTGAAAAGGATTGCACGCTTTAGTGTAGTGCTTGCATATGTGTTAATTGGGAGTTGCACACTTGCCACAGTTCTTGCACATCTTTAGCTGTTGTTTGCCAAGGGTTACAGTTTAGTTGCAGAGTTTGAACATTACTGGCTGTGTATAAAAGACTGAAAACTGGTTTGGCACTGGTGGGAAAGGTGGGTCATCCCAGACATTAGGACTATCACAACAAAGTTCAAGACAACTCCTGGTCTCATGCTTGCAAGGAATGTTCTTACAGTCACTGAGCCATCCCCAAGCTTCAAATACTGAAAGAACTATCAGAAGGTTTACATTTGACTGTATTTGCTTCCTTGAGTTGCTGCAATAATCACAAACTGAGAGACTTAAATAGAAATGTATTCTCTCACAGTTCTAAAGGGCAGAAGTCAAAACTGGTGATGTCAGTAGGGCTGTGTTCCCTCTGGGCTTTAGGAGATAATTCATCCTTTGTTTCTCCCAATTTCTAGCCATTCTCTCTGCATTACGTAATCTGGGATTTCATAATTCCAGCATCTTCTTCAATCTTCACATGGCTCTCATTTTCTCTCTTACTCTTCCTCCCCACTTCTTCTCTCTCTCCACACCCTCCCATTTCCTCTCCCTTCTTCCTCTCTGTTTCTATCTCCAAACTTAAAAATCAAATGAATATATGCTGATATAATCATATTATATTCTGAAGACTGAAAGCAAAACACGAAATCTCAAGAAATATGTTACCTGGAAGAAATATGTTTCCTCTGTATCTCAATACCCCCATTGTGTCTATTACAAGATAATTATCTTTGAATTTAAGACTTACATATATAATCCAGATTTATTTCATCTCAAGAGGCTTCATTTCATTATACCTGTAACACACCTTTTCCCCCCAATTAGTTCACAGGTTCCATGAATTGGAATGTAGCTTACTTCCAAGGACCACCCACTACCCTGGTAAAACTATATTTCAGCAACTTAGGAAATAAGGACATTTTCAGATGAGGGAAATTGAATTATTCTGTTACTTGCAGATCTGTTCTAAAACAGTGGTTATGTTAAATTATTCAAATGTAAATAAAAGAATAAACAAACAGGAAAAATCATCATAGGTTTTTATAGGAAGAAATATCCATGGGAATTCTAGAAATATAGGTACACACACTACAGAGGTCATGCCGAGAATGGACAAGAAGTGCCATTCTCAGTGATTCTCAGTGGACTATGTGGTGTTAGGATTTAATTCAAGCTCTCACATGCTAGATATGTGCTTTACTATTTAAATACATTTTATGCAAGAGTTTTGAAGTACATTTAATGACAAAGGCAAGATGTATAAACTCATAATCATGAAAATGAGGTTTTCGTAATTCACTCAAAATGATAAAGTATTGATACCAGTAGATTCTGATCAGTCAAACCATTCTGAACTATAGGAGAAGAATACTTCCAACATAATACTACAGAAAAAGAAGAAAAAAGAAAAACACAGAAATGATAATCACATAAAGCAAAATAATGAATAAAATGTAAGACTAAATCCAATCATAAAAAAATTATCTGAAATGTTGAACATATCACTACAAAATTACAAAGTGGATTAAGAAACAAACCAACTACATGTTGTTTATAGGAAACTCACTTAAAAAATAAGTAGGATGAAATTAAAAAATGTAAACAAGAATGCGACACAAAATCTAATTTAAGCAATAATATAAAAGCATACCTACATATGTAATAAAACTATAAAATTAAATATACTGACACACACAATTTCACAAGTACAACAGGGAAAATATGATTAAGATATGCAGACCACATATTATTTGTAATTGTATACTATTTAGGTATGTTTATAAAATATTTTTAGGGGAAGCTAGAGAAAATGTATCTGAAATGTTTTCAGTGCTAGTGCTAAGGATTTGGGTCTTCACAGACGCAAATCAAATGTCCTACTGCTGAAACATATTCCCAACCATTAATTATCCCCAAAAAACTTACTGTTGAATTTGAATCTACAATTGCCATGCTGAAAAGTTCAAAGAGAAAAGTAATTACCTAAAAACAAAACAAGTTTAGGCTAATATAAGTAGCCTCATACTCGATTTACAACATGATCACTTGTATCACTTGTCTTCCCCGTTGTTCATCAATTTGCTCCAGCAGTCACCAGTAATGTCTCCATTCGTTGGGAATGAGGTCAACTATTGTTACTGTTTTTAGCATAACGAATACACTACAGGTAGTTGCTAGACTCTGCCCTAGCTCTAGGTTCATCCCAAGGGGCCCAGTCTTTCTATGCCATAACATGATAAGCAAGTCAATATTCACTTTGTCCCTTTTACTTAAAAGGTATCCAAAATAATATTAACTAAACATTTATTGATCATGAATATGACCCACCACTATGAAAACATTCTTTTGAAATTTAGTCTTTTGATAATTCACTGTATCACTGTCTTCCCGTTCATCATCGATTTGCTTGAGCGGGCACCAGTAACATCTCCATATGACCTGTCTCATGCAAGTAGAGCCCAAGGGCACCTGCTTGTTCCAGGAACATGAAGAGCCTCAAACCATTCCATCAGGTCATGGGAATGAGTTCTATAATTGTTACTGGTATCTGGCATATCAAATATGACATGGGTAGCTTGCCAGGCTCTGCCATGCAGGTAGCATACTCTTGTAGTCATCTCAAAATCCAGCATTTATTGATGAACCGTGTAGGCGCTTGCAGCCGCGCGAGCCGGGCTGTGATAGGCTGGTCTGCTGGGTGAAGTTCTGACAGGGGGAGTCCGGATGTGGAAAATGGAGGTCCTCATGGAGTGGGGGCCATCTGGCTTGTTGTGAGGCTCTGCTGGGGTGGTGGGCCAGGGCTAGAACCCGCCATCCCTCCCGGGCGTCTCATGAGCGGCTGGGCACAGTGAGAGTCAGTAGCAGCTCTGCCCCATGCTCTGATAATTACTCTCTTAAAATAGTGACATTATAAAGTTTAAATTTTATATAGTAAATGATTCATATCAATAAAAATGAGAATAAAAGAAAATCTTTGAGGCTTCTATGAGGCTTTCTCAGGCCTCAGAGATAGAACATATTTAATTTTTATTTAAACTCAATATGGAGTGATAAATAAAGCATAAATGCAGCACAACTGTTAAACAATGTGTTGGAATATAGGTCTCCATGTTTCATTCACAAATGACCCCAAACCCTTTTTCCCCCTGGCATGATTCATGATTAAGTTCTTACTCTACTCATATCTAAATTAATGGTAAAATAGTTATATTTTGCTTATGAATAACAGTACTTATTGTTCTGCAGGGTGAGTAGTTTAATTTATAATATCACTTTATATATTTTTGTATCTTAAATTATGCCCAAATTATTATTTTAATAAATGTATTAAAATACTGCAAGGATATAAACAAAATTAACTAAAATACCATAAGAATATAAACAAAAGTAACAGAAAAGTGTTTATTGAATTAATAATTCAAGAGGCTGCCTCATAAAAATGATGTTGTGGTTTATATATAGAATAAATTAAATATGAAGAATAGTAATATGGTAGTTGACTTACCAAAAGGACAAATTGCAGGTCCTCTAGGAATAATGAGTGCTTTCCCACTGGAACCAGGTACTCTTTGGATGGGGTCCAAGAGGCCTCATCAGTGGCTGGAGCCCTAAAACTGCTCAATAGAGCCACTTTATCAAAATGCCCTCAGGGTAATGGGAAGTTAGATATGCTTCAGTTAATTCTAACATGCATGATCTACTGGCAAAACACAATGAATCAATGTACTAAGGTCAATAAACTTTTCTTTGAAATGATCTAGGTAGTTTACATTTTTTGCCTTGAGGCTTGTATGATCTCTACTGAATATACTCTGAATGAGTGCTAAACAGTCAGAGGAAGCACACAAGCACACATGCAAGTGGTCATGGCCATGTCCCAAGGAAACTCAATACCTGAATATCATACAAGTTTACATGCCAGCAAATAGTCTTCATTTAGATTTTTTCAATCCCTTATGAACATAAGAAACATCCTAATCATTCAAACTGATCAGAAGTATGTGCTGAACAGTTTGTTCTTCAGCCCTGATTGATTGAAACATTTATGAAAATATACATTGGTATTTCTTTTATGGGAATGGCTATCTTGTTCTTTTCTGCAATACCAGGGTCAAACCTTGGGCAACAGTAAGCTATATCTCTGACCACAGTCTATTTTATATATATGGCTTCAGATCTCTGAGAAAACTTGATATTATTTCTTCATCTTATTGTGTGAAGATTGGTTAAATAACTCATAATCCAATTTAGTTGAAAGTAACAAAAACATGCAATAACTCTACAAAAGTAGCAACACCAAGCCATGTAAAAATTCTCTGGATGACAAATAAGTGATTCTTTATGCCTACATTGATCATTTTGAGAATCAGTGACATTTAAACAATTTTGTTCAGTTCTCTATTTTATTTGTACATTTGTATTTACTACACGATGCATGATGGTCCATTTTATGTAACTTTAAATGGTGTTTGTTTAATTTGTATAACTTTTTAATTAAAGTAAGCCAACATTTGCTGCTTCACTGCCTAACAGAATAAATTGAAAGCATAATGCATAAATTTGAAAATATGGGTAATCTGAAGATAATGACTCAGATTCCACTTCCATATTATTTCCCCAATGGAAAATTCAAAGAAATTCTTTAATTGTTCTTTAGAACTATAGGATTTTACTTCTGTTGCCTCTCTCTATGTTTCCGTAGGTGACATAGCATATAGTTTATAGAGCATTAAAAATCCCTTGAAAGAAGGGACTCAAATCACCAAATGCAACTTAATCTGGAATTAAAATGACATAGATAATTTAAAATGCATATAAGTAAAAGGACTTAAATCAGTGAAGTTTGATTTAATGGCATCTATATGACTAAATCCATAAAATTATTTCAATAGGCAAATATTAATTTTCTCAGTTTTATGGCCCTATCTAATCTCAATATTTATCATGAATGTGATAATTGTTGCAAACAGAAGGAAAGGAATATCGTATGAGAATTCCTGTTATTTTTTGCAGAGTGGTCAAGAAATGTATTTTATGGAAATACTGTTTAAACATAAAGAATTGGATAAGTTTGTGAGGGGAATCCATGCTCTCTTGGGGTAGAGCACCCCCAAAACAGAACAGCAAACACAAAAGTCTAGAGATGGGATCATGCTCAGAAGGTCTAGGAACAACAAGGATATCAATGTAGATGAAGAAGGAGGGATGGCATTTCTACAATAATTGACCTTTTTCCTCTTTATTCACTGCTGTATTCAAGCATCAGAAAGTGTCCAGCAAATACAGGTTCTAAAATTGTTCAGGATGAGAGGATGAATAAAAAGTGTAAAATTATAGAAGGGGGCTTATGAATCACACAGCTTCTTTCATCATCACTATAAAAATCTGACTTTTACTGAGTGAAAACATTAGCTTTAATCAGAAAAGTGTCATGCTCTGTCTTATATTTTTTGAACGATTTCTATAGTCACATTATATTGAATGTTAGGGAGGTAGGACCAAAAAAAGGAAGACCTGGAAGAATACTTATTCAATAATAGCTTTTAACAGTAGATTCTGCAAATCTGGTGCAGCAATTATTTATGACTGAATTACAGTGACATATTCTAAAGAAGCATGTTGTATACTAAGCACAGGCTCAAACTCAGTTATTCATATATGAATTGGGATTAGCTGAGTGCTCCAGATTTTCATAGAAGAGGGAGTACATCTAACCTGAGCCTATCAATTATCACGTGGTAATCAGTGTCTTGAACAAAACTTGGTACATCAAATTTCCACAGAAAAAACTACAGACATAGGCTGCTGAAAAATTAATTCGAGATATTTGCATCAACAGAGACTGATTAAGGGGGTAGGCCTACCAGGTGGTTTCCAAGGTGCCAATTTAAAAGGGCTACAAAAACATCACAGGGATTACATCAAGATTGAAAGTCTTTTTTTTTCTCAACCTAGACTTGTCTCAAATAGAAAATCCTTAATGATAGCTGCTCAATAATGCAGGTCCTTCATAGTGATAATCTAGTATGTTTATCTTCCCTCTCCTCGGATCTAGGCTGGGCCTGGAACTCATAACAGGATAAAACGGGAGTGACCCCACATGATTTCAGAGGTCAGGTCAAAAGACACTTCTACTTACCCTGGAAAATCATTCTAGGGAAGTCATTGATTGTGTTTAAAAAATAAATAAATAAACATCAACCTATCATGCCATGGAGACTATATGAAGGGACTTTATGGATATTCCTTCAAAATGCCAGGCATGCCTTAGGCCTAGACTACAGCTATCATGCTACTGGTTGGATAGCACCAAATGCCTCTAGTCAAGTACCACCCCACCAAATCTTGTCTAAATTTTTTTTTGGGGGCACAGCCAGCAGTGCTCAGGACTTACTCCTGACTCTGAGCGCAGGATCACTCCTGGTAGGGTTAGGGAGACCATATGGGGTGTCAGGGATTAAACCTGGGTCTGCCATGTACAAGGCAAGCACCCTTCCTACTGTACCTCTCTGTATCTCTCCGGCTTCAACTGGTCTAAATTCTTGACAACAAAATTGTAAAAAACTGAAATAACTATCGCTGTAGGCCTCTAGTGAAACTGCAAGAGCTAACCAGAACATTTTGTGTGGTTTGGTAGGAATAGTTCCATAGACACCCTTGAATAGAAGTGACATTCATATATACATAATTAAATGACAACTGAGGATTTGGGGGTGGGGAGTTTGCTGTCACTCCCAACCATCCTCAGGCTCTATGCTCAGGGATTATGCCTGGCTGGGCTCAGGAGACCGTATGTGATGCCCAGAAGATCCTGGGCAGACTCCTCTACCCAGTCTGGCCCCAACTTCTAATGAAAAAGTTTAGCTGCATTAATATAGGTGGTGGGTACATGCTTGGAGGAAGTCTTAAGTGCTCGGTAAGGGCAGTAGAATGAAGATATTCCCATTAGTGCCTTTACATCCTTTTCCACAGCCCAAAGTGTTCTTGTGTGTGAGACTAACCCCAAACATTGGTCACTACTTATCTAATCATGAAACTCAGGCAGAGGGGGAAAACATGCCTCAGAATGTTGCTGAGTGAACAAGACTTAGTATGTGCATTTATACCTAGAGAGCAGTGCTATTACCTGGGGGTACTCTGTTTCATCATCCTAGCTAGAAATGAGAGGTGGGGAATGGAAACTAGATGTTTGAAATAACCAAAAAGAACAAAATTCTGACTTTGAAAAATATATGTCTATTTTGTGGTTTTAATTGATTCAGAATGGAAATTATAAAACTGGGCTGCTGGTTGACTGCCATGTTCTCAGAGTCTGTACAGATTCCCACTTCCAACAGAGAGCAAACACTGTCACAATGTGATTTGGTCATCATCCTCTAAAATTGTAAAGAGTAAGCATATTTTGTGATCTTTTTAAGACCCTCCTCAGCAAAACTAGCAAAGCTTAGTTATTTTCTCACTTATGGGATTCAGTGTGTAGACAGCTAATTAGTTTGTACTATCATTTGGTTTGGAAAATACTGTTTTAGAAAAGTTAATGAGAAGAAAACTTCACTTAGTCTTTGTTATAATTCACAGGGACAATAACTTAATAACTGACTTTTAAATAATGATCACTTATGGCAAGCACTATGCTCTGTCTTACAAAGTTATGTAAACCCTAGAAAGCAGTTGTTACAGTAATTTTCACTTTAAATATTTTTTTATCTAGGGCTTAGACCATTTTAATTATTGAGTCAAGATTACGTAGAAGTTCCTGATCCTTATATCTGTGTTTTTAAAATACTACATTATGGGTGGCTTTTACAAGGCAGATCCTTGAGTTTATAAAGATTTTATGAAGACAAAGTTTGGCAACCAATAAGATAAATGCTTTCAGTTTAGAATTATGTCTTAATTTCCAAAATATAGATGAGAGAATGTGATTCTATAAATTGCTTACTATAATTACTTAAAATTATAAAAGTATTAATTGACCTTGGAGTAGCATATAAAATATGGTATTAATTAGTAAATAATTATATCAATAAAAATATAAGGTTTATTTGTAACAAAGCATTTAAATGAATAAATAGGAAAAACAAAAATATTAAAATTTTGAAGCATGGTCAAATACATTTCAAAGCATACATAGTTATGGTTTTGGTTTTGAGGTCTTCCCATTTATTTGACTCCCAGGATTTTATAGTATATTGATGATATGTCATAAAAATAAAAAACATTCATGATTGAAAATATGGGTCTTATTTAAGGACTCGTAAAAATTCCAATTTCAACATTCAGTATTCTGAGCGTTTTAGGTTTGTTTTTTAGGTGGCCAAAAACCATAAATTTACTTAATGTGGAGACTGGTTAAATCAGGCATTTCCATTCAAAAGGCTATGGTGCTAGGCTCTCTGCCTTCCAGCTAAAATAACTTTGATGTTATAAAGGCTTGCAACAATGCTGAAAATTAATACAATGGATTTAAGGTCAGCATCTGGAAGGAATTTTTAACTACTAGACTTATGGGAGTGGATGGAAAAAAAACTAGATTGTGACCTATTGATGCTTTACCCCATGAAATAGAGCAGATCTTCTTGCTTAAAAGAGTGGAAAGAATGAAGTAAAGTCTTCATCTCTTTCCCAGTTTTCCCAAATGCACCTAGGATAATAAGAAAAATGAGAAATATTCTCCTGCTCAGTTTTGCCTTTTGGAGTTACCACAAGAAAATTCATTTAACAGTTTTATAGTCATGCTGAAATTATAACGTCTGCATTATTGCAAGATGGGGTCCACATAGGTGTTCAGCATCATAGAGAGAAGTGACTTATAAGTCAATGGAGCCTTTTTGCCCAAATTTTATTTGCTTAAAACATCATTATTTACAAAGCTGCTGATGGTTGGGTTTTTTAAATACAATGGTCCATCACTGATCCTGCCACCAGTAACAACTTCCCTTCACAATGTTCACATATTACCCGTCCTATACCTTTCCCTAGCCAACTCTTAAAGCCTGCATCATTTTTTTAAAAATTATTATTATACCACCGTGAGATATACAGTTACAAAGATGCTCATAATTGGGTTTCAGTAATACAGTGTTCCAGCAGCCATCCCTCCACCAGTACCCCATTCCCACCACCAATGTCCCCAACATTTCCTCCCACCTCCCCCCAGTCTGCCTCTATAGCAGGCACTTTTCCTTTTCCTCTCTCTCTCTCTCTCTCTCTTTCTCTCTCTCTCCTCTTACACATTGTGGCTTTCCCTTACAGACATTTAGGGTTTATCATGTAAATCTCTTTGTGTATATTCAATGCTGAGTTTAGTCTGGTGTTACCATTTCTCACAATTAGTAGAACACTGGTACATATTAATATCCCATTGATTAATGCAGTCATTCTATGTCTGTCCTTTTCCTTCTGACTAATTTCACTCAGCATGATAATTTCCATGTTCATTCATTTGCAGGTAAATTTCATTACTTCATCTATTCTAATAGCTGCATAGTATTCCATTGCATAGATGTACCAAAGTTTCTTTAGCCAGTCTTCTGTGCTTGAGCATTTGGTTGTTTCCAGATTCTGGCTATCATGAATAGAATTGTTATGAATATAGAAGTGCAGATAGTGTTTCTGCTGTCTGTTTTTGGGTCTCCAGGGTATATTACTAGGAGTGGTATTGCTGTTCAAAAGGGAGCTCAATATCTAATTTTTGGAGGAATGTCGATATTTTTCCAAAAGTTCTGGACCATTTGGCACTCCCACCAACAGTGGATGAGAGTCCCTTTTTCCCCACATCCATGCCAGCACAGGTTGTTCTTGCTCTTTTGGATGTGTGCCAGTCTCTGTGGTGTGAGATGAGATGACATCTCATTGTTGTTTTTATTTTATCTCCCTAATGATTAATTATGGAAGAGCATTTTTTCATATGCCTTTGGCCATTCGAATTTCTTCTTTTTTGGAAGTTTCTGTTCATTTCTTCTTCCCATTTTTGATGGGGTTGGCTGTTTTCTTCTTGTATAGTTCTACCAGAGCCTGCTATACCCTGGATATTAACTGCTTATCAGATGGACTTTGGGTGTATCATCAATTTGCTCGAGCAGGCACCAGTAACATCACCATATATCCTGTCACATGCTAGTGGAGCCCAAGGGCTCCAGGAACATAAAGAGCCTCAAACTATTTCCATCAGGTCATGGGAATGAGGTCTATAATTGTTACTGGTATTTGGCATATCAAATACGACAAGGGTAGCTTGCCAGGCTCTGCCGTGCAGGTGGGATACTCTTGTAGTCACCTTTGATCTCAAGCATTTATTGATGAACCGGGTTGTTATCAGCTCTTCTGCTGGGTAGAGTTCTGACAAAAGGGGAGTTCGGATGTGGAAAATGGCGGCCCTCATGAAGTGAGGGGTCCTCTGGCCTCTTGTGAGGCTCTGCTGGGGTGGCAGGCCAGGGCTAGGACCCGCCATCCCTCCAGGGTGCCTTGATATCAGCTGGGCACAGGGAGAGCAGGTAGCAGCTCTGCCCCATGTATGTGAGTCTCTGGATCAGCATACGGGGCTGGGCTTGAAAAAGACTGCTGCAGGGTTGGTCTTGAGCTGGGCTGTGATCAGCTATCTGCTGGTTGGAGTTCTGACAAGGGGAGGCTGGATGTGGAAAATGGTGGCTCTCATGGTATGGGGGGGTCCTCTGGCTTCTTGCAAGGCTCTGCTGGGGTGGTGGGTCAGGGCTAGTACCCACCATCCCTCCCGAGTGCCTCGTAATCAGCGGGCACAGGGAGAGCCAGTAGAAGCTCTGCCCCATGTATGTGAGTCTCTGGATCAGCACCCCAGCAGAGCCTTGCAAGAAGTAGAGGACCTCCCACACCATAAGGGCTGCCATTTTCCACATCCAGACTCCTCTCTCATCAGAACTCCACCAGCAGAATAGCTAATCACAGCCCAGTTCATCAAGAACCACGCTGTAGCAGTCTTTTTCAAGCCCAGCCCAGGATTTTGGGTGATTTTTTTTTAATTGAATCACCATACAATATACCATTACAAAGCTTTTTATGATTGAATTTTAATCATACAATGTTCTAAACCCTTCCCTCCACCCTTGGAAATTTCTCAACACCAATATGCCCCATGTTCCTCCCATTTCTCATCACAATCTGCCTCTATGGCAGGCACCTCTCTCTCTCTCCCTCTCTCTCTCTCTCTGTCCTTTTGCAAATTTTGGTTTTCAATACATACCCTGAAGGGTTATTGTGTATATGCTTTTACCTACTTTCAACACTTAGTTCTAGTGGAACATTACTATTTTCAACTTATTATTGTCAAATTTGCCCCTTCTCCATCTTACCTACCCTCTACCCCACACACACCTGTGGTAGATTACAACCATTGACAAGTCTTCCCAGTAATTGTTTCCTTTGCCTTGGATATCAGTAGTCTCTCATACTTTATTTTTTTATATCCCACAAATGAATGCAGTCATTCTATATCTGTCCTTCTCCTGACACATTTCATTCAGCATGACACTTTCCATGCTCTTCCATTTATAAGCAAATTTCATAAATTAACTTTTCCTAACACCTGCATAGTATTCCATTGTGTAGATGTACCATAGTTTCTTTATCCAGTCACCTGTTCCCAGACACTCAGGTTGTTTCCAGATTCTGACTATTGTGAATAATGCTGCAATGAACAATGAATTGCAGATGGTGTTTCTACTGTATATTTTTGGACACTCAGGGTATATTCCCAAGAATGGTATTGCTGGATCAAATGAAAGCACAATTTCTAGTATTTGGAGGAATGTTCATATTGTTTTCAAAAACAGCTGGACCACTTGGCATTCCCACCAGCAACTTTAAACTGACTACAATGCAGTAGAATTAAAACAATATGGTATTGGAATAAAGGCAGAACTACAGATCAATGGAATAGAGTTGAATATCCTGACAGACACTCTTTAATATATGATCACTAAATTTTTTATAATCACGATCACGATCTTCCCGTTAATCATCTATTTGCTAGAGCGGGCACCAGTAATATCTCAATATGTCCTGTCACATGCTGTAGAGCCAAGGGCATCGGCTTGGTACAGGAACATAAAGAGCCTCAAATCATTATATTAGGTCATGAGAATGATCTAATATAATTATTACTGGCATTTGGCATATCAAATACAACACGAGCAGCTTGCTAGGCTTGCCGTCCGGGAGGCATACTCTATAAACACCTCCAAATAAAGCCTTTATTGATGAACCGCGCGCCCGCAAGCCAATGTGGAAAATGAACCCGCGGCCGCAAGTCCAATGTGGAAAATGGCGGCGCCCATGGAGTGGGTGGGGGGGTCGTCTGGCTTGTTGTGAGGTTCTGCCGGGGTGGTGGGCCAAGGCTGGAACCCACCATGCCTCCCGACTGCCTCATGAACGGCTGGGCACAGGGAGAGCAAGGAACCGCTCTGCCCCATGGCTGAGAGTCTCAGCCTAAATTTTTTATAATGGAGCAAGAAATATGAAATGGAGCAAGGAGAGCCTCTTTAACAACAAGTGGTACTGGGAAAACTGGACAGCTACATGCAAAACAATGAGCTCAAACCTTTAACTCCATGCACGAAAGTCAGATCAAAGTGGATTAAAGACCCCCATATCAGAACTGAATTCATAAAGTACATTGAAAAAAACATAGGAAAACCCTCCACGGCATTAAAGCTAAAGTCATCTTCAAAGTTGAAATACCACTGACCAAGCAAGTGGTACAAAGATAAACAAATGGGACTACATGAAACTAAGAAGCTTCTGCACCTAAAATAAATTATGACCAAGATACAAAGACAGCCCACATATTGGGAAAGAACATGTATTCAATACCCATCTGATAAGGGGTTAATATACAAGATATACATGGCACTGGTAGAACTTCACAAGAAAAAAAATACATCCAACCTCATCAAAATATGGGGAGAAGAAATGAATATAAATGTCTTCAAACAATAAATTCAAATGGCCAAAAGGCATATTTAAGAAAGTCTCTTCATCACAAATCATCAGGAAGATGCAAATCAAAACAATGAGATATCATCTCACACCACAGAGACTGACACACATACAAAAGAACAGGAACAACCAGCACTGGCGTGAAATCAGGGGAGAAAGGAATTCTCAGTCATTGCTAATGGTACCTTTTATTTCCAATCCCTGAAACAAGTTGTAAAGAAAATGTCTGGTAACAGTATGCTATGGACTGACTTTTCCCTATCCAACTCCTCAAATTCCTATCAAAGTTCTTACATACAAAGTGATTGTATGGGGAAATAGGGCCTTGATGGAAATGGTTAAACACTGATTGAGTAGAATTAGTGCCATTCCGATGACAGACACTGGAGAATACTTAATTTCACAACATGGGAGAATTTATACCATGTTTTATATGATATTAATCAAACACCAGCAAGGTTTGCCTGGAAGTGCAAAGAGAGTTTAAACCAGACTTCAAATCAACTGATAACATTGATCTTGTACAGAACAGTAAGAAAATTCTTTTCTATTGCTTCAACCAGACAATCTATGAGATTTCAATATGTTCATTGGCACAGACTCAACACTCGATATGGGGAATTGCGTTTTCCAGGATATCTCTCCCTTGAACCAAACCAGGAGATCCTGGCAGCTCAGTCAGAACTCTATGTCCTAGCTTCTTAAACTCTATGTCTATATCCCATATGGAGTTATTTAAACTGAATGTGGGGGGTTGTGAAAAAATTTGGCAACAGTAAAAGGTTTCTAAACATGCAACGACCAGAAATTAATTCAAAATCGATCGCAGAAGGAATCCAAGGTGTTTCTTACTGTGTCTTACTCTTTGTATTGCTTGGGTGACAGGAATTACAAATGTAAAAAGTTCAAAATGCCCTGTTAGGTAAATCTCTTTTATAGTATAATATTGATGGTAAAGGGACCACAACAAATCATGAGAGCAATATGCTGGGGGAACCACACAACCTCATCCCTCTGGGAAAAAATTGAATTCCCAGAGAACTAGAAATAGAGAAACAATAGTGTATAAATATCTGTATATTTTAAAATGTATGCTACCTGCACGGCAGAGCCTGGCAAGCTACCCGTGTTGTATTTGATATGCCAAATACCAGTAACAATTATAGACCTCATTCCGGAATGGATTGAGGCTCTTTATGTTCCTGGAGCAAGCAGATGCCCTTGGGCTCTACTAGCATGAGACAGGACATATGGAGATGTTACTGGGGCCCGCTCGAGCAAATCGATGATGAACGGGAAGACAGTGACACAGTGATACAGTGATATTTTAAAATATGTAACAAATATTATTGATATACTATTCTAATGCATTTCAATTAAGATTGTAATCAAAATAAAAATGCTAAAAGCATCACTACCATTAAATATGAAACATAAGGCCATACACAATAGTTTTCTAAAGCAAAATATTAAATGTATTTTTCCACAGTGTTTGCCTCCTGTTTTGAGTGACAGCTTAAGCTTTAGCTCTTGCTAGTATCTTGAAACTTTACATCTCTATTTGCTTCCCTTAAAATAATTTCGTCACTGGACTTTTCAAATCGATCTTCTGGGAGTGATATTTGTTTCTTGTCATATTCTGAATTCCAAGAGACAGGTAGATTCTGTGAACAAATACAGGCAGCAGGAATCAACTAGAAATGCCTTGAATTGTGCTCACAAACTTTTCTTCTGGTGTCATGAAAGAGAGAGAGAGAGAGAGAGAGAGAGAGAGAGAGAGAGAGAGAGAGAAGCTCAGATCCTAGATTTCCAATGAGAATAGTATATTCTAAAATTTGAAACAATATAAAATTTAATCCATGAAAATAAAACACTGTGTTACAAAATAGATACAGGGATTAGCTGATCCTATTGGATTCAGGCCTCACATGATTCCTTTAGCATCATGAGGTGTAGTCCTGGAACATTCTCCTGCCCCAAAGTTTCTCTTCCTCCAGGTAGGAAAGAATTCAAGCATCAGTTCAACACACTTGTTCCCCAAAAACCATTTCAGGTGCAGAAACATTGACATGCAACCGAAAAATTAACTGTATAAGTTCTTTTAAGAACTTGGTAGAACTATTGTGCCATGTGCTTCCAATCACAGGCTTCCAAATATTGTCAACCAATGTTTCTGTTTAATTTCTTTGGTTGTTTTCTCTTTTTATTCTTGATTTTAAAACTTAAAAAAATAATGTTGAAAAAGCTGAAGTTGCACTTCATAAATTTTATCATTCTTTCTTTTGGATTGTTATGGTACATAGCCTACAGGCACTCATAATAGACATTTTCCTTTATTGTAGATGTTCTCTGTTTCTTAAGATATTCATTGAAATGACAAAGAATATTTATGTGTTTATTTCGTTTTGTTTTTTTGACCACACTCACTGGTATTCAGGGACTACTTCTGGCTCTTTACTGAGGTTTGGGAAGCATGGGGTCACTTTTACCAGTACACCCTACCCTTCGGTGCCAGGTTGGGAGGATCAGAACTGGGTCTCCTGCATACAAAGCAAGTACGTTAACTCCTGTACTATCTCCTCAGCTTTAACATGTTGATTCCTTAAAAAATCACTGTCTTCCGTTGTTCATCGATTTGCTCGAGCAGGTCCCAGTAACATCTCCATATGTCCTGCCTCATGCTAGTAGAGCCCAAGGGCATCTGCTTGCTCCAGGAACATAAAGAGCCACAATCCATTCCGGAATGAGGTCTATAACTGTTACTGGTATTTGGCATATCAAATACAACACGGGTAGCTTGCCAGGCTCTGCCATGCAGGTAGCATACTATTGCAGTCATCTCTAAGTCCAGCATTTAATGATGAGCGGCCGCGTGAGCCGGATTGTGATAGGCTGGTCTGCTGGGTGGAGTTCTGATGAGAGAGAAGTCGGATGTGGAAAATGGAGGCCCTCATGGAGTGGGGGATTGTCTGGCTTGTTGCAAGGCTCTGCTGGGTCCCAGAACTGGGTCTCCTGCATACAAAGCAAGTACATTAACCCCTGTACTATCTCCTCAGCTTTAACATGTAGATTCCTTAAAAAATAACATTATAAATTAAACCATGTGTCTTGCATGAAAAGTCAAAAACCTATTAATACAAATGGCATATGACACTTTAGGATTTAATTCTACTTTTTTAAAACTGTAATCTCAAAATCGTTCCATTAACCTAATCAAGTCCTTTGCCCCAAAACTTTTTTTTTTTTTTTTGCTCTTTGGGTCACACCGGTGATGCTCAGGGGTTACTCCAGGCTCTTCGCTCAGGAATTACTCCTGGTGGTGCTCAGGGGACCATATGGGATGCTGGGGATTGAACTCGGGCCGGCATCGGCCGGCCAGGCAAGGCAAATGCCCTACCTGCTGGACTATCACTCCGGTCCTCAAAACTTTTTCTTATTGGTAACATTTGCTAATATATGAGTCTGTTACATTTACCATCAATTTTGTTGGTGGGGGATAATTATTTCATAGCTTTTGTTGGTATTCATGCCACTTTGTATAGAGACTTTTCTCTTCTCTTGGTGAAAAATTCAAACCATTTAGCTCATAAAATGGACATAAAGGGCTGCTAGTGTAGTAGGGCATCTCTTTCTGTCTTTAAAGGCATACCCTCAAAGTCCTTCACTAATTGATACTGAATAGTAGTACTAGTAGCATAATCAAAAGCAACAGGATTAATGGCAGGACTTTAAGATCAGAATAGTAGTAATAACAATGACAGGCTTCTTAAACAAATCACTGTATCACTGTCTTCCCGTTCATCATCAATTTGCTTCGAGCGGGCCCCAGTAACATCTCCATATGTCCTGTCTCATGCTAGTAGAGCCCAAGGCATCTGCTTGCTCCAGGAACATAAAGAGCCTCAATACATCCGGAATGAGGTCTATAATTGTTATTATAGCCTTAAACAAATAGCCTAACATATATTCTATCTGCCACAAACTAAAAGCATTTATTTGGATTTGGAACTTCAGATAGTCATCTTGAAGATAGAACCAAAAAAAAAAAAAAGAAAACATTACAGAAATTTGTTGGGGAAGTGGGTAGGGCTTAAATACACAAGAAAATGAAGAACAGTTCATACTCAAATAAGATAAACAACTAGGCTAGAAATCAGTCATTGCCAATAATTTCTTCTATCCGTGGAAATATTCCAACATAGATTGAGTTTCATGCACTTTTTTCTGCTTCCTCTCATGCATGGGCCCTTAAGCACACAGAACTGAGCCTGGATGGCTCAGATATGGCTCTCCACCTCATCTTCTCTCTGCTGTTTTGGTTTTACCAGACTCAGATGGCTCTCTATTGTTTTAAAAAATCTCAGATGACTCCATATTGTTTTCTATCTTGCTCTGTATTTCTTTGATAGTAAATTTAAAGCGTAACATAGCTAGAACAAGGACTTGATGCAGTGGGAGGTAATGGGTTTGATCCCCATCACTTTAAAAGCTAACTAATGCAGCAATATATACTATACTTCTATAAATTTCTAAACTCAGAAACTCCTTCTCTCCATCTCAAATTTACTTCTTGTGACAAAATCAGGTTTGTAAAAGAATGCCTCTAAGAAAACTATCTTTTTGTAAAAGAATAATCCAAACCTATGAACAAACACTTAATGTTTGATTATTTTTCCTCCAAGTAGGAAAATTTAAGAACTAATTCTGCATTCAGAAATTCCAAGCAGGGGCCAGAGCAATAGCACATCGGGTAGGGTGTTTGCCTTGCATGCCACAGACCCAAGTTCAATCCCTGGCATCCCATATGGTCCCCTGAGTACCACAGGAGAAATTCCTAAGTGCAGAGCCAGGAGTAACCCCTGACAGTCGCTGGGAGTGACCCAAAAAAGGAAAAAAAAAGAATAAAGAAATTCCAACCCAAATATGAACTTTTTAATTGTATATCTTTGTAATTGTAAAAATAAAAAAATTAAAAAAAAAGAAATTCCAAGCATATCTTTATTCTGACTGACTGAGTAGTCCTTGCCCCTCTAGGTGTTGCAGGTGTGGCTGCGGTGCCTAGCTGCGTCGGCAGGTGGCAGACAGGAGACAAGCTTGTCTACACTCAGGGCTCTGCCCCATGGACCCTGGATAGTTGATGGTCTGACTTAGAAAAAGACTGGGCCCCCTGGGATGAACCCAGAGCCACGACAGAGCCTGGCAAGCTACCCGTGGTTTATTTGATATGCCAAGAACAGTAACAATAATGGACCTCATTCCCAATGAATGGAGATGTTACTGGCACCCACTTGTGCAAATCGATTAACAATGGAAAGACAAGTGACAAGGGACAAGTGAGTAGTGACCAGGTGAAGAAAGAAACATAGTACTATTTCCAATTTTACTAGAAAATCAGTTCCCAAGTATTAAAGTAATATTTATTGAACACTCTGAGAAGACATAAGCAAATATTTGGGACAATGTATGTCCAAGAAAAGAATGGTACAGCATCTGTGGGTATTTTCAAGGTCACCGTGTGCTGACTATAGGGAATCCCTCTTAGAACATAGACTTACTGACATGGCCCAATCAGTAGAAACAGTCTGCCTACTAAAGGTTTTATTAGATTCCATTATTGCTACAAATACTCAGATAACAAAATTGATTTCATGCCATTATATTTTGTTGGGGGGTGTTGTTTAGTTTGTTGTGTTTTTTGGAGGGCGGGTAGTAACACTCAGCAGTGCTCAGAGCTTATTCCTGTGTGTTTGGAACTGACCCTTGGTGGTGACTGAGGTCCATGTATGATGCCAGGGAATCGAACCAGGATGACAACCATTGTGACTATATGCAAGGCAATATCTTCTCTCAGTACTATTGCTCCAGCCCTGTTGAAAATGCATCTTTAAGAATTTTTCATTTCATAAATTGGTGCTCACTGTTAGTCAACACAAAATCAGCAAGGATAATTTTTATCCCCATAATAAATTGCACTTTAAAGAAGTATCTATGTTCTTGGTCATAGACATATTCTGCTAATATTCTATTCACAGATTGAAATAAATGTTTTCCTATCTGTTTTGATCACTTCCAAATTCATTGTGAGTGGCTTGGGAGCAGGTGGGCTATAGGACTGAGTCAGTTAAAAGAACTCTATTTCCAGATACATATAGTAGAGTGACAGGATACAAAATCAACACCCAAAAGTTGGTAGCTTTCCTATATACAAATAACAAAAAAAGAAAGGGATATGAAGAAAATAAATCCATTCACAATTGTGCCACAGAAAATCAAATACCTAGGAATCAGCTTAACCAAGTGTGTAAAGGACCTGTACAAAGAAAACTACAAAACACTGCTACAAGAAATAAAAGAGGACACAAGGAAAATGGAAACATATTCCCTGCTCATGGATGGGGAGAATCAACATTGTCAAAATAGTAATAATTCCTATCGTACAGATTCAATGCAGTCCGTATAAAGATACCCATGACATTCTTCAAAGAAATTGACCCAAAACTCCTGAAATTTGTATGGAACAATAAACCCCCATGGATAGCTAAAGCAATTCTTGGGAAAAAGAAGATGGGAGGCATCACATTTCCCAACTTCAAACTATGCTACAAAGCAGTGGTAATTAAAACAGCATGGTGTTGGAATAAAAACAGACCTTTGGACCTATGGAATAGAATTGAGTATCCTGAAACCCATCCTCAAACACATGATCATTTAATCTTTGATAAAGGTACAAAGAGTCCAAAATGGAGCAAGGAACGCCTCTTCAACAAGTGATGCTGGGAAAAGTGGGCAGCAACATGTAAAATAATGAATTTGGACCTCTGTCTAATACCATGCACAAAAATCAGATCAAATGGAGTAAAGATCTCAATATCAGACCTGAATCTGTAAAGTACATTGAAGAAAATATAGGAAAAACCCTCCACGACATTGAAGCTAAAGGCATCTTTTAAAGGTGAAACACCACTAGCAAAGCCATTAGAAGAAAAGATAAATCTATGGGACTACATGAAACTAAAAATCGTCTGCACCTCAAAAGAAACAGAGACCAAGATACAAATACAATCCACAGAATGGGAAAGAATATTCACCCAATACCCATCTGATAAGGGGTTAATATCCAGGATATATCAGGAGAGAGAGGGAGGAAAGAGAGAGAGAAAGAGAGAGAAAGAGAGAACGAGATAAAGAACCTGCCATAGAGGCAAGCTAGGGGAGGGGGAGGGAATGGGGGCATTGGTGGTGGGAATTGGGCACTGGTGGAGGGATGTGTGCTGGAACACTGCATGACCGGAAACCCAAATATGAACATCTTATGAACATCTTGTAATTGTATATCTCACAGTAGTATAATAAAATATTTTAAAAAGACCTCTATTTCCGATGGGTAGTTCACCTCATTTTTTTTCTATATGAATGACCTACGTTTCTGATGAGTATATTTTTGTCATTATTATGTGGTTTTCAGAGGTATGAGTGAAAATTATGAGAATTAACCCCAACGCAGTATTGAATTCCATTCCACACACTTGCTAGTAATGGGAGAGAGAGAAAGAAAAAAAGACATTGTCGAGACACATGGAAAACTGCCATCCAGCTCTCCCCTTGCTCAGCTGACCCTGAGATGCCCAGGAGGGAAGATGGTTTTTAGTCCTGGCCCATCACCCCAGTAGGGCCTTGGAAGCAGCCAGATGAAACTGGCTCACCATAATAGCCACCATTTTCACGGATTGGACTCCACAGCTCATCAGAGCCCCACCCAAGAGAGAAGCTAATCTCAAGCCTGGCTCAGCAGAGCAGCCAAGTTCAAGCCCAGCGAGGCAGTTCGTGGAGATGGAGCTGGGGTCCCCCTTCCCCTTTCTGTTCCATCTGGGAGGCCTGGTGGCCCCACCCATGAACTGCCTCAGGGCTATCGGGCACCAAGCAGAGACTCAGACACACGGGGGAGAGCTGCCATCTGGTTCTCCCCACAGCTGTGCAGTACATCAAACTAGTGGAACCAATCATGTTCTAGAAACTCAGAAAGTAAATTCAAGAACAGAAGAAGTCAGAAAACCTCACACAACACAACCACAGTCACCCTCTGATCCGGACTCCACAGCTGGACACTGCCCGACCCAAGAGAGAAGCTGAATTCAAGCCCAAGCATAAGGGACTCAGTGACACCAACCAGGTTTTTAGGGAGCCTGGACTGGGGCCACCTCCCCCCCCACCCCTGCTCCCTCCACAAAGGCCTGGTGGCCTCTCTCAAAACTGCTGCTGAGGCTCTTGGCCAGACACCAAATATTCAGGTGCAGGGTGGAGTCTCTGTCTGCCGCCCTGTGTTAGACTGATGGGGCCTCTTAGGATGGGGGCAGGTTTTGCTCCTTGGCCTGTACTCCTCCAGGCTCCCAGAAGTCAGTAAACTAGCGCAACACAACCACAGTCATCCTCTGGTCCAGACTCCACAGCAAGACACAGCTCGATTCACATGGCGTGGGTGCCTACGCGAAATCTCAAAACCTGGTATACCACAAACATGTGGGAGTCAGAGGCTAGGTAAGAAAGAGAAAGGAACAGTGTGCTGATAATCGTTGAAAATGATGATAACATCCAAGAACTGAGATTGAATATAGGCAAAAGATACACATGATCACCTCTAAATGTATGTACTAAAATCCACAATTTGTAAGAAAGGGAAGTTTTGGGGATTGAACCCAGGCCAGCACAGGTTGGCCGCATGCAAGGCAAACGCCCTACCCACTGGACTATTGCTCTGGCCTCTTATGGTACCTTTCTTTGGAGGGTTATTTAGGTGCTTTTACCTTTAAACACACTCCAAGGCAGTTTTTTTTTTTAGAAAGAAAGGGGTTATCTCCAGTTAAAGCATCAATAATCAACAGGCTACAATGCAAGGTTATTTTTATTAAAGATGAACCAAGATCAACAGGCTGCAAAGCAAAATCATTGTTATTTAAGATGGACCATGTTCAACAGGCGGCAAAGCAAGATTATCATCATTAAAAAATTAACCAATCCAGGAGATTTGAATGGCAATTTGCAATTTAAAATTAAAACTTTATATTGAAAGAAATTAGGTGTTTTTAGACCTGCTACTCATTTATAATAATTTTTACTTAAGATAGGTGAGTTGACTGGTTTTGCGTCTGCATAAATATTTTCCAGCGGCTGTCCTTGAGACGAATTTAAGGTGAATAATGTTAAAGATACCTGTTTTATGTTGCTTTAATAACCGAATTTTGAAAGTATTTTGAGCACGTTTAACACTTCGCCATTAGCCATAACATTTGCCATAAATCATTCGCCAAAACTATCGATTTGCCAGAAGTCTTTTGCCATAAATATCCAATTGCATAACTTAATTGTCTGCAAACCTCCAGCCACATGGGACGGAGCACAGACAAACAAAAAGCGGACAATTTAGTCCGGTTTGTTTTCATGGAAAGCTATGGTGCACATGAAGGTGGCAGGGAACTGTAGATTGAGCCTAAAGCACTTTTCCAACTAAACTAAGTAAAGATGCCACCAAGAAATCTGCCTTTTCATTTCCTTAAGCCAAAGTTTAAAGTAGAGGAAAGCCTCTACTTTAAACTTAACACTTGCTTTCCAGGACTTGCACTCAGCTCCTGTTGGGAGAGGTTCAGTTTTATCACAAAAATCACAAGAGTTAGCATCAGAAAAGGCCAAAACAAAGAATAGTCATGAGGAATGTTGTGAAGTTTCCAGAGCTTTGCTTTTTGATTATTATTATATTGAGAAGAGGAGGAACTACAAGCCTTTTGAGGCCTGGAGAGGCTTGGGGAATTAATCTGTTCCTCCCCATCCTCCTCATCAGAGTTTGTAAGAATTTTAGGGAAGCCCTCAACTTGAGATTTAGTCTCATCAGAGGGACATCTCCGCCTTCGGAGGTATTAACTCCGGGCAGATTTTCAGTTTGAGAGTCAGCCTCCTCTGGAAGTTTTTTTTTCTTCCTCTACGTTATCATCAAGCTTTAAAATTTGTTTGCTAGATTTAATTTCATGACTCTCTGAAAGACAAACAGGAGTTACAAAAGTCACGACTACTGCTAGAATTGGAAAAAGCAGGTGAAACCAGAACAAAGAAAAAACCTCCGGGAGGTAACCCATTTTAACTCATGGTTTAAATGCTTCTCTCAGTTGGGGCTGGAGCAATAGCCCAGCAGATAGGGACTTTGCCTTGCACACGGCCTGCCTGTGCTGGCATGGGTTCGATCCCTGGCATCCCATATGGTCCCCGAGCACCGCCAGGAGTAATTCCTGAGTGCAGAGCCAGGAGGAACCCCTGAGGTTCACCGGGTGTGACCCAAAAAAGCAAAAAAAAAAAATAAAATAAAAAATAAAAAAAAACAAAGTGTTAAAATAAATAAATAAATAAGTAAGTAAATAAAAAATAAATGAATAAATAAATGCTTCTCTCAGCTTCAGGAAAAGTTCATCAACATCTCGGTGGGACCTCCAGATGTAGGGGTGCCCACCAGGGACGCCAGATGTTGGGGGCGCCACCGGGGTCCCCAACAGTGCCGGGAAGCGAGTTCCCTTCTACCTCCGAGCCGGCGGGGAATGGATGAAAACTCAAGAATCCGGCACAGGTTTTAAAATGCTTTACTTATCACAGGTTCAGCATACAAATCAGCAATAGGAAAAACCCTGTACTTAGAATTCCCGGCTAAAACCCCAGACACGTAGGCCAAGATGGCAGCCACCACCTGTTAAGGCCCAGTAAAGAGGAGACAAAGACAAGACTCCCAAAGAGAGTGTGAGCCCAAAAAGGAGAGCACAAAAAAGGAGAGAAGCAAGAGAGGAAGCAGCCTAGTTTTATACCCCTGCAACTCAGACATCCCACTATTATGGGAAGCAGGGAGGGTCCAATGCGCTCAGGTAATTTCTCCCAGCATCTCACCTAGGCCCTTTTATATGCTAATGTTTTGAGCCAAGATCTGCCTGGAAATGCCTTTATAATAAAGGGTAGAGAAGGGGTTTCTGAGATGGCATGTCTCTGTACCAAAGTCTATACTGATGACAGTTAACTATTTCTCCAAGCCTTCACAAGAGTCTTGTCTACTTCACGGTAGTTTTGTATTTTAGTTGCCTTTGAGTTATCAGGGGAGCCATGCTTGCTTGCTTGGAGGCAAACAGCATTTCTCTTTGGTCTAATTACTTAGAGATCCAACATGGCCAGGCAAATATGGTAAGATCTAGTTAGTCCCATGATGATTGTGGTAGTGTGAGAGAATATTTATACCAGCCAGTACAGAACACATGGTCAGATAAACTGCCACATTTAAACTAACCCCCTATCTCCAAAGTGATCTGCAGGAGGCAATACAGGGCAGATGCAGAGGCTTTTAGGCTCTTAGGTGTCCTGCAACAGGGAAGTGAGGAAAGAGAGAGAGAGAGAAAGAGAGAGTAAAAGAGAAAGGAGAGAGATAAAGAGAAAAAAGATAAAGAGCCTGCCATGGAGGCAGGCTGGGGAAAGGGGAAGGAAGTGGAGACATTGGTCAATGGGTGCTGGAACACTGTAGAACCGAAACTCAAACATGAATATCTTGTAATTGTATATCTCACGATGGTATAATAAAATATTAAAGATACATTTTCATAATAAATAATAATTAGATTAAATTAAATAATAAAAATTGGCCTTGAGTAGACTGAGAGTTGGTATCTTCAACAATAAAACAAATATATTTGGGTATATATATATGTTGATAGATGGATAGAGATACATATAGTTATAGATAGAGAGAGAGGATAGATAGATAGACAGATAGATGGACAGACAGACAGACAGACAGACAGACAGGCAGACAGACAGACAGACAGGCAGGCAGGCAGGCAGGCAGACAGACAGACAGACAGACAGACAGACAGACAGACAGACAGACAGACAGACAGACAGACAGACAGACAGACAGACAGATAGATATATAGATAGATAGATAGATAGATAGATAGATAGATAGATAAAGGATAGACAGACAGACAGACAGACGGACAGACAGACAGACAGACAGACAGACAGACAGACAGACAGACAGACAGACAGACAGACAGACAGACAGACAGACAGACAGATAGATAGATAGATAGATAGATAGATAGATAGATAGATAGATAGATAGATAGATAGATAGATAGATAGATAGATAGATAGATAGATAGATAGATAGATAGATAGATAGATAGATAGATAGATAGATAGATAGATAGATAGATAGAAATAAATGTTATGTCCTATGAGAGTCTGTCTTATTAATGTTATGATGTTGAGCAGTACTCATGGCTTGTAATTCATAGAAGTGAATAATTCTTCTCATTCAAAAAGCTATGAGAACAAGAAAACATACTGCTAAATATCCCTTTGCAAGAAAAATCATACAACTGAGAGACACTGATTTTCAGAAAAGAGTATCTCCCAGAGACAGATATAAGTGAGTTTAAGAAACTAATGATGAAAAATATGATGAATGGCAGTGCCAGGTTCAAATATGTATATGCAATCAAAGGTAATAAAGGAAGAAAGGGGAAAATGATCAAAGAGATCAGTGAAAAGATTTTAAGAAGAGACAAATTGATGAACCTCCCTCTTCAATAAAAGCTATCAGAGTGCCTTAGATCAGAAACAGGAGCTAAGATCCAATAATGAATCTCTTCAAGAAAATATCCAGTATGTGAGATAATTGTGATGCAGTCCTATCTTAACTTTGAGACTCTGCATACAGAAAAAGAGAATTGACTTCTCCCTCAGCCAGTTATTATCATGTGACCTTCTCTAGGAAAATACAGTTTTCCTAAGTGACATCAGAAGGAACTGATATTTTGATTCACAAAATATTGGAATTAGCAAAGCAAGCCTGATAGCCAGGAAATAAAAGGATGACTATAATTCTGAGTCTGTATAATTAATGCTCTTGATTTCTGAATTAATCAAGAGCATTAATTATATAGACTCACTGTGGAATTGACAAGGTAAGTGAAAGAAGAATGGGAAGGTGGGGAGTTCAGTGACAGACTTTCAGAGTTAGGAATCTTCACCAGCTCCAGGTAAAATCCAGAATCATAGAAGTTTCTGGAAATTGAAGGAAGTCACAAAAAAAAAACTAGAGTCAACTTATTGAAAAAGTCATCAGCAAAGGTGCCAGAGTCATGGGTGTGGGGAAAAGGGGACACTCATTCATTGTTGGTGGGAATGCCGGCTGGTACAGCCTTTCTGGAAAACAATATGGACATTCCTCCAAAGACTAGAAATTGAACTCCCATTTGACCCAGCCATACCACTCCTGGGAATCTACTCTGGGAAACAAAAAATACGCAGCGGAAACACCATCCCTACTTTTATGTTCATAGCAGCATTATTCACAATAGCCAGAATCTGGAAGCAACCAGAGTGCCCGAAAATTGATGACTGGATAAAGAAGCTTTGGTACATCTACACAATGGAATACTATGCAGCTGTTAGGAAAAAATAAAGTTATAAAATTTGCTTGTAAATGAATGGACATGGAGAAGATTATGTTGAGTGAAATTAGCCAGAAGGAGAGAGACAGATACAGAATGACTGCATTTATTTGCATAACATAAATATATATGTACATATTATGATATCAGTATCCAAAGTCAAGTGAAACATGTATCAGGAGGTCTTGTCAAAGGTGGAAATTATCACAAACGTGTGGGAGTCAGGAGGTTAGGTAAGACAGAAAATGGAACAGTGTGCTAACAATTGTCGAGGGTACTAATGCCAACCTAGAACTGAGCATTAAATAGAGGCAAAAAGATAGACATGACAACCCTTTAATGTATGTTCTGTAATCCATAGTCTGGAAGGGAAGGAAAATAGAAAGAGAAAGGGAAAGAAATAAAGAATCTGCCATGGAGGAGGGTGGGTGGGGGGGGGGGGAGGGAACTGGGGACATTGGTGGTGGGAGATGGGCACTGGTGGAGGGATGGGTGCTGGAACACTGTATGACCAAAACCCAAATATGAACTTTTTTAATTGTATATCTTTGTAATTGTAAAAATAAAAAAATTGAAAAAAACCAAAGGTGCCAGAGTGATAGCACTGTAGGTAGAGTGTTTGCCTTGCTCGTAACTGACTTACATTAGGTCCCCAGCATCCCATATGGCCCCACAAGCATTACCAGGAGTAATTCCCTGAGTGCAGAGCCAGGAGTAGCCCCTGGGCATTGCAGGGTATGACACAAAAAAGCAAAGAAAATAAAAAGAAAGAAAAGTTATTGGCACAAATACTGAAATAACCTAGAAAGAGAAAGAAATATGAAGAAAAAAGAGAAATAAAAATGATGTTAATAAAAACAATACTCTTAAACACAAGAAACTTTCAACTTTCATATCAACTATGCTGTTTTTAAAAGAAAGTTTAATTCATCATCCATATACAAAAATACTAAATCATAATGTTCTATAAACTGTCCACAAAATAAATTACGCAAACTTTAAATATACTTAACAATTTTTTTCTTCAATTTTGGCTTCATTTTCATTTCTCATTAAGAACTGAAAGACTGCCAATGTTGAAATGCATAATTTTAACTCTTTTTTCTGTTAAACTTTAAAAGACATTTAATGATTTTTTTTTTGGTCCCATTTCTTCCCATGGAAAGAGATTTTTTGGTAACCTCTTCAAGACTCCTCAAAATACTCAAGGAAGTTTTTTCAAGCAAGAAGTCTTAAATTCATTGACATTCTTTAGTTATAGTAGAAACAATTTTGACATTATTGTGATAGCTTTAATCAAAATAGGGTACAAAATGGGAAATAATAATCTTTAAATAATTTTGATAAATATAAAGCTTAACCTTTAAATTATTTGCCTTTTACTTTTGGTGTAAGACTAAGATGCTTATGAGATACAACTATAAGAAAGACTAAACTTAAAATTATACAGGCTGGAAGGACCTTGGTGTGAGAACAGAACCAGAAGCAGTCCCTAAATACTGCTACCTGTGGCTCCAAACCCAATTCATATACTTTTTTCTATTTATACCAAGCCTTTTCACTTTCGGCTTTTGGCTCCTGCGGCTTTTGGCTTTTGGGTTTTTGCTCTTTGGCCTTTTGCCTTTTGCTCCTTCTTCTAGGTAGGACTCATCTAGTGTAAGATCCTCTCTCTTTGTGAGAGACTTAGGCTCTTTTGTATGGTCTAAGTTCAGACCAGAGCTAGAGTTTGTTCATTATATTGGAGTGCTGTGGAAGAGCTTTTGTACTATTAAAAGCCTTTTTGGAACTGCACCAGACTTGTGAGTTTTCATCTGTTCCCCGGTGTCCTCGGAGGTAGAAGAGAACTTCTGTCCTGACACTGTCGGGGACCCTAGCAGCATCCCCAACACTACTAATGCTTGATACTTTGGTGATATCAATGTATTTGTAGGAAGGAGGGATGGACAGAAGGATTGTACTAGAGTACTAAAGGCAGACGCCAACAGAGTGATACTCTCCTTTATATGGACAAATTCAGTCAGGTAAAATGAAGAGAAAAGTTCTTTAACAAACTTTCACTTATCCTAACCACTTTTCTGGGAAGATAAATATATATTGGGTTATTGTCACTGTTTAGTCCTGGTAAGATAATGAGCTTCTCATCACCTTATTTTGAGCAGGTGGATGAATCTTATAACTGCTGTGCCTGGTGAAATGTTGGAGCTCTGTCCCTCATTCTGTTCAAGAATACTATGTCTCTTTCTGGTACCATTCCTTTTTGAAAAGGCACTATCTGCAGAAACTAGTTCTCTTCTCTCTTTAACAGAACTGCAAAATTTTAATTCTTACCATTGCTAGCTTGTGGAGGTTCAATCAACTCCAAAGTCACCTCTGGTGGATTTCATTTAAGTATTACCACTGCGCCCGGGAGGGATGGCAGGTTCTAGCCCTGGCCCACCACCCCAGCAGAGCCTCACAACAAGCCAGACGACACCCCACTCCATGAGGACCTCCATTTTCCACATTTGGACTTCCCCCTCGTCAGAACTCCACCCAGCAGACCAGCCTATCATAGCCCGGCTCAAAATGCTGGATTTTGAGATGACTACAAGAGTATGCTACCTACACGGCAGAGCCTGGCAAGCTACCCATGTCTTATTTGATATGCCAGATACCAGTAACAATTACAGACCTCATTCTCATGACCTTATGGAATGGTTTTGAGGCTCTTTATGTTCCTGGAGCAAGCAGGTACCCTTGGACTCTACTTGCATGAGACTGGACATATGGAGATGTTACTGATGCCCGCTCGAGAAAATCAATGATGAACGGGAAGACAGTGATACAGTGATACCAAGCCTGTAGGTGACTACTAGATTTGTCTTTATCAACTTTAAGAAATATTTTTTTTTATTTTCTATAGCTTACAATAGAATAAGTTTATTGAGTATGTTTTAAGGCACAGATTCTTTCTTCCTAATCCTGGTACTTTTTAATTATCCTTTTATCAGTCTTGGACCTTAACACTCATTATATTTAATGTATTCTGCTAGAATCTTTCATATTTTTCAATTTCATAAGTACCAATCACCAGTAAATAGAAGTCATTTTTAATTCATTTTAAAAAATGAATTAAAAATGTCTTTCCAGTGAGTCCAAACTACAACAGCCAAACTTGAAAATATCTTGTGAAGGAGGCAGGCTCAGAGTTGCAAGGAAAACTGGGAATACTTATTGAGAAAAATTGATGACGATAAGATTTGTGTTTGAACACTGTATTCCTCAAACTCAACTATGATTAACTTTGTAAAAATTAAAATTCCTCAATTTAAAAATAAATTAACGAAATATAAAATAAATAAAACTGGTCGTCCATAGCTCAAAAAAAACAAGTCAATGAAATAGAATCATGTGCTAACTAAAATTGAACCAGGGCTAAGGCTGCTGGTAAAGATCTGTTTCTTGATTACAGTGGTTCTTGCACAGGCATATACGTCAAGCATTTCATCATCTCTAAGCCGAACACTAGTGCACTTTATATATTTTACAGCTTTTGTGCTGTACTTCAATTTAGAAGTAGAGGGAAATTATAAAAACAACACTGTGTCTGTTATCACATTCTTTGTGAACTAGATGTAGCAAAATAGTAGATAGGTATCTTGTTAAGACAACATTTAGAGTTGAAAATCCAGTATTCCAATACTGATTTCCTCACTTTCTGGCAAGAATATCTTGTGTAAGTTATTTAATATGTATGATTTTTCTCAGTATTAAAATGAAGATGATGAAACTATCTGTCTGAAAATTGCCTTTGTAGAGATGTGTGAAAGTATTTTATAAATGGCAAATGTTAGTAGATGTATTATAATTTATGGTGAACTTTGAAAATCACATATTTTCAGAAAAAAATATATATAGGAAGAGGGTTCTGGTTTTTTGGTTTACAAAACAAGACCAAACCAAACTAAGTTTCAGTTTCTTGTTTTGTATTTAGATCCCATCAGAGGGTGCTCAGGCCTTCCTGCTGGCTCTGTACTCAGGGATCACTCCTGGTGGGGTTGAAGGGGGGCCATTTTGGGTACTGATATAAAACTCAAACAAGGTTTGTGCTGATAGAAGAAGAGAAAATCATTTGTAATTAGTTTAGGGAAACTTATTGCACATTTTATAATTATTAGATTTTTCTCTATTCCCAATGAAGATCCTTTAAGATTCATAGAATAAATTCTGCTTTAGCTTAATTTCATCACTTGTTAATTATTTTATTTATGGAAACTGAAGATGCTTTAGGAGGGAAAAAAGAAAAATGCATGGCCTGTGTGTAGAGGAGTAGGGGCTTTGCTAGGTGCCTGCTCAACATTGTTGCTACACTTACTTTTATTCTATTTTCTGTCCTTCCTCCCTGCTTCTGTCCTCTGATTAGTCCTTTCTTTTTTGTGTTATATAGTGCGCATCTTGGAGATATGTTTCATGTCATTGTTAGAAAAGGGTGTTATCATGAATAAATAGCAACAATCAACAACTTAGATCAACAACTTAATTAAATTAGAGTCCAATTTGTTATCCATTCCCATTGTTGAAGTCAAAGTATTAAGAAACACCAATAGGTACAAAAGCAATTGGCCTATTTCTGAGAATTTTTGAAGGACCTTTATTGATACTTTTATGCTCACTTCTAAGCCACAAATTCACCAACTATAATGGAATCATCAGCCGGCCAAGGATTTTAACTAGTTTGTGGTTCTTTGTCTACACCTCACAGCCAGCAGGACAGGACCTGTCTCGTGGTAAGTACTCAATTAAGTCTTGTTGGCTTAATCAGTCCAGCCTACAAAATGTAATGTTTTCCCTCAGCAGGGTCATAGCTACAATGACATCAAAGTTTCTTCCAAACGCCATGAAAATAGATGGACTACATACACGCATAGCTTATGTGCGATCAGAGCAAAGTAAGAAGTAGCCGATACTGGGCAAACCAGATCCTTCTATCTTTTCCTTCTCAGATAAAACAAGACCGGCTCATTATGAAATTATCCATCCGAAACACTGAAAAACTGAATTCCACAAATAAGATACTTCCTCTTTCTTCCCTCAACAATGATGTATTATTTTAAGGTAATATATAAACCACTTTTTTTTTGTAAAATGTAAATGTTGTTCTTTCAAATCAAGCAGTCATCTTTATATTTAAATTCTAAATGAAGTGTCTGGGTTGCACTTCACAAAGAAGATAGTGAAGAGTCATCTTTAAAAGATATGCAAGAATGGGAATAACAGAAGAATCACAATAAAAATAGTGTAAGTTAGAAAGCAGATGGATGAACAGGAATCAGTTTAGCAGGATTGAAGCCTGAACAAGCAGCAAAGAACACAAAGAACCAGCTCGATCTTCCCACAAATTTCTCAGAGGATTCAGAAACTGGCAGCCACAAGCACTTCTAGAATTGGGGAAAGGAGGGTGAGGTCTATAATAAAAATACCCGAGAAAAAGCACCCTCAGAAGCAGACACTGCCCCACCCACCCCATAACACAGATTCGAGCTCTCTCCTCATTTAGGAGGCTTTAAATTTATCCTCTGGAGAGTATAAAAGAGAAACTTTTTCCCAGGAAATGCCGGGCATAGTTCAAAGAACAACTTTTGAAGAGAAAAATAAGGATTAAACATAACTACGCCTACTGAATGCTAAAATCTCCAACTTTCTGGCACTGGCAACCTGGGTGCTTGGTCTCCTCTCTAGGAGTTGGAAATGTCCAGACCTCAGATCCTATAAGAACCATAAAATCATGTGATCTGGTGCTGGTGCATGACAGGTCAGACACTTTAACTTCACTACACTTCTGCCTGTACTGCCTTGCCCCTGAACAATGTTATAAATAGCCAAATGGCCCTTAGCAGAAAAATGTTTCCCCAACCCGTTAGACAGAAAATTAGGGAAAAAAAAAGCTCTTCTCTGGGGATTCCAATCAGTCCAAGAGAATAGACGTAAGATATTTACATTGAGATGCCCCAATGAACAGCCAGACTACCCCTGAATTTACTAAAACAGAATGTCTACCAGCTCCACTCTTAGGTTAAGAGCTTTAATTGTCAGTGTAGAAAATGAAACCTTTTTTTTTTTTTTTTTTTTGCATAAAGACCTTTGCCATTGGGCTACACTAGCACGTGATAGGGTCAAATGGAAATATTACTGGTGCTCGCTCAAGCAAATCGATGAATAACGGGATGTCAAGTGATCAAAGACCTTTTATCTCATTATTAGCTCCTGTGTTATTTTAATAGTTTTAGATGGAAGTTTGTTAGTTTCTAATACTCTGTGTAGTTAATGATGTTATTTGTGAACAGGGATCATTTGTTACTAGGAGAAGATATTCTCGTCTGTCATGTCCTAACTTGCCACATCTTACTGGGTTCCAGTTGGGTCTTTGCAAAAGAGTAACCTAGAGTGATTCTGTAAAAACTGTCAGTAATTGTACCTGCCTTTTCTCTTTCTCCCCGCTCATCTCCCTCATCCTAATCTCAGTGGAAGAAGAGGAAAGCACCGTATAGATGGAGTCCAAGCAGCAAGGCCAATGTTTGTAACTTCCTCCGATTGTTGGGGCTGTCTGGGTAAGGAACCTGTCATGAAACACAGTGGCCTTGAGAGAATTAATATCCAAAGAGATGTGTATCATAAGGGCTGCTGCCTTCATAAAAGTGGCTCATAAAAAAAGCTGTTGGATTTTCTTCTGAACGCTGATTTCTGACGGCAAGTTCGTTGTCACTGATTGATTTCATATCATACTACACTGTTCCATTCCTTTAAACAGAAAAAAAAAAAGTCTTATGATGGCAGGGCTCAAATGTCTCCTTCCAAATGGTGATCCCCTAGAGGATCCAGGTGGGACACAGAATCGTCATGTCCAAAGGCTGCCTCCCCTATCTCATGTCACCTCTCTCAGCCTTGTAAGGGTTTGGCCAAAGATTATGCCTTTACTCCAGGACAAGTCAAAGGTAAGGGGAGAGATTCTAGAGAGAAACCTGAAATATATTTCCCAGACTTATCTGTGAATTTTCCCCAAACTCACTTGATCTGACCTATGTAGAAAAGGCACCTGAACCCTAGTGTTCTCCCTCCCCACTCCTTTGACAGGCCGACCAGGGAAGCCAGTTCAGACCCTGGATACAGGGGTAAGGGAGGGGAGCTGGAGCCAAAGGGCTTTAAGGGGGATTAACTGCCTCTCCCCGTGAGAGGCTTGTGAACCGGGTGCAGTTCATCCCCAGATGCCATCCCCACCTATCCCTAGTGGGGAGGGAGGACTGCACGTTCAGCTTTCCAAGCTCTGCACCACTGTGGTTTCTTTTTTAATGCCACTAAATCCTAAATACAAGGATCCCTGTCCATTTCGCTTCCCTTCTGCAGAGGACATCTAGCTGGTGAATTATATTGAAAGTGTGAGCTCCCTATTCCCTGGCCATTTTGCTCCATCTTTTAATTCAAAGTGGGGCCAGGCTGCATTACAAAGGAATACTGGCTGCTTCTTTAATGATTGGGGGCATAGCAAGTGTATTTCAATGCTTGAGGGTGCAATCCAAGGGGCAAGGGGCAATGGGGCCATTTGATTTCCCATCTGTAAGAGAGTACAAGGGACAAAAAAACAAAAGCCAAAGGGCATTCCCTTCCCAATTCTCACACTTTTATTACATTTATAAAAATATTTTTTTCCAAAAGCTAATTAATATCATTCATTCTATCAAGTAAAAAAGTAACTTTTTCTTCTTGATAAAATTAATATTAATCAGTTTTCATATGTTAAATCAACTTTAATTTATGCATTTTCTTGTAGCACTTGGTTAAGAACCCAGGGCCACAGGGTAGTACAGGAGGTAAGGTGCTTGCCTTGTATGTGTAAAATCCAGGTTGAACCTGGGTATCACATGATTCTCTGAATATCCTTGGTGCTGCGTAGAGGTTTCAAGATCAATAGGGGTAATTCAGGTAATCCACAGCTTTGCTGTGCCCACCTGAGCAAAACCATATCATCAGGCCCTCACTTTGAACCACAACTCTACTCCAACCCCCCCAAAATCTTACTGCTCAGAAATGAACAAATTCTGAATTATACATTTTACTGCCTCAGCTATTAACTTGAGCTCTTTATAATTCTGTTTCCTCATCTCCAATGCACCTGCATAATTGTATTTAACACACAGTCTGCTGTGAATATAAAATCAGACTTGTAGAGCCAGAGAGATAGCATAGGGGTTAAGGTGCTAGTCTTGCCAATGATTGACCCCAGTTCAAATCCCAGCACTGCGTAAGGTTTTCCATGAGCACTGCCAGGAGTGATCCTTTAAAACAGAGGTAGAAATAAGTCTTTAGTGGCACAAAGTGTGTCCCCAAAACCAAATAAATAAATAGAAATTCATAAGGCAATATAAAAGAAAGAAGTTAGAATATCTAGCAAGATGTAACGGTAGCAGTCAATCTAGTTGAAACTTTTAATGTTGTGTATTATATGGAGTCAAGTCATTGATCACTTGATCACTTGAATCCCGTTATTCATCGATTTGCTCAAGCGGGTGCCAGTAACATTTCCATTGGACCCTATCACGTTTCAATGTAGCCCAATGGCATCTGATTGATTCAGGAATATGAAGAGCCTCAAACTGTTCCTTCAGGGTCTTTACGAGGAAGTCTGACCATCTTGTAGGTGGGCGGTCACGTGATCTTTGACATCCCTTGGGATCCAGTCGGTAATGGCTCTAGTCCAGCGGTTGTCTCCAAATCGCATTACATGTCCAGCCCATCTGATTTTCGATGCCTTGGCAAACGAGATAGCATCCCTGATTTTGGAGTAGCGATGGAGGTCAGAACTCCGATTCCTTCTCTCACTTGAGTGAGGCGTGATATTCCAAGCATAGCTCTTTCAATTCCTCTCTGGGCGACCCAAATAGCATTCTCATCCTGCCTTCGTAGGGCCCAGGTCTCTGAGGCGTATGTTAATGCAGGGAGAACAGTGGAGTCAAAGAGATGTGCCCGGAGCCGGAGGTTCTTTGTCCTTTTAGCTATTTCTTCGATGCCTTTGAAGGCATTCCATGCCGCTCTCTTCCTCCTGCACAGCTAAGGTTTTAGGTCATTCATCATGTTGATTTCTCAACCTAGGTATACATAACTGCTGCATTCAGAGATGTTTGTTCCATTGAGAGTGAATGGAGCCTCTGGAACTAGTTCATTCTTCATAAACATTGTTTTCTTTAGATTCAGCTGTAGACCTATCTTTCCACATTCTTGGTCGAAGTCAGCCAGCATTTGTGCCGCTTGGCTAATGTTTGGTGTTATTAAAACAATGTCATCGGTGAAGCAGAGGTGGTATAGATGCCGACCATCTATCTTCACTCCCATTCCTTCCCATTCTAATTGTTGCATGATGTTCTCGAGGGTGGCGCTGAAGAGTTTTGGTGAAATGGTATCACCCTGTCGAACCTCTCTTTTCACATTGATGATCATTTCTTTGTAGAATAGTGAGATCCTGGTGGTGAATCTGTAATATAGCTCACGAAGGATCTTGATGTATTGGGTTTGAACACCCTGTTTGGCTAGGGCTTCGATGACTGCTTCAGTCTCCACAGAATCAAAGGCTTTCTGTAAATCAATGAACATGAGAGAGAGCGGCATCTTGTAACCCTACAAACCTCAATGAGCTTAGTTACTGTGTGGATATGGTCAATTGTGCTGAATCCTTTTCGGAAGCCTGCTTGCTCGCATGGTTGTCCTTCATCTAGTGTTCTGCTAATCCTGTTCAGGATGACTCGTGTAAACAGCTTGTAGATGACAGACAACAGGCAGATGGGGCGATAGTTGCCGATGTCGTTAATGTCTCCCTTCTTGAACAGTAGAACTGTCCTGCTGGTTTTCCATTGGGAGGGCACCTTGCATTTGGACACGTAGTGTGTGAAGAGCCGAGCTAGTGTATTGATGAGTACCGAGGGCAGATTATTCAGGTGTTCAGGTCTGACTTTGTCTGTGCCTGGTGCTGTTCCCTTCTTTACTGACGAGATGGCATGTCGGATTTCAGAAGGGAGAACGTTGGGAACGACATATCCATCCTGTGGAATTTGGTATGTGGGCAGGTGGATGTGGCTATCAAAGAGATTTGAGTAGAAGTCCTGGATAATCTTCTCCATTGCTTTTCTGGAAGATGTGATAGATCCATCAGGGCGCCGGAGGGCAGTCATCATCTTGGTCTTATAGTTGGCAAACGACAGGCGGTCAGTGCAAATGCTTTTCCCGGCTTCTGCTGCATCTTCCAGTATTTCTGCTCTTCTGTCTTTGAGGTCTTCTTTTATCACTTCTCTGCACCGTTTAGCAAGCTTGGACATTAGTATTTGGTCTCCTGAGGCTCGTGCCTTGCCACATTGGCGAATGAGCTCAAGAGTTTCTGAAGACAAGCCGTCCTTTTGTGTCTTTCTCTCTCTCGGCATTCTTCGCACAATCATGGAGGTGCTGAACCAGTCAGTTGTATTCTTCATCGATGTCATCAATGATGGTATCTTCCCATGTTGCTGCAATGGTGCCAAAGAGTTCCCAGTTGGTGGTCGTTCTGGGAGTTCTCTTCTTAAACTTTGCATCCTTTTCTCCCCGTTGCAGGAAGTAGAATTTTGCACGAAGGAGACAGTGGTCTGATCCTGTTTGGAATTTGGGGACGACAGCTACATCGGTTAGACAAAACCGTCGGTTGAAGATGATGTGGTCAATTTCATTGTGGAACTGTCCGCCAGGAGATTCCCATGTCCAACTTTTCGCTTCAGCCTTCTGGAACTGTGAGTTCCCATGAATGGTCTTGGTGGACATGATGAACTCAGATAATCTGTCACCCTATTAATTTCATTCTAGGCCATGGGTCCCGATGTGGAGTTCTTCAGCCAATCTTCTTGGTCCTCTCTTGGCATTAAAATCACCGACTATGATCTTGTAGAAGGTGTGATCTTTTTTATAGAACTCCTCCAATTCCATGTAGAAATTCTCAATTTCATCTTCTTTGTATGTGGATGTTGGTGCGTAGACAATGAAGATAGATATTGCTGGCAGTGGGCTACATCTCTTCAAGTGTAATCGTCCTATTCGGTATGTTAGGCATTCAAATGAATCAATGTTGACGGCCATGTTCGTGTTGACAAGGACACCAACGCCACCGACGCCTCTCTCGTCACATGTTCCAAGGAACAGTTGTTCTCCAGTGTCAAATACAGCATGATGCAACTGACACCTCCTCGTCTCAGTCAGACCAATGATGTCGTACTTCATCTTTTGTGCTTGCAGCATCAGATCCTCAATATATGCTTCTGATGCCAGTGTATGTGCATTGAAAGTACAGACAGTCATTTTAGTCCTTCTTCGTTTTGGCAGCCTAGGATGGCCATGAAATTTTATCAGGCACTGCTTGTTTGCCTTTCTTACTGCTGCTGTATTAAGGGCTCTTTCGGGGTCAGGAAAATAAACCTTTCTGTTACTGGATTTGGCATATCGAACACGCATCGGACAGTTTGCCAGGCTCTGCCATGCGGGCGCTATATTCTTATTACTTTCTGGGCCTCTCTCAGAGGGGTGAGTAGAATATTTACAGTAATTTGGAGGTAAATTGCGCAGCTGCGAGGCCGCGCGCAATGGGGAAAGCTGGTTTCTGCTCTGCTGGGTGTACCTGTGTCTTAGGCTCAAGCATTCCTGGGCTTGAAATACTCTCCTCTGAAGGGCGGGTCTCTGCGGGGTAGGTCCTTGTAGGCTGGGTTTCTGACAAGCCAGGCTGGAGACTGGATTAATCTGCAGTCTGGAGACTGGATTAATCTGCTGGGTGGAGATCTTACCAGCTGCGGAGTGTGGATTGTGAAGATCGCTGCCAGTAAGGTGTTCGGGTTTCTCTGGGCTCCTTCGAGGCTCCATCAGGATGGTGGACTCGGGTCGGAAGTTGCTCTCGTGGTCCATGGAATGCAGGGGGGGTTCAACGGGGAAAGTTGGTTTCTGCTCTGCCGGGTGTACCTGTGTCTTCAATCCTACTTGGAGTGAAAGAGAGAGAAAGGGAAAGAAATGAAGAACCTGCCATGGAGGTTCTTCCTGCTGGGGAAGGGGGGAGGGAACCGGGGATGTTGGTGGTGGGAGATGGGCACTGGTGGAGGGACGGGTGCTGAAACACTGTATGACCAAAACCCAAACATGAACTTTTAATTGTATATCTTTTTATTTGTATATCTCATGGTGGTATAATAAAATACTTAAAAAAAATAAAAAAAATCCTCGCACATTAAATTAAACATGCTTACTCATTAGTGAAATTATTATATAAATCTAAACAAAAAAACTGCTTTAGTTAGTGAAAAAGAAGAAAGGGTATACATTACAATAACTTTAAAGCAATGATTATTCACTTCTAAATAAATGTTCAGTTTTAAAAATGATCTATAAAGTTACTCATTTTCTCAGTATTTTTTACAAGTTCCAACTTTATAGAACAGAACACTTGATACTCAGGAGTATCTATAGAGCCTTGCTAAATGGTGCAGAGAAGCGATAAAAGAAGACCTCAAAGACAGAAGAGCAGAAATACTGGAAGAGGCAGCAGAAGCCGGGAAAAGCATTCGCACTGCCCGCCTGTCCTTTGCCAACTATAAGACCAAGATGACTGCCCTCCGACGCCCTGATGGATCTATCACATCTTCCAGAAAGGCAATGAAGAAGATTATCCAGGACTTCTACTCAAATCTCTTTGATAGCCACATCCACCTGCCCACATACCAAATTCCACAGGATGGATATGTCATTCCCAACGTTCTCCCTTCTGAAATCCGACATGTCATCTTGTCGGTAAAGAAGGGAACAGCACCAGGCCCAGACAAAAGTCAGACCCGAACACCTGAAGAATCTGCTATCGGTACTCATCAATACACTAGCTCGGCTCTTCACACACTACCTGTCTGAATGCAAGGTACCCTCCCAATGGAAAACCAGCAGGACAGTTCTTCTGTTCAAGAAGGGAGACATTCACGACATCGGCAACTATCGCCCCATCTGCCTGTTGTCTGTCATCTACAAGCTGTTTACACGAGTCATCCTGAACAGGATTAGCAGAACACTAGATGAAGGACAACCATGCGAGCAAGCAGGCTTCCGAAAAGGATTCAGCACAATCGACCATATCCACACGGTAGCCAAGCTATTGAGGTTTGTAGGGAATACAAGATGCCGCTCTGTCTCACGTTCATTGATTTACAGAAAGCCTTTGATTCTGTGGAGACTGAAGCAGTCATCGAAGCCCTAGCCAAACAGGGTGTTCAAACCCAATACATCAAGTTCCTTCGTGAGCTATATTACAGATTCACCACCAGGATCTCACCATTCTACAAAGAAGTGATCATTAATGTGAAAAGAGGGGTTCGACAGGGTGATACCATTTCACCAAAACTCTTCAGCGCCACCCTTGAGAACATCATGCAACAATTAGAATGGGAAGGAATGGGAGTGAAGATAGATGGTCGGCAACTACATCACCTCCGCTTCGTTGATGACATTGTTTTAATAACACCAAACATTAGCCAAGCGGCACAAATGCTGGCTGACTTCGACCGAGAATGTGGAAAGATGGGTCTACAGCTGAATCTAAAGAAAACTATGTTCATGAAGAATGAACTAGTTCCAGAGGCTCCATTCACTCTCAATGGAACAAACATCTCTGAATGCAGCAGTTATGTGTACCTAGGTTGAGAAATCAACATGATGAACCACCTAAAACCTGAACTGCGCAGGAGGAAGAGAGTGGCATGGAATGCCTTCAAAGGCATCGAAGAAATAGCTAAAAGGACAAAGAACCTCCGGCTCCGGGCACATCTCTTTGACTCCACCATTCTCCCTGCATTAACATACGCCTCAGAGACCTGGGCCCTATGAAAGCAGGATGAAAATGCTATTTGGATCTCCCAGAGAGGAATCGAAAGAGCTATGCTTGGAATATCACGCCTCACTCAAGTGAGAGAAGGAATCCGGAGTTCTGACCTCCATCGCTATTCCAGAATCAGGGATGCTATCTCATTTGCCAAAGTATCGAAAATCAGATGGGCTGGACATGTAATGCGATTTGGAGACAACCGCTGGACTAGAGCCATTACCGACTGGATCCCACGGGATGTCAAAAGATCACGTGGCCGCCCACCTACAAGATGGTCAGACTTCCTTGTAAAGACCCTGAAGGAACGGTTTGAGGTTCTTCATATTCCTGAATCAACCAGATGTCATTGGGCTACATTGGCTCGTGATAGGGTCCAATGGAAATGTTACTGGCGCCCGCTCGAGCAAATCGATGAATAACGGGATTCAAGTGATCAAGTGATCAAGGGATCTATAGAGCAAGTCATAATACAATCACTGGCCACAGCCAACCTGGGTTCCATCCCAGGCATCCAATATGGTTCCTGGAGCACTGCCAGGAGTAATTCCTGAGCCGAAGAGCCAGGAGTAACCTCTGAGTGTCACAAGATGTGACCCAACAAAGCAAAAAAAAAAAAAAAAAAAGTCCATTTAGACCATCTCCTTGGGGTTTGACAATTGTTTTCAGAGACAGTCTGTGTAGATGTCCTATAATTTATCCAGATTATATGTGTTTTAGTATCAATTAATAATATATTAATTGATACTAAAACACATATAATTAATATATTATTAATTGATACTAAAACACATATAATCTGGATAAACCACTGTGATAGTAAGGTAGTGGGGTGTTTGCTTTGCACACAGTTGACCCAAGTTCGGTCCTCAGCATGCCACATGGATCCCCAACCAGAAATAACTCCTGAGTATCAACAGGTGTGGTCCTCCGCCAAAAAATATTTTATAACATGCATTTTATAGTCAGAATCATCTGGCCCGTCCCAAATTATTTCAGAAAATATGTTGGTTTTTCAGTGAAAAAATTTTAAATTACTTGTTCAAGAGTTTTTCAGATGACTGAAATGAGAAATATTTCTCATTTAAGTTAATTTATATGGGAACATAACCTTCCCTGGGTAATTTTATCTGCTTAAATATTAAAGATTTAAAGAATTATAACTTCTGTTAGGTCTAAATCCCAACAATAGTATCTTCTCATTTAAATTTAATTTTGGGTAGAGTATATTTATTGCTTTTTTTATCTCTTCATGGCTAGTAGATAAAGTAAATTTCAATAAAACTCCATAATTCTCATTAAAAAGCCCAAGAATTACATGTGTCTTAGTGGTCAATATTTAAAATTTTTGTGTCACTTGATCACTTGAATCCCGTTATTCATAGATTTGCTCGAGAGGGCGCCAGTAACATTTCCATTGGACCCTATCACGTGCCAATGTAGCCCAATGGCATCTGGTTGATTCAGGAATATGAAGAGCCTCAAACCGTTCCTTCAGGGTCTTGACAAGGAAGTCTGACCATCTTGTAGGTGGGCGGCCACGTGATCTTTTGACATCCCGTGGGATCCAGTCGGTAATGGATCTAGTCCAGCGGTTGTTTCCAAATCGCATTACATGTCCAACCTAGAACTGAGCATTAAATACAGGCAATAAGATACACATGACAACCCTTTAATATATGTTTTGTAATCCGCAATCTGGAAGGGAAGGAAAAGAGAAAGAGATAGAGAGAAAGGGAAAGAAATGAAGAACCTGCCATGGAGGCAGCTTGGGGGAGGGGGTACATTGTTGGTAGGAGATGGGCACTGGTGGAGGGATGGGTGCTGGAATACTGTATGACCAAAACCCAAGTGTGAACTTCTTTGTAATTGTATATCTCATGGTGGTATAAGAAAATACTTATAAAAAATAAAATAAAATAAAACTACCAATATAAAACAAAAAAAAAATTGTGTATTTTAAAATTTTCAGACCTTAACTTAATAAGTATAAATAATCAACAAAATGCATTTCAAGATCATATTTCCTAAATATTCCCAACAATGGAATATAATAAACTTCCTAAACTTACAAAGGGCTGGAGTGATAGTCCAGCAGGTAGGGCGTTTGCCTTGCACACGGCTGGCCCTTGCCTGCCTGGGTTCGATCTCCGGCATCCCATATGGTCCCCTGAGCACTGCCAGGAGTGATTCCTGAGTGCAGAGTCAGGAGTAACCCCTGAGCATCACTGGGTGTGACCCAAAAAAGAAAAAAAAAAGACTAACAAGAACTTTCCTGCTTTTCATGTGCCAGCTAGGACCTGGAAGAATATGCAACTAGAAATTGCTCCAAATAATATTTCCTGACAATCAAATAAAAGCATCACCCATAGAACATATGTTATTAAAAATCTTTATTTGCATAATTTGTAAAGATGGTGACACTTAAGCAATAGTATCTTGAAATGGATCAAATATAGTTTGTGAGGTCATTCATTCATCACAAAACAAGCATCTTGTGAAGGCAATTTTTTATTTGTTTATGTGTGCATGTGTGTGTGTCTTTATATTCTCAAAAATCACATGGATGTGAAGGCACTCTGACTACAACATCTGTCACACCATTGAACGCCAGGGTTGATTCGACTGATCTGACAGGCCAGGTAGGTGTCCCCTTCCTCCTTTACTGGCCATCATGTCACTTTCAAAGCTGTGCACTCGGAGGAAGAGGATGGCCTTACCCAAATAGAGATGACTGTGGTCCCCTGCTAGAACCTCCAAACAAGTTTTTAAAATTCACCTAGTCTATTTGGAAAAGGCAAAAATATAATAATAATAATAATAATAATAATAAAAGGCTTAGTTATTAAACAATCCTCTATTAACAATTATCAGTTATTAAATTATATGAACCATAAATTAGTTATGATAAGTATTGTTTTATTAATAATCACCCATTACTAATTAGACAATCATCTTGACATAAAGAACTGGAGCCATTTCTGTTTTAGTGTTATTCAAATGACAGGATTGTACATAATCACACCAAGAACCCTAAAGTTTAGGTCACATTTGAACTTGAAAACTCTCTTTGATGACTCTGATTCTTCTTCGTATATAGGAAGACTATAATTTTGAAAGTCAAAATGCCTTTTATGGGCCTCCCTCAGAGACTTGTGGAACCAATTACTCCTACAAAAGCTCCCAGAAGGTGTACACCTATCAGTCAAGTATTATTCACTGGCCACAGAGACATATAGTGGTTAAGGAACTTACATTGCAGCTGACCAGTCCAGTTGGAATTCTCAGCCCTACATATGGGCCCCAGAGCTCAGCCAGAGATCATTCTTGATCACAGAGCCAGGCACCGTCCCTGAGCAACACTGGGTATGGGCCAGAAACCAAAAAATAATTACAACAGTAATTGCCCAGGGTCTAAGTGACCCAAAGTATAATTATGCTCCAGTTGAGACAGTCATTCTAGAAAGTTCAAGAACCACTGTTCATTCATAGATTATGAATTATTTTTCAAATATCTATGATTATTTTTTTCCTTCTACTCCTGTAGTGAAATATTTATTCTTTCTATGTTCTCATGTCATTAAATAAAATTGTTGTACTGGTAATTACAAAGACCTGCCATTTAGAAACTTGTTTCCCAAGGGTGAAAGAAAACCATATCTGTAGTGATAACTCTCTTGATCGTTCCTTGCACATTTCTTTCATTGGCAGCATTTTTCATGAAAAACATTAAATTGATTTTTGACTATTTGTTCACCTTCTTCCAATTTCCTACTAAGGAAAACATAATCATCTTATTAGTATATTTAGAAGGTGCTAATAAGCAGGCTTATTAATATTACCACCAGCTTTAAACACTGGTGGTAGTATTAGTGGTGGTAGAGTGTTGTCTGCGTAGTATGTGTGGTATAAATCATCAAGTAAACTGATTCTTAATGGGAAGTTTATTAAGACTGTTTTGCTCTAAAAATAAAAGCAACTGAATTTCACAGTAGGCAATGTGGCTCATAAACAGTCAATGATATAAGGATCTCCATTTTATTTAGATCACATTTTAACTCTTTGACTATTGCCACACACTGATACTTCTGAGACTCACCAAAATGACAAACTGTTTTCAAAAACTAGCCATAAAGAGAGAAGAGCGATGTTTTTATTATAGAGAAGCGTACTTCCACACAAACTAAAAGGTCAGCAAGTCTGAAAAACAGCCAACTCCAGTTGTATAATGAAAACTGACCCCGGCTCTCTGAAAGCTCACTTGGAGGTTTCCAGTAGATTTCATCACTACAGGGACTATGGTATTTATATGGGATGGGCTAGTTTAATAAGCTGTTTCACCAGCTTCTTAACTTTCACTGCAAATATTTCTCCAGAAGCCAAGCCCTCCAAATCCCGCTTATTTTCCAGGCTTGAAGTATTAATTATAGTTTAGAGTCTACAAAAACCAAGTAGAAAGAGCTGTAAGTTTCTATGCCTGGTAGTTCCTAAATTGCTTGCCCATGTCTTTTTTTTCTTCTTATTGTTTTATCCCCAGTTAGCAAGAAATTCAGCATTTCAAAGACAGTAACCTTGCAGTCTTTCATAGACCTCTCATCCCTTAAAGGGCCTATTGCCTCATGTTACAATATATGCTACTAACTGGAGCTTAAACACAACAATAAAGAGGTAGAAGATCAGTAAGACAGATATATAAACCAAATTTGGTTCAAAACTCAATTTAATTTTCTTAAGGGTAACTTACATGAAACTATTTTTTGTGACTGTTTAAAATTGTTTTATCAAATATTTCTTTTATTTAGAAAACAATAAATAGGATACAAATGCAGTTAGATGCTTGTGATCGTATTTTTTTTTAGTGTATAAACATGATGATGGAATAACTTGTATTTTATTGATTTACTTAAGGAAACTTCATGGTTTTCCTGGGCTTTCCTTCAGTCTCTGAGGAATTGGCATTTGAGATTGGAAATTAAGAAAAGGTGAATGATAACATAGTGAATGATAATTTTTCATTGGAAAACTTCCCACCTCTCCCTTTAGCTATGTGTCACCTACAGGTTTAGATATAATATATTTTCAATTGCAAGAATGTTAGGTTTATTCTTTTTTAAAATACATTTTGTTATACCACCATGAGATAAACAATTACAAAAATGTTCATGTTTGGGTTTCGCCATACAGTGTTCCAGCAACCATCCTTCCACCAGTGCCCATTTCCCACCACCAATGTCCCCAATTCCCTCCCCCATCCCCTAGCCTGCCTCTATGGCAGGTTTTTTATGTGATTGTATTTGTTATTTAGCAAAGACTTCTCTATCTCTATTGTCTACATAATTGCCTTATTCACAGTAAAGAAAAATGTTATTGATATACCACAAGGAACTAATTCCTGCTGTTTTAATGGTTGCTATGATTTTTTAAAATGTATATATTATGATTATGTCCTTTCATAGTGTCTTAGGGCACCCTAGCAGAGTGCCACAAACTAAATGACCTCAGACAACAGACCCAAACACTCTAAGTCTGAAGTTAAGTTCATAGAGGTGACACTAAATTCTCTAGGGAAAGATTCTTTTCTGTCACCTCCCACACCTCATGTCCCCAGGCATTCCTAAACTGTTAAATGTTAACTGACAGCTTAACTCTGATCTCTACCTTGGTCTTCATGGGCTTCACATGTACATTCTGTATCTCATTTCACACCAATCGTGTGAACTAAGGACACAATCATGCCTTCTGACATAAATGCATTGATAACAATCCTATTGTGAAACATGTCCCGTTTTTGAGGTACTTGGGAAGACATGAAATTCAGAGATAATTTTCCCATCCCAGTGTATGAGCCTGAGTGGTGTTTCTAAATACATGAACATTTTCAGTTTCTTTTCTTTCCTTTCCTTTTTTTTTTTGGGGGTCCACCTGGAAATGCTCAGCGGTAACTCCTAACTCTGCACTCTGAAATTACTCCTGGTGGTGCTTGGGGACCATATGGGATGCCGAGGATGGAACCAGGGTCGGCCTCGTGCAAGGCAAATGCCATACCTGCTGGACTATCACTCCAGCCCACATTTCAGTTGCCATGGTACAGGAAATAAAAACTTATATTTTAAAAATACGTGATTTCCAGAAGTACGTGTGTATGTTTTGGGACTTAAGTCTATCATTGGTCATTGCTTTGAAATAAGAGAATTCTGCTTTTTCTATCCTTTATTAAAATCCTGTTACCAGACATAAAATCAACTATTAGGCACTTCGTAATTTAAGAGAAGAAAAATTTCTGTAGTGCTCATAAACTTAGTTTTATGACCTCTAATCAATGCTCTTTCTTCTGAGAGACAACAAATTTCCTCACAGATTCCTATCTTTGACAGGGATTGTAAGGACTGAATAGCTTTCTAAGAAGCTCCTATAGTGTCTTCAGCATTGAAGTACTTTGAAAGGAGCAAATGCCAAAAAAAAATCATAGGAGGGGTTTCTGAAAACTATAGTTACTTCAGTTATTCTTTTGAAAAGGAAGTAGATACAGAGCACCCTCATTCTTGTCTACTATTGATAGAACAAAACATGCTAGCAAGGAGAATAACACTGTGCAAGAACCCAGGACACTGCAAAGGGAAGGAAAAGTAACACCCCATTTAATTTAAAGATTGAAAATAATGTGAGAGAAAGGTTTCTTCTGCCTCATATAGTTGGCATTCTCCATGTCAACACTCTTTCCCAGATGGGAACTTTGTCACCATATATGAACCCACATCAATATGTTATAATCACCACTGCTCATAGTATTTATATTAAGTTTACTCTGATATTGTACCTTTGGGGGTTGGATAAATGTTCAAGAGCATGTGTTCCTCATTATAGTAGTATATAGGAATTTTACTGCCCTAAAAAATGCCTCCGTGGACTGACACATATCCAAAAGAGCAAGAACAACAAATGTTGGTGTGGATTTGGGAAAAAAAAAGTTACTCTCATCCATTGTTGGTGGGAATGTCGACTGGTACAGCCTTTTTGGAAAACAAGATGGACTAGACTTCAAAGACTAGAAATGGAGCCTCCGTTTGACTCAGCCATACCACTCCTGAGAATATACCCTGGGAAGCCAAAAACACACAACAGAAACACCATCTGCACTTTTATTTTCATAGCAGCACTATTCACAATAGCCAGAATCTGGAGTGCCTGAGAACTGATGACTGGACAAAGAAACTTTGGTGTATCTACACAATGGAGCTGTTAGGAAAAATGAAGTTATGAAATTTGCCTATAAATGGATGGACATAGAGAGGATCATGGAGAGGATCATGTTGAGTGAAATTAGCCAGAAGAAAAAAGAAATATATAGAATAATTGCACTTATTTGAATGATATATATCATACTATATATATCATAATATATACATATATAATAATATATGTATATATACATATATAGTACACACATATATGTATATATACATAATATGTATATATATTATATATTATGAATATATATGTATATATATTATGAATATATATGTATATATGTATACGTATATATTATGAATATATATGTATATATTATGAATATATATATGTATATATATGTATACATATATATATATATTATGAAACCAATATCCAAGGTCAGGCAAAACATGGATCAGGAGCTCTTGTCAAAGGTAGAATCTACCACAAACATGTGGGAGTCAGAGGTTAGGTAAGACAGAGAAGGGAACAGTGTGCTAATAATTGCTGAAAGTGATACCAGCCTAGAACTGAGCATCGAATACAGGCACACATGATACACATGATAACCTCTAAATGTATGTATTGCAATCCATAGTGTGTAAGAGAAGGAAGGGAGAGAGAAAGAGAGAGAGAGAGAAGAGATAAGAATCTGCCATAGAGGCAGGCTAGGAGAAGGGGGAGAGAATTGGGGACATTGGTGGTGGGAAATGGGTACTAGTGGAGGGATGGGTGCTGGAACACTGTAATACCAATACCCAAATATGAACGTCTATGTAATTGTATATCTCACGGTGTCACTGTCATTGTCTTCCCATTCATCATCGATTTGCTCAAGCGGGCACCAGTAACATCTCCATATGTCCTGTCTCATGCAAGTAGAGCCCAATGGCGTCTGCTTGCTCCAGGAACATAAAGAGCCTCAAACCATTCCATCAGGTCATGGGAATGAGGTCTATAATTGTGACTGGTATTTCCATATCAAATAAGACATGAGTAGCTTGCCAGGCTCTGCAGTGCAGGTAGCATACTCTTGTAGTCATCTCTAAATCCAGCATTTATTGATGAACCGTGCTGCCGCGCTGTGATAGGCTGGTCTGCTGGGTGGAGTTCTGACAGGGGAAGTCCAGATGTGGAAAATGGAGGCCCCATTTTCCACATCTCACGGTAGTATAGTAAAATATTTTAAAAAATAAAAAATGAAAAAAATGCCTCTGTGTCCATTCATGTATTTATTCTCCTGTCCTTCAGTCCCTGCTAATCATTGATCTTATAGTTTCCTTTAGTCCCTGGTAATCATTGATCTTATAGTTTCCATTGTTTCGCCTTTTAAACTATGTCATTAGTTAGAATAATATACTAATGCCTTTATATATGTATATGTATGCATATATCTATATGTATCCTTTTCAGACAAGCTACTTTAACCCAATAATATCCTTTAAAATTCCCTCCACATTGTATCATGGTCTGATAGCTCAGTTCCTCTCATTATGAATAATATCCCATTATTGAGACAGTACATAGTTTGTTTACTTACCTATGGAGGACATCTTGGTGGCTTTCAAGCTTTAATAAATATGAATGAAGCTAATTCCCCTATACAGATATGTTTTCAACTAGTTTGGGTAAATAACCACAAGTCAATTGTTAGATCATATAAGAAAGAAATCATTTCATTTTGTAAGAAACTATAAAACTGTCTTTCAAAACCTTGAGTTGATTTGTGAGGAAAAGAGCAACCATGAATGGATCTATTTCGACTTGCACAAACATCTGCAGCTGTTTCCTGGAAAAATTAATTATGTTTTGTTAATGACAATACTCTCTCTCACTAGGTTTCTGTTTTTCAAAAGAAAATAAGCTTTCATGAATCCATGTATTGTCACTGTGAATACATTATGTTTGTATTTCAAATCTTACTTCTGAGAAGACCCCAACAGGAAACATAATAGTTATAGCATTTTTCTAGTTCAAAATAACAGAATCGCTTTCACTAGAAAACAGTTTTTAAAATGCACGGTCAAGAGCCAGGAACACTTCTCAGTGGTAAAGCACTTACCTGGCCAGAATGAGGACCTGGGAGCACATAAAATATGTCAAGGTGCAAGGTCAGTGACCAAGGTTTCACTTCCGCAGATGATATCCTCAAACTTCCAAAAACAGGGCACTTACAAACTGAGGGACCAAGTTAGGAGGCCACTTCAAGGGCAATTGGCAATGGACCTTGGCACAGAGGTTAGAGGATTTGGCTGTCCAAGAATCTACTAACCGTGACTCTTTTGCTTTCACTTCTCAAAAAGGAAAGTGAGCTCCAGTTTCAACGTATACAGATACTATTCTCTTTGTTTTGGAGGCATTGATGAAAGCTTTCCAAGATTGATAGTACTAAGAACAGAAAAAAAAACAAAGTTGTCAATAGACTGATGATGACTAATATTCTCTAAAATGTAAATTCTCTCTTTCTCTCTCTATCTCTCTCTCTTCTCTCCAGACCACAAATGAAGACTTTTTCTTGAGTAATGAAAAATTGCATTCCGGAATTATTCTCAGCTGCATCCAAAGCAATGTGAAATAAATTACTTTACATCAGCAATTGCAGTGACAAAAAAGAAAACAAAGCAACAAGAAGCTTGAACTCTTAGCCAAAATTTTAAATCAAAACAGAATAATAATAATAAAATTAATATCCTATTTTACCTGGTTCTGTCACTCTCTTTGTGACAAGACCTTTCCTCAGCCCTAATCCTGCTTATGTAACCAGAAAGGTCTCTTCCTTTCATTTAATTTTGAAACTCTGCCCTCTTCCATTTACTCATGGCTTGGTTCCCAACTATTAAGACACCGACCTCCAAGGATGAGAATGAGCTGCAGGTGCTGAAAAAATCT
>JAJIBD010022155.1:107500-414350 GCA_021461705.1 Cryptotis parvus
AGCTGATTACATATGATGAACTAATGTTCAGTCTTTGAAACGAAGGCATTCTCACCATTTGTAGCAACATGAATAAAACAGAACACATGAAATAAGTTAAAAATAGAGAGAGAAATGCTACATAAAGACAATCATGTGGGGAAGAAAGGTCTAACTCATAGAAACAGAAAGTAGATTAGCAGTTACCAAGGGCTCAGTTGAGGAAACTGAAGAGTGGCTGATCAGAATGCAGGGGTATGAGTAAGTCCTCAGAATCATATGTACAGCATGAAGATTGTAGTTAATAATAACTGTATTGTATGCTTAAAATTTTCTGAGTAGATTATATCTATTATGTTCTTACCACACACAAAAACAAGATAGTGATGTTACCTGATACATGTACTAATTAACTTGACTGTGGTAAATATTTCACAATGTATGTCAAGTCATCACATTACATTGTATACCTTAAATATATACAAATCTTTAATACAGATGAAAAATTGGGGGAAAAGGAAAGAATATTTTATTAAAATTATTGGTTAGCTCGTAAGTTGATTTGGGAGAAAAATGAATGTATGATTGGAATTAAGGAAAAAATGAAAAAAGTAATGAAAATCAGCACTGTCAGCATTTTAGCACACTTAAAATAATGACATTTAAAATCATATTATACTATACTAGAGGAATGATCAGACAATAAAGCCAGAATCCAGACATAGGTCAAAAAAGTATAAGGAAATCAATGATAGAGATATTTAAGCTAGTGGAGTGAAGATATATAATTCAATAAAGAATTTTCTGAAAATTGACTAATAGTTGAAAATGAAAACAACATCATTTCTATTTGGTCAATCTTGGATAAAAATAAAGACATTCATTTTGCTCCTGCTTGCTTTTCATTCTATTTATTTCTACTGCAATTCTACTAGTCTTTCAGTATAAACATTTTAATCTTTCTTCTAGATTTTTATGCACTAATAGATATCATAATTCAATTCACTGCCCTCTATTATTAGTCAATATTTTATTTATTTAATAAAGGTGATTAGTAAATCCAATGTTTTGTGCTCTGTTTTTTTTAGAATTTATCTTCAAATTCCTTATTATGTTAAGATCACTTTATCTCTGAGGAACACATGGCCCACACATTCATTTGAAAACATGTCTCATTTCAAGGATAACTCATGGTAAGCATTTGACATTGGCTTTTGATATGAATATAAGATCTTTAGTGTATAAAGTAAGCTCATTTATGAAAGAAACAATTGATGCTGTTACTTCCCACACACTCAAGAGCATGGACATTCAGATATTATGATCAAGTGTCATACTCAAAGTTTTTCAATGACTTCTTAAAAATCAAATAACTTCCAAATGCTTCAGTGACAAAGCATATAACTATTATGCTATTATGGCTTATCTCTAAAGATCTTAGATTTCTTTTTTATCACAGACCCACACAATGTTACTCCAGCTCTAGAAAACCACTTCTACTCTGATAAACTCTCTGTGTGTTGACATCTCCTTCTGCTTCTTTAAAATGCTATTTCAATAACTTGGGAATGGCAGTATTCTCATATTCCATCCCATTGTCAAATTAGTGCATACAAATCCTTCAGATATGAGATTGGATTCCTCTGCTCAATTTTCCAAATGTCCTGAAATAATTCAGGTGCCCTTTTCGGTTCTGATGCCCAAACATTCCTTATACTCATTTTCCTGACCTGTAATTTAAAATTCTATCTCCCTTACCCAGAAGCATCCACTCTATATTCTACTTTATTTTCGTAACATATACTCAATAGCCATGACAGAGTAACTGGCAGCAAATAAACTCTTAAACATCCATAAAAGTGGGGGTGGGAGAATGAAACATAATTTTACATATTGGATATTAGGTGGTAGAGGGCTAATTTTCCTAGGATAAGGGAAAGTTCAAGTGAACCTTGCAATAGCCTGACTTACTACTAGAGACAGAGTCCAGACTTCTATTCAGAGACAGGGAACCTACACAAGCATGGAAGTTTTCTGAACTGCAGAGAGATAGAGAAAGACATCAGAGCTATGAGATGCCTGGGATTTTCAGGATAGAGTACTGGAATGAGTGGTTTTACCCAGAAATGTTTCCAAGGATTAGAATCAGTCATTTAATTACCATATTTTTCTTGTGAGGGTCAGATACCACAAGCTCTGGAAGTAAAGTCTTTTTGATGAGTTGATTTTGGAGTAGAATAGTGTGGGTGTCACTATTGTAACAAGCCAAGAACTTGTGGGACCATGCCCTGCTGGTTAGCACAATTACGAAGAGAGTTGTATAAGAGGCAAGAGATGATGAGGGGAAAATATCAAACATTGTCTTAAATTTTTCAAATTTGGATGTAGCATATAGAACCACTGATCTGAAAACCTCCATTGACTTTCACTAAACAACATTTTTAAAAAGAAGACATAAAAGGGGAAACTATATCTAGGTTCATTCTAGTCTGTCTTTAAAATAAAGCGTAATAAAAATCTAAAAGAACAAGAGGTGAAGTAGAGAATAGCATACAAAGGACCAATAGTAAAATTTACATAGTACTAGAAACAGTATGATTCAGATGATAATACTAAGATGGCTAGAAAGTGCCGATATGAAAAACATTGTCACCCATGAAACATATATATGTGTGTGTCCCTTTTATAACAAAAAAGAAACTACAGTCGCTGAGAGAATTTGCTACCTTCAGCAGGTGTCTTTATGAGACATGTTAAAGGAAGATTTTTTTAGAATGTAAGATACTGTTGGAGATGGAGTGATAGTACAGCATGTAGGACACTTGGCTTGTGTATAGCCGACATGGTTCGATCCTCTGCATCCCATATGGTCCCCCAAGCACTACCAGGAGTATAATACCAGGAGTGAGGCCAAAGTCGGGAATAACCCAGGAGAACCACTGAATATGGCCTATAACAGGAAGGAAGGAAGGAAGGAAGGAAGGAAGAAAGGAAGGGAGGAAGGGAGGGAGGGAGGAAGGAAGGAAGGAAGGAAGGAAGGAAGGAAGGAAGGAAGGAAGGAAGGAAGGAAGGAAGGAAGGAAGGAAGGAAGGAAGGAAGGAAGGAAGGAAGGAAGGAAGGAAGGAAGGAAGGAAGGAGAGAGGGAAGGAGGGAGGAAGAGAGAGGGAGGAAAGGAGGAAGGAGGAAAGAAGGATGGACAGAAAATCATCTAGTGCTGCAGAATGAACAATATCAGTCATTGATTATAATGTATTGATAAAAATTAGGACACAAAATATGAATTAATTAATTAATTAATTCTGAGGTTATTAATGACTATTTTCTCAGACCAAAAAAAAATCATTCTCTGGGACAGGAGAGGTAGCATAGCAAGTCAGGTGCTTATCTGCATGGAGCTGACCCAAGTTCAGTCTCCAGAATCCCATATGGACCCCCAAGCCCACCAGGAGTGATTCCTGGAGTGCTGAGCCAGGAGGTACTCAGCATCACTGGATGTGGACTAAAATGAAAACTTTTAATTCTTCTAAAATTTGTATTAGTTATAAGGAGTGCAAATTATTTTTTTAGAAAACCCTGGGAAATACCCTCTTAATTGTGAACACCATCAATTATGGCACAAACTCAAATGGTACTATACAATAGAACCACAACATAATGCTTACAGTACTATTGCAAAATACTTGTAATCTATATAAGAGACCATCGGAAAAAAAAGTAGGGCAAGTTGACAAAAAGTCTTCAAAAGTCAAGGTCATGGAAATCAAGGACAAACTGAAGAAATATTCCAGACTGAAGTGACGTTAAAACAAAATGCAACAGGTAATAGTTTCGCTCCATATAAAGGACATTGTTGGACCACTGGCAAAATTTGACTAAAACTTGGACACTAGGTAGAGATTATAAACCAACATTAATTTCCTGATTTTAATGCTACTATTGTGATTATGTAGGAGAATATCCTGATTCATAGGAAATGAAAAGCATAATTGCACTAAACACTCCAATCAAAATAAAAAAATTGTCAGACCAAATTAAAGAATTAAAATCAAGATCCTACTATCTGATGTGCATCAGAAACATACATCAAATGTTGAGAACTTCTCCAAACATTTTGCTGGTTTGTATTCTTTCAGCAGAAGGCGATTCCCACCACTCAAGCAGGGATTTTTGCTATTACACTCCCTTCTAGAGCACAGCTTGCTACATTGTAACCACTTTTTAAAAAGTCTATTGCAAGAATAATTAAATATTCCTCTTTGACCAAAAACTGGAGACAAAAAAAGTCCACATTTCCTGCATACTGCTTTCCCTTGACGTGGCAGAGAGAAAACCTTCAATAAACGTTGATGGAATGAATAAAAAATTAAGAACTAAATCATTTGCCAGGCTACTACACAATAAAGCAAAACTCAGATGGAATTTCTTACTGTTATTTTAAAAGAACCTAAAACAAATACAAATTAAGTCACTCCATTATCTATTAAAAACAGTATGGATAATGGAGCACAGAGACATACATTTACTAAATTATCTATTATCTGCCTCTAACGATACCGCTCCAAAAAAACCCCACAACACTATAAATGGAAACATTTTTACTAAGGGTTTTATTTCCACTGAAGTAGATATCCCAGGTATTGATTACCAGATGGTTATGATAATGACCGTGAAACTTCATTACCCCAGAAAATGCTGGGGCCAGCAAAACCTTACTTACCAAGGTTTTGGGTTTCTTAAAAGATATACTGATAAACTGAATGAAAATATCTTCTTGGTATACCCTGCCTTGATTTTTGCTCTTGCCTGTATGTCCAAAGCCAAAGGAAAGAAATATTCATTTCCACCTATACATAAAATGCTATACAGATTAAACCTTTGCTTTTCTATGGAAAAACAGAACCAGTTTTAAAAATGGGAAAGAAATCTCTATTCCTTTAAAACAATTCTATTTAACAACCAAGTATGTAGCTAGTGTAGAGCACATATCACATATATTTGAGACTGCTGGGTTTGACTCTTGGGGGTAGATTCTGTTGGTTTTGTGACTATATATATTATATATACATACATATATAATATAAACACATACATAAATATTATATACACGTATATAATATATACACATACATATATTCATATATACTGAAGGCTCAAAAACACCATCCTCATGGTTATATTTATCAATCCTTTTTATAATATACCACGAATGTAGCATTGCAGAGATTAACATTTGTAACCTTTTTTAACTGGCTTATTCTACATACACTCAAAATTACACAAATCAGAGTGCATTGCAGAATTTCTTGCTGTTAAGTGCACAATAGCTTGGAATATGAATAATAAACCTAGCTTTGTAACAAGAACTCGGACCCCAAAAAAGAGAACATTATCAACACTCCAAAAGACCACCTAATCGTGCCTCCTAAACTGTGCCTTCCCCAAAAGATATCCCTTTTCCTAACTTCAACTAGCTCACCTTTGTGTTGGTCTGTATTTTATATAAATGGAATGTTATGTTTACATTTTTATTATTTAGCTTCTTTTATTCAACATTATCTTTATATGGAGATGAATTTTTTTTGCTTTTTGTGTCACACCTGGCAATGCCCAGGGGTTACTCCTGGCTCTGCACTCAGGAATTACTCCTGGCGGTGCTCAAGGGTCCATACAGGATGCCGGGGATCGAACCTGGGCTAGTATGAGCAGGCCACATGCAAGGCAAACGCCCTACCCGCTAGACTATCACTCCGGCCCCCGTGGAGATGAATTTTTATCTGAAATTAAAATCATCACTGACTTTTGTGCGATGAAATGTTACCACTTATTACCCATGAATTCATTCTTTTTTCAAATAACCAATTTTAGCAAACACCATTTGACCAAAGAAGGCAAAGACATGACAATAGTTAATATGAGAAGTTAAATCAGGTTCTATTAAAGATTTAACCACAACAAAACGCATTGAAACTAGTACTCAGTCTTGAGGGCTGTGATTCATGTTCAAAGCTTTGTTCTATTTGTAAACCCTTCTGTTTTATACAAAAGTTATTGGAGGCATATCAAATGATATTTTGTCAGGGCTCTGCATATCCATTGCTCTTTGGTGTTCGATTTGAAGTGGGTTATTTGTAGAGCAAACCCTGCATCTGCTGTATCACTCTAGTAACATATACACTCCATTGGTTCTTCCCTTTCATTAGGCTGTCACTGATACTATAGAGTTTTTACAGATTATGGGTTTTGCCTAAAGCTACAGTCAGCTCTCTTACCCAGTAATTGGATAGACAGATTTGGCTCAGCTCAGCAAGTCTGTACTCCTGTATGCAAAAGAACCCCTGAATTGAAATGCAGCAGACTCGCCAGGTCAGGATAAACAGAGCTCCGTGGGGAAGTTTAGAAAATCGCTTTAAATAATACTTTGATCCCATTTCTTCATCTTGATCAATCATCTTTCATAGTCTATGGATACACTTGAATACATATTGAGTTTGAAAGGATTTTTAACTTCAATTTTTTATTTAATGTTGGCTTGGTGAAACATGGATGTGTCCTACCTCTCTGCACCTAACTACCTATGAAACTTGTGACAGATTTTTAAACCCCAGTTTTCTTTTCCATGCAGACTACAGCATTACTATAAAAGAAATTGCTTACATGCCACTTAGTCATCACAACGTTAAAAAACTACAATCTAAAGTTAATGGGCTCAAAGCATACTTGCTCTATTATAAAAGCATTTAAATCTGAACTCTTCTAACTACTCGATTAAGTGAATTTATGAAACCATAAACAGCTCCACCATTTCACTTTAGAAATTCACTGCTATATTGGTTCAATCATAAAGCTCTCTAAGGCTGCTAAATTCTCAGAGAGGAAAATTTCAAGTTTCGAAAATAAATTCTGTCACATGAAACCTTCCACGTTTATCCCTAAGGGCAGTTGAAGGAGTGAAAACGGGTCCTGATACCCTTTCCTGAGGTTCCAGTCTGTGTCACTGATACTGAAATTTAAATACAATTGCTGCCTTACCGTGCCAGCCAGCCTGTTAGAAGTTGCATTCTGTTACTCTGCTGGCTCTGAAAAGAGGCTAGTGTCTCTCACAGAGTCAGGCATTGTTGGAAACAGAAACCTTTAGAAAATGGAGAGATTTTAAAACAGATTTAAGGTGATTTAATCATCACACTCCTCTAATTCTTCTACCTCCCTCTCCAAAGGGAGGCTTGGCAATGGAGAAAGAAGGAGCAATTCTCTGTAAAGCTGGTGAACATACTTGGCTGGGAAGCAGCTGTCTCTGTCACTCTCTTCTATGCCAATTCTCTAGGCTTAGGAAGAATCCTAACCCTTCAGAAAAGCAGCGTTTCAAGTGTGAACCCTAATCTTCCATTTGTGGCTCCGTTTAGTGCAAGTTGTCAGCCTCTCCAAACCACACTCCTGTCCATGTGTGGGAATAGATTTAATCTCACAGTGATTGTGATGACTAAGTAGGGGGAAATGTACAAAAAAAAATTTAGCACATACGCAGCCCTAATAAGCATGAGCTCTTAGGATACCACATTGAGAATAACTGGATGGGTGGACCCAGGTTGCTAGTTGTCCAGGACAGATCCGTTTCCTTCCTCCTCTGTCATTCAGCCAGCTTGTTTACCCCAGCAGGGAAGTGTATGCATGTGGCCAGACTACACTGAGGCACAGAGGTGCTGCAAAACAAAGTTCTGTGCCACTGTTGTTTCAAATTTCTAAGGAGTTTCCACCCCTGACTCCTTGTTTTCCGCTTTCACCCAAAGGCAAAAAAATGATTAACTCCATGGTACAGAAGCATCACAGATAGGAACTTGTAGGGTTCTGGAAAACTGAGTGAAGGAATATATCTATCACTACAGTCAATCACAAAATCTTCCCAGGGCTGTTCTTTGTGCCATTATTTATCTGGGGGCTAGTTGTTACAGCAGCTAGCTGACCTTAACTATGTAAATTAGCAGGCAGACATTTGACCCAGCCATACCACTCCTAGGAATATACCCTGGGAAGCCAAAAATATGCAGCAGAAACACCATCCCTACTTTTATGTTCATAGCAGCATTATTCACAATAGCCAGAATCTGGAAACAATCAGAGTGCCCAAGAATCGATGACTGGATAAAAGAAGCTTTGGTACATCTACACAATGGAATACTATGCAGCTGTTAGGAAAAATGAAGTTATGAAATTTGCCTATAAATGGATGGACATGGAGAGGATCATGTTGAGTGAAATTAGCCAGAAGGAGAGAGACAGATATAGAATGACTGCATTTATTTGCATGACATAAATATATATGTACGTATTATAATACCAATATCCAAGGTCAGGTGAAGCATGGATCAGGAGGTCTTGTCAAAGGTATAAATTATCACAAACGTGTGGGAATCAGAGTCTAGGTAAGACAGAGAATGGAACAATGTGCCAATAATTGTCAAAAGTGCTAATACCAACCTAGAACTGAGCATTAAATACAAGCAAAAGATACACATGACATCATTTTAATGTATGTATTGTAATCCACCATGTGGAAGGGAAAGAAAAGAGAAAGAGATAGAAAGAGAAAGAAATAAAGAACCTGCCATAGAGGCAGGCTAGGGGAGGGGGAGGGAATCGGGAACATTGGTGGTGGGAAATGGGCACTGGTGGAGGGGATGGGTGCTGGAACACTGTATGACCAAAACCCAAATATGAACATCTTATGAACATCTTTGTAATTGTGTATCTCATGGTGGTATAATAAAATATTAATAAATAAATGAATGAATGAATGAATGAATGAATGAATGAATGAATGAATGAATGAATGAATGAATTAGCTGGGAGAGAACCAGAACTGACATTTAAATTTCTCTTGACTGGGCAGGCCAGGAGTTCTCTGTGTAAAAGAAGTGAGAAGCTTGTAAAAATTCACAGGTCGAGCTTAGCCTTGTGTCTTTATAGCTTTGTGCAGTTTCTCTCTTGAGTATTTTTTTTTCCAGCTTTATTTGTTCTCCCTGCTGCTATAGACCTGTATTTCTCTCCTGTTTCCTGGACTTCATCTTTCTTAACAACCAAAACAGTTTGCCATGTCTCTGTGTTTTCCTAAAGGAAAAGGAAAGCAAAATAAGAAGTATCTATTTTATATTTCAAGCATCCCAATAGAAATAAGCGTGGATTTTCTTGAGTGTTTAGTTTCATTTTTAAGTGTTGAATGCTTCCTCCCTCGTTTCAACTGCCTGAAAGCAGGACAGTATACCTAAACGTGACATTCTACTCAGATGCTTACACTGACCCCCTTGATTCCACAGGTATGCATTTCTTGGATCAGACATTCTAATCACACTGGTCCAGGCTTTAAGGCGGTGTTTGAAATGAAAATAAATTTTGCTTGACCATAAAAAAAAACTAGTTAGTGATTGATTGACAACATATAAATAACCCAGGGAATCAACCATTTAGCAACTGTAAGCTTAAAATGACTTAAGCTCTCTGGCATAGATCATATCATTTGTATCACTTGTATCACTTGTCTTCCCATTGTTCATCGATTTGCTCAAGTGGGTGCCAGATGTCTCCATTCGTTAGGAATGAGGTCCACTATTGTTACTGTTTTGGGCATATCAAATACACCACAGGTAGCTTGCCAGGCTCTGTCGTGGCTCTGGGTTCATCCCAGTGGGCCCAGTCTTTTTTCTATGGAAGATCATCAACCATCCAGGGCCCATGGAGCAGAGCCCTGGGTGTAGACAAACCTGTCTACTGTCTGCCACCTGCCAAAGCAGCCAGACACTGCAGCCACACTTGCAACACCTCAAGGGGCAGGGGGAGTATAGATTGTATATCATTTTATTTCAAATGACCTCCAGGATCATGAATATTTGTGCAAAGTGTGTACAGATAGCAGAGGGGAAATTCACTCTGTTATCATTAAAAATAGCTAATTTAAAGACAGATTGATTATATGAAGAAGTATCTGCCCAAAGCCAGCCTGGAAGCCTGCTCAGATCTTAATATATTCCTAGTAATGACAAACTTAGATCACCAACTACTTCATTTTACAAAAAAAAATGTTAAAGTAGTTTTACAATGTTCTATCAACACCCAGCAATTCCTGCAATCTCATAACCAACAATATGGAGGAAGCCACGGCAAGCTACCCATGTCGTATTTGACATGCCAAACACCAGTAACAATTATAGACCTCATTCCCATGACCTGATGGAATAGTTTTAGTCTCTTTATGTTCCTGGAGCAAGCAGGTGCCCTCAGGCTCTACTTGCATGAGACAGGACATATAGAGATGTTACTGGTGCCCGCTCGAGCAAATCGATGATGAATGGGAAGACAGTGATACAGTGATGGAGGAAGCCATTACCTGAGGTTTAAACAGCAGCATAGTGTTATTTTAATTAAGCATCACAGGCAGCTCTGGTTGTGCCTTCCCCAGTATTATATTAGAATGTCAATTTAATTGAATCACATCTCATAGGAAAGATTAACACGGATTCTAGTGAGAATGTGTGAAAGTGTTGCTATGTCCAAGCCAACTTTTAAAAGTTGTGTGTTAATGAGAGTAAAAGTGGAAAGAGAAGTGTGAGATTCTCTGGTCCAAGAAATCTTGTAACCATTTTCCCTTTCTTTCCATAGTAAGCCTTACTGTTTGCAAATGATACAAGTCGAACACTAAAGCCTGCAAGATGTCAACACTGTATTAGAGCTGTAGGAGAGGATAAAAGAGATTTAGGATGAAGGAACAATGTATGTTCAAATATCCTCAGCTCCAAGCAGGCAGGCCTTGAAGCTGTACATTTCATGGAAATGTATTTGAATCAAATGGAAAGTATTTTGAGATGACGTTTTATTAAATGAAGAAATAGGAACAGAAAATGGGGTTAGCAAATTAGTGGCAGAGCAAGGTTCCAGGTCTCCCAAAAGTCAGCCTAGCACGCTTCTTTTTTAGACTATTCATTATTTTAATACTATTATTATAATAGCTTCTAGACAGTGCTCTCTTTCCATTTTGTCTTTTTTAACCTATAATTAAGGGGAAATCTGAGTATATAATAAAAGCAGAGGATTACTTTCTTTAGTCATGTAAAAATAGCACGAAGTAAAGGAAATGGGTTACAACAGGGAAGATAGATGTTGGTTAAATCCCTCACTTCTGCAAACAATGCTTATAGGTTACTAGTTTTTGAGAACTAGCTGCAACAAGCTTTGAGAAAATCCCTACTAGCGGCTTTTTCTGTGGCCCTCTTGCCACCCACGTCTCCAGCCCATCTCCTCTGCGCTGCTTTTTCAGTCGTTGTTGTTTTCAGACATTTATCACGGGCTACCCAAAGGAAAATTAAAATCACTTGAGAAAAAAAAAACTCAAAATACTATTTGCGGCGTCTGTATAACTGGGAACACTAGCATGTGACGGGAGGTATGGAAATGTTACTAGTGCCCGCTTGAGCAAATCGGTGAACGGGAAGACAAGTGATACAAGTGCTGATAGGGAAATCAAGTGGGCATCAGATCCTGCCGTCGAGAGTAAAGTCTGGTGCCGGTACAGGAGGTTACTGCTTTTGGCACCGTTTATGGGCCCCAAGAAAACTGCCAGAGGTTACTCCTGAGCACATCCCCAGGAGCAGCCTCTGGGCACCCAAGCCTAAGGCCCAAACAGCCAAGCGCACCTCTTCCTGGTAGAGTCAAGTTTGGAGCAACATCAGCCACCGGCAGGCACAATCTGGCCCTTGAAGCCCGTAAGGGGTAAATGGAGTGTGGTTGGGGGTGGGAGCCCCAAAAAAAGCTGTAGTTGGGGCGCGGCGAGGGCTTGGGAACCGGCGTCCTTTTATGTTTCCAAAGATTTGGATTGTGCTGCTCTTGCAGTCACTCGCTCGGGCAGCCCGCCCGCCCATGCACTCCGCGCTCACCTGTTCCCCCCTTTTGCCCACCGCACCCCCATCCCGGTCCCAATCTGGGTCCTCAGCCTGCAGAGCCGGGATGGGCCCCAGGTGCGGCTCCCTCTGCCCGGCTGGGACCACATAGGGGGCGGATACACGTTGCTTCTCCCGGCAGCGCGCAGGCGAGCTCAGGCCCGGGGGAAACCCGCAACCCCGCGGCCGCGTTTACGCGCCTCTCGCACCCGGAGCACTGAAGCAAAGTCGGGCGATAGACCCAAGAGGTGGTCGCGGGCGGCAACAGAGTGTGCCTCGAATACGAGCCTCCACATCCCACTCTCATCCCTTCTTCCTAACCCTCCACTCCAAGGTCCACTGGGTCGCACCCTCTCCAGTCCCCGAGCTGTGAGCTCCAAGCAAGGGCTCCATCATCTCAGCGCCCCCCAGTTCCCGGACCGCAAGGCGCGCCCACATACCCCCACCGAGCTCGGGCATCCCGCGGGGCGTACTCTTCCCCGTGTGGATATGGGGCTCCTGGGGGACCCGCCCCTGCGCCCAGCCCCGTCGCCCTCCCGCCCTTCCGCCCGGGTCACTCGGGGACGCGGCGGGCAGTCCGGGGGCCAGCGCCGACACTAACCTCCCGCACCCCAGTCCCGCACAGGCCGGGCCAGGAACAGTGAACATGGGGGGCCACGACTGCCGCAGAGCAGTAAACTTGGCTGGGTCCCCTCGGACCCGGAGGCAGGGGAGCCCCCTCTCTGACCTGCAGGCAGAGGCCCATGGTGGGTGCCTCGGATTCAGAGACATGAAAGTCTTTAGGGCCAGAGGAAGAAGCATGGGAGAATAGGGAGTTGTGAGGTTCCTAGACAGATAGACAGGCAAACAGACAGACAGACAGACACACACACACACAGACACACATACAGACACACACAGACACAGACACACAGACACACACAGACACACAGACAGACACACAGAGACAGACACACAGACACACACACAGACACACACAGACAGACACACATACAGACACACACACAGAGACACAGACATACACACACAGAGACAGACACACAGACACACAAGGAAACACATACAGACACACACACAGAGACAGACACACAGACACACACAGAGACAGACACATGGACACACACAGACAGACACACACACAGAGACAGACACACAGACACACACAGAGACAGACACATGGACACACACAGACAGACACACACACAGACAGACACATAGACACACACACAGACAGACAAACACACACAGAGACAGACACACAGACAGACACACACAGAGACAGACACACAGGCACACACAGACACACACAGAGACAGACACACAGAGACACATGGACACACACAGACAGACAAACACACACAGAGACAGACACACAGACAGACACACACAGAGACAGACACACAGGCACACACAGACACACACAGAGACAGACACACAGAGACACATGGACACACACAGACAGACACACACAGACAGACACACAGACACACACGGACACACAGACAGACAGACACACACACAGACAGACAGACAGACACACACAGAGACAGACACACAGACACACACGGACACACACAGACAGACACACAGACACACACGGACACAAACAGACAGACACACACAGAGACACATAGACACACACGGACACAGACAGACACACACAGAGACAGACACACAGACACACACGGACACACACACCACACCCTCTGCTTCACACCTAAGCCCTGTACTCCACATACCCCTCCCTGCCGCTCTCTCTCCAAGTGCCGTGCCAGCTGACAGTCCTGCAGAGATTTGGCGCTGAGGGCACGCAGGGCTCCTGAGTCCATCTCCCTTCTAGGGGAGTGAGTGTGTGGTGGCAGGGAGTCTATCCCTCCCACCCCCTTCTTTCCTAAGGTAAATATTATTGCAAGGTCCCCTACTCATCTGAGCAAAAGCCACACAATTGTTTCAATGCAAATTGTATTGGTTAAAAACATTACAGTGGCAGTACTCAATAAATACTACCCTAGCAATAATTTTTTTAAAAAATGATAAAAATCGATCTTTGGGGAACAAAATGGGTGGAACTTGCTGTGGATATGCTAAGTGAAATAAATAAGGAAGTGAAAGACAATGACAGGATGGTTTCACTCATACGTGGAATAGGAATAACTCCAGCAACTGAGCTGGCAGGAAGCAAAGTTAACTCCTAGATTCACTGGGTGAGAACAAGGGTCGTTACTGAAAGCAAGGAGTGGAAGGTGGTTTCTAGGGATCAGCTGGGCCTAGCACTTTAGTGGAAAAATCAGTGGCTTCTCACAGTATGAAACAAGAACCTTTGAAATTCCAAAATATGAAAAGACATCCTGCCTTGGTAATTACTGATAGGTCAGTGTAGGGAAAATAGGATTGAAAAAATAAATAAGTCACACAGGTTTGTACCAGACCCAAAGGTATTGCCTTAGAAAGTTCATGTAGGGGCCAGAGCAAAAGCACAGTGGGGGAGGGGCGTTTGCCTTCATGCAACCAACCGGGGTTCGATCCCGGCATCCCATATGGTCCCCTGAGCACCGCCAGGAGTAATTCCTGAGTGAAGAGTCAGGAGTAACCCCTGAGCATTGCCGGATGTGACCTAAAAAAGCAAAAAAAAAAATACGTTCATTTAAAAGTGTCTATTGCACAGCTGGATGAAAGTTCACAACTTCAGAGAGCTTGTAACCCATACCAGACCAAGAAGTAGAAACTGACCAGCACCCCCATATGGTCCATCCCTTTTAGCTGCTTCCGGTTCCCATCCACCCTCCTGCTCGCCTGACTTTGAACACCAGGAGTTCTGTCTGGAATCAGGCAGAAAGTGATGCATCTGATTTCTTTTCGCTCATCATCATGTTGTTGTGTGCGTGGGGAGGCCTCAAGGCTAAAGACTCTTTTCCTTTTGTGAATAAGACCTTGATTCTTTAATCTGTTCTTTTGTCATGAAATTTTAGGTAGCTTCCAGTCCTAGAGTGATTACAGAAAGTTTCAGAGTCAATATTTTAGTAGGCGCCTCTTAGGGCCATATTTGCATTTATGTGAATGAATGCCTAGGAGTGAAGAAGAGGATTTATATTCAGTTTCCGATTATTGGGGTTGGGGTCACACCTGGCATAGCTCGTGGCTGTTCCTAGCACAGCACTTCGAGAACGCTCCTGGTGCTGCTGTGGTACCACACAATGCTGCAAACCAAACCCAGAGCTCTGGCATGCAGAGCATGCGCTCCAAGATAAATATTGGATAAAGATAAAATAATCCAGCCCTCTGAGCCATTGTCCAGCCCCAATATGTTCAGTTTTATTAGAGCGTAGCCAGAGACTTTAAACTCTGAATCCGTTTACCTCTCACAACAATATCGCAATCACATGACTCCAAAGTGATTCTTAAAGAGCATGGGTGAAACTAGAGTCGATTACACTAAGTGAAATAAATCAGAAGGACTGACAAAGGGTGATTTCACTCAGATATAATTCATACACAAAATAAATATGCTTCACAAAACAAAACTTTAGAAATCTAAGAGCTTCCCTGCTTACTTAAGGACCTACTGTGTGCAGTAAACAGGACATATTGACAGCTAAACAAGCTAATGCCTAATGGTGGTAACTGTTGGACAAACAAACTGGGCCGTGGGGTTGTGCAGGGCATTGTGAAGGAATCTGAATGGAGACGGACTACAGGCGAGAGTGATCCTCTTCCCTTCCCTTTCCTGCCTCCCAGAGCTTTGGGAGACCCAATAGCAGTTACCAGGGTCTTCGCATTAACAGTGCCTGGCTGGGTGGGAAAATCCCAAGAAAGTTGTGGTTTTTCCACCTCTCCTGGCCTCTGAACTCCAAACACATGTTGCTTAACACCCTCTACTGTGTGATTTATGTCTTTGCTCAGTATTTTGCCAAACTTTTTACCACTTGAAAAAATCCTTGACTTCAGTCATTGATGAAATTGCTTTGTGTTAAGAACACGTGGGGTTCCTACAAAGGAAACAGACAACATGAAAACATGCCCAGGGCCAAAAGGTAAGTCAGGGGAAGTTCAAAGGCAGCACTGAGTTTCTTTCAGGGTTTCTACACTGGTTTTTGTTCATCCCTACCAAATGGGCATTATTAGGCCCATTGAACGCATCCAGAAATAGAAACACACAGAGATTAACACCTCACTAAAGGCACAGAGTTAACAAGTAATCAACTAATTATAATATTCCATTAGCTCCAGCTGTGTACATAACCCTTTTTAGTCAACATCTATATTTAGTAACTTTTTTGTTTTATTTGTTCTTGGGCCACACCCAATAGTATTCGTTGTTTACTCCTGGTTCTGCACTTGGGGATCACTCTTGGCAAACCTTGGGAGACTTCCCCTTACCCAAAGAACATTCTTTCTGGGTCCTATAATCACTACCTTAAGTTCACCAGAATTCTAGCTTCCGAGGCACCATGCAGTTGGTTCCTCTCACACAATTTACCAAATTGGGTAAATTTTGTTCTTATCACCTAAAAGGTTCCTTTTGTTGTGTTGTGTTCAGCATTCTTCTACCTTCTACACCTGTGGACTGGCTGTGGCCTGAGGACAGGCCCGGGGTTGGACACAGTTGATTTAGTTCATTGGTTTATTTCTTTTTTTGGCATGCTTCTGTTCTGGAGTCTCACCCAGGGACACTGGGGGCTATTCCCTATCAGTACTCAGCCTGCCCTGTGAGTGTTTAGGGGACCATGTCTTGCTGGGGATAGAGCTGACAGCTCCTGCATGCAAAGCGTGTGTTCCTGTCCTTTGAGTCCTCACACCAGCCCTCTTGTTTGTCTCTAATAGATCACATACTAGTAAAATCATAGTCTCTCTTGCTCTCTCTGATTTACTTCACTTAGCATAATAGCCTCTTGTTCCATCCATGTTATTGCTCATGGCAGGATTTCAAGTCTTTGAATGTAGCTACTTAGTATTCCATCGTGTGTATATTTACAGCTAGAGGTGATTTATTTGGTAGGGTTGGTTTTGGGGAGGAGAGAGAGAAAAGGAGGGTAGGAGGAAAGTGAGGTTGAACAGGTGGAGACTGGCTTTAGTCTGTCCCACTGGAAACAGGAATTGAATCACAATTTCAGTTTCTAGCAAAGGGAGAAGTGTTTGGACTTGCTGGCAGCCAGTCTTTGGCATCTGTTCAGAGAAGGAGACCTTTATGAGCTAGTCACAGCCAAGTGCTTGGTGGTTACTCCTGGCTTGGTGCTTGGGAGAGTGTGTGGTACTGGGGACGAACTCTAGTCCTGGGAACTTCTCCTTGTTCCCTAGATATTGAACTTTTTTTAATGCTATATTACTGCAACTCCCTCTTCACCCTTAAAATTGGTTTTGCTACATAGTCTTTTTATTCGCAAAAAATCATTGTCAAGAAACTAATAATTTTGTATCCTAAACTCATCTCTGTTATGGGTTATGCTATGCTAACTGCATTCCCATTATTTTTTTCTCAAAATAACCTACTGGAGTATTTTTGTCCCTAGAGGAGAGAAAGCTGAGACTTACCGAAGTTAGCTGATTTGTCCACATTCATATTAACAATTAGAAGTAACCCCTATTTACCAGCCCGCATTACCTTAAAAATCTTAAATTGGAATGGCCAAAAAACATATGAAAAAATACTCATCATCACTAATCATCAGAGAGATGCAAATCAAAACAACAATGAGATATCATTTTACACCACAGAGACTGGCACATATTCAAAGAGCAAGAACAACAAATGCTGGCGTGGATGTGGGAAAAAGGGGACACTCATCTGTTGTTGGTGGGAATGCCGGCTGGTACAGCCTTTCTGGAAAACAATATGGACATTTCTCCAAATACTAGAAATTGAACTCCCATTTGACCCAGTCATACCATTCCTGGGAATCTACTCTGGGAAGCCAAAAATACAGCAGAAACACCATCCCTACTTTTATGTTCATAGCAGCATTATTCACAATAGCCAGAATCTGGAAACAACCAGAGTGCCCAAGAATCGATGACTGGATAAAGAAGCTTTGGTACATCTACACAATGGAATACTATGCAGCTGTTAGGAAAAATGAAGTTATAAAATTTGCCTATAAATGGATGGACATGGAGAAGATCATGTTGAGTGAAATTAGCCAGAAGGAGAGAGACAGATACAGAATGACTGCATTTATTTGCATAACATAAATATATATGTACATATTATGATATCAATATCCAAAGTCAAGTGAAACATGTATCAGGAGGTCTTGTCAAAGGTGGAAATTATCACAAACGTGTGGGAGTCAGAGGCTAGGTAAGACAGAAAATGGAACAGTGTGCTAACAATTGTCGAGGGTACTAATGCCAACCTAGAACTGAGCATTAAATAGAGGCAAAAAGATAGACATGACAACCCTTTAATGTATGTTCTGTAATCCATAGTCTGGAGGGGAAGGAAAAGAGAAAGAGAGAGAAAGGGAAAGAAATAAAGAACCTGCCATGGAGGAGGGTGGTTGTGGGGTGGAGGGAACTGGGGACGTTGGTGGTGGGAGATGGGCACTGGTGGAGGGATGGGTGCTGGAACACTGTATAACCAAAACCCAAATATGAACTTTTTAATTGTATATCTTTGTAATTGTAAAAATTAAAAAATAAAAAAACTTAAACAAACAAAAAGTAAAAAAAGATAAATTAAAAAAATCTTACTATTCTCTTGTACTCTGAGAGATCAAGTCCTATATCAAAGAAATTTTTCTTCGAACACCAAATGTTTTGGCCTTGAGATCTATTACAATCCCAAGAAGTATTAAATTTCTGGTTCCGAGGAAAGTGTTCAATAGTCTGTACAGTATTAGAACTGAACTGAAAAGCAGTTAAGATTTCTGATTAATCCACTTAAAAATAGCAATGGTAGTGCATAGCAAGTGAACATGGGCAAGGAAATATATTGCCTAGGCAAAACGAATCAGAAGCTTTTGCTCAGTGGGTATGGAAAATGGAAACAAGGATGCACATTTGAGAGATGCCAAAAGGTAAAATTAAAGGACCCAAGTGCTGGTGTTAAGGGTGATTTTTACATAGCTGCAAACTTCTGATGGCTCCAAAACCCTTGCCCCTATAGCAGGCTCCGCATGTCCAGCAGAATTGAAATTCATACTGTACTTCACAGCAAAAACCATTAAGCACTGTTTAAACAAAACAAAATATCTTTTTAATCTCCTTTCATGGAAACATCTAGTAACTTCAAGGTCCTGGATTCTTCTTCATGGAGTCTTTATGATTTTAAATCACCAAGCCCTGTTTCTGCTCCAGATAGGACTACTACTCATAAGATCCAAGCCTTCGCTATATTTAATGAAATAAATACAACAGTCAAGAAGAGATTGAAAAGTAAGAGCAAAGCATGTAGGACCCATTCCAAACCTATTATATGACCCTCTGGTTGGTTTCTTATCTGGGGAATCCGTAAGAGGTGCTAGTTCTGGATAGACATGTGTACAGCTAAAAATTTTATTACTGGGGAAGAAAGGAAATGAATGTAAACGGGCTATACACTGTTTCTACATACACAGAAAAGAACCAGAAGTTGCGTTTTCACAACTCCAGGCCTCCAACTACCGAAGGTCAATGTTTTGCTTCTTTTGAAACTGTTTTCCCTCACCTGTCAAACAAGTTTCTTAATAGGTGACTTTCATAATTTCCTCTATCTCATCAATGATTCTACCTCTACTTCTTGAGGTGTGGGATTTTTATCATTGTTCATTTGATGAATCTGATTGCATTTGTTTTGTTACAAATGAATTAATTCATTTTGCTGAGAACGTAAGTAGAGAATTTGTTTTTTCTACCACAATTCTCTTTGCTAAAGCTGAATTACTGGAATCTATAAAATGGAATGCTCTGCTGGCCCTTCACATGTTTGAAACATTTGCTTTGTGGAAAATAAAATGTAATTATAGTAGAAAATGTAAACTGGTTTTGGTTGTTTGAATTTACCATGTGGTTTGAAGAATGCAAGTAATAAGTATCAGTTTGGGGAATCCAACTTCTGGTTCCGATGACTTGATGGTATGGTTTGAGGCTCTTTATGTTCCTGGAATGGGCAGAACCCTTGGGCTATCTTGCATGTGATAGGACGAATTGAGATGTTACTGGTGCCTGCTTGAGCAAATCGATGATCTATGGGAAGACAGTGATACAGTGATACAGTGATTGGGGAATCTACTCCCAACTCTGCTTGGAGAACAGCAGAACTATACTGGACTGTTGAGACCTAGCAGAGATCATCGGGATCAAACCTAGGGCCTTGCACATTCAAGGCATGTGCTTTACCATGTGAACTACATGTATGGCCCCAATTACCACTTCTTTTAAGGAAATAAAAAAAAACTTTCAATTAATTCCAGTGTCTAGACTGAATTTCTTTAAGTGAAAAAAAAGCACATAAGAGAAAAGGTTACCAAAGTTATTCCATACAAATAATGCAGCTTTTCTGATACTGGATTTTGCCAATAGATTCTTCCAAATTCTATTTAATGATAGAAAGATGGTCAAATAATAATCAACTACTTTCACTTTTTGATTGAATTAGTTGAATTTTTATTAGCGTATGATAATACTTTCAATTTTATTTAACATGAAAAAGTTCTGATTTGTTTATTACAATTGAATAATTCAAAGAACTGTTGCATGAAATAAGATTGTAGCTTAAAAGACTATTAAAAAGAAAGCACTGGAAATATCGATTTTAGGAAAGTACTGTTTAAATCATGAAATATTTTCTTTTTATCTTATTTTTTAAATATTTTATTATACCACCGTGAGACATACAATTACAAAGGTGTTCATAATTGGTTCTTGGTAATACAGTATTCCAGCACCCATCCCTCCACCAGTGCCCCATTCCCTCCACCAGTGTACCCACACCCCTCCCGCCCATCCCCAGGCTGTCTCTATAGCAGTTACCCCCTTTTCCTCTCTTTCTCTCTCTCTGTCTCTGCCTCTCTCTGTCTCTGCATCTCTCTCCCTCTTCTTTTACACATTGCAGCTAGCCCTGCAGACATTTAGGGTTTATCATGCAAGTCTCGTGTATATTTAATGGTGAGTTCTTCTGACTTTACCATTTTTCCACATTTAGTAAAACACTGGTATGTATTTGCATTCCACTAATGAATGCAGTCATTCTATATCTGTCCTTTTCCTTCTGACTAATTTCACTCAGCATGATAGTCTCCATGTCCATCCATTCGCAGGTAAATTTCTTTTTAAATTAATATAACAAATTTATTAAACTATTAATTGCTCTTTACAAATATCTTTTCACCTCATGTGCAAGTAATTAGAAAGTTATCAAGAAAATATATTTTAAAATTTACCTTTGGCCATTGCTTTACATTTTAAAATTCAGGGACAAAGTGCTTTGTGTAAATGTGATTATATGTATTCATGTGTGAAAATAAAAATAAATATTTGATCACTTGATCACTTGAATCCCGTAATTCATCGATTTGTTCGAGCAGGCGCCAGTAACATTTCCGGGTCAGGAAAATAAACATTTCTGTTACTGGATTTGGCATATCAAACACGCATCGGACAGCTTGCCAGGCTCTGCCATGCGGGCGCTATATTCACATTACTTTGTGGGGCTCTCTCAGAGGGGTAGGTAGAATATTTACGGTAATTTGGAGGTAAATTGCGTGGCCGCACAGCGGCCTCACGCAACAGGGAAAGCTGGTTTCTGCTCTGCCGGGTGTACCTGTGTCCAAAATAGGTAAAAATAGGTAAAAATAAATATTTACCTATTTTTATGTATAATTGTTTGCCATGCAAGTAAAGCATGATTCAAAAACTTTTTTATAACTTTGGAAATCATTTTTACAATGCTATCATTTAAATATTGACTCTTTTAAACTAATTAACCTCTGGTAACTTCATAAATGCAGCATCCAATGTTATATTGTAAAGTACAATTTGTCATCTTTTAAGATATGGGCTAAACTTGTTTGTTCAGATTTTGGCATAGATAAGAAACCTGAATATTTAAGCAACACATACTCTAGTTTTACAGTTGCCCAGAGATTTAAATAAGGCGGGATGATTGTCTATCGCAGCTCATAATAATGCTTTTAAATTTAGAGCTCCAAATACCCCACTCACCAGTCGGCATGCTTTAAGCCATCAGACTGAAAAACTGCAGCTGTGTTTATGCAGTAATTTAGAGCCCCTATTACATATGCAAGCAACTGGGCTCTGTGGCTCAATCACAATTCATTCATTTTGCTTTTTTTTGTACCAAAGAAATAAAATCAGAGAACGATATAGCATTATGACCAGCTCTTAAAAATCACAAAAATCAGGAGATTGAAAATTATAGTCCCACAAAGAAGCAGAAATCTTTTCCATACCCATTAAGTGAAATTTACAACAGAAATTTGAGATGTATGTTAAGGTATGGTATTCAGCTCAGCAAACATTTATTAAGGTAGGAAAACATGTTATCATACAAACACTGCAAGTGTATATATGTGTATGCATGCACAGACAGGGATAGCATTACTCGTAGAGAACACCTATAAATGTAATAACCTTGTTTCCATATATAAATAAGATTCTGGAGTATTTCCCTTGGGGAAGTGACAGAGCTGTGCAATCGTCTGACTTATGATTCACATAGCAACAATTTCAGAGTATTTGCTTACTCTCTAGATCCCCAGTGATCCTAGCTAAAGTATATGCCATTCATCTGTATAATGCAGTGCTCTTTTAATACTACTTAATGGTTGACTCAAAATGAATTTTTAAAAATAATGTCATAATCTAGGAGTCTCTTAACAGATCTGAGCTTTCCTCATTTTTGTATGCTTATATGTGTGCATAAGATGAGGAGAACGTATTAGCTTATTAAAAGGAATATTATTTCATTCTGAAACATTTAAACACATATTTTAAAGGTGCTATTAAGAAATGATGTTTTTACAATCATTTTGGAACATAATAAAGACTGTTTCCAATTTACTCTTGGGCTGCATTTCAGCTGCTAAGTTGATTGGAATGCAAAAAGTTTCTACTGGAAACAACCTCTTTTAAGATGGATTTTCAAGAAAGTACACAAAGCAATCTGGTTATCTAGGTATGGCTCTATAATAGCAGTTCTTAAACTCTATTTTCTTTACTGTCTGCATACTTCAGAGCAGGGAAAGCAATAGCTATCTCTCCCTCTACCTCAATAGACAGGGTTTTCAGCACCTCTTTATCCCAGTGGATGATAAGCTAGGAGCTCCCTGCAGTAGTTGGAACAAGATACTGAAGGATAGGGCAACTGAGTCATAGTGTGAGGGATGAGAAGGTGGGACCTTTTGTAGTCTCTTTTTTAGCAACTAAGATAAGAGCTGCTATTATTTTGATTAATGAAAGTAAAAGAGACACTAAGTACAATACGTGAATTCTGATTCCATTAGGAAATATGGGCAAATATCCTCGGCCAAAAAAAATTTTAAACTGAATTTTGGGCAAGAGGCTTTAAGAGGTGCCAAATAGCTGAAGAGATAGTTAGGGCTTAGGACTTGCCTTGTAGCCCCTCAGCTCCCAGTTCTAATTTTCATACTACATAAGGTCTCCAGCACAGCCAGGGGTCACTCCTGAGCACAAGAGCCAGGAATAGCAACCACTCCCTGAAGTACTCCAAGGTGTGACCCACCACAGCAAAAAAAGAGAGGCTCCTAGAAGAAGGAAACTCATGTGACAAAGACCAGATATTCTGTAACTGGGCATTTGTCATGCCATATTGATAGGTTTTTGGCTTTTTAATCAAATGCTTATTTACAAACTTTAAGCAATAGCTCTCTTTTCATTCATCTCGGCAGTTAAAAGAGGAGTACAAGTTTCTCTTGAAGCTCTGGGCTTGAGATCTCAGCTTGAGTTTATCTATGTGTAATTGACATGTCTTACCTGATTGTAAACATTTTAGGGAGCCAACATCTCAAACATATTGGAGAGACCCTCTCCTTTGATCAAGATGTGTGATTTAGGGGTCATAGGGAAAAGTAAGACATACATGTAAGCCAGAAGCTAGCAACCTGATTTCAAGCCAGGTTACATGAGTACTAATATATTATGTGAATATTAGTATTAGTACTAATATATTGCTAATATATTATGTGAGTACTAATATCTGATTCAGTACTTGGAAATTGCATGATTTGGGGGGTGTCTACCTGCACTTAGGGACCTGTTTCCCTACTGAAAAACAGAGGTAATAAGATCACTGCCAGGAGTTATCCTTGAGCACAGAGTGAGTAGTAAGTCCTGAGAACAGCTGACTGTGACCTAAATTCTAATACACACACACACACACACACACACACACACACACATCGGGTAAAGAACTCAGAGTCTCATACCCTCATCTAAGTAAAGTAAGTACTCAAGGGCTGAGCTATATCCCTGTACCCTACTTATAACACTTTCATTCTTGGTTCTTAGATATAATTTTAATTCCCTTTTTGACTGAAGTCATAAAAGTTTGTCTGGATTTCAGCAGCAATGACAAAGAATGGTAAATTTGATCTAGAAACTTGAAATCTTCCTGGACACTCACTCTTCAATGTATTTCTGAAAGGACAGTCATAGAACCTTAAAAGAACTGATGGTAAAACTTGAGTCAGCATGATTTCCTTGAGGATAGTCATCGCAGGCTCACCTAGTTTCCTTAATTATTGTGATTCTAGATGGGTAAATGACAGAAATTATTAAGGTGTAAATATTGGACAAGGCAGATTGTTAGGCAATATCAGTGTGAGCCGTCATCCTCACATAGACCTTTCAGTAGTGTGCCAACAAGTTCTATACTTGACTCTATTGTACTCTTTCTTAATTTGGCTGAAAATATAGATGTCAAACTGAGCCATAGTCTAGCACAGAGCCACAAGAGTGACCACCCGACAGGGATAATCAAGTATCTGGCAGCCTGGAAGCAGGGGCTAGGGTCTACTTTGAGACCAAATCGCATTCAAAACTCTGAGATCTTTGATGTTCATTAAATGCTTGTAAGCTCCATGATAAGCCTAATTTCCTGAACATATATTGTAGACATGTATCTATACCTGCATGTCCTACAATCTCTAAGTTCTCATTTGCTCTTGCCAATGGGATAATTCCTAGTGACAATTGGGAAAATGTCTTAGGTACAAAGGCATTGAGAGGAAACAATTTTCGTTTTCTTTGCTATTTTGTTCTGTATCATTTTCCCCTGGGTGGCAGCAATTTCAGTGAAGATGTTCTTAACATTCATCGGTCCTACTTGATAGTCTGTTTGATTTGAACTAATCTCTCAGAGACAGCGAGTGCTCTCAGACAATGCTAATTGAAATCTGGTAGGTCTATGATTTATCATTCCTGATGACCTATAAATATTCCACTGACTTAGGCTTTTATGTCTAAGGTAAATATTTTGCTAACGAGTCATAGGTCATGTAGGAACATTAGCAACTCCCTCCTAATTTATCAACTCTGGGCAGCTAGCCTCAGTTAAGTAACCCATGTCAATTTTGCTCTCATGACTTCATGTTGTTGGCAATAGAGGTAAGCCTGTATTACCTGGGAAAATGAACTTGCTTTTAAGAGTCCTTTTGGCCTATATTAGATTATTTAATTGCTGGCATATTCAGAAAAGATGAATTGTTTTGTGTTGAAATATTTCCACTGAGTAATAAAGTATCAAGTAGGTAAGAAGAGTGTGGAATTATAATTTAAATATATTGGTTCTTGATTAAGAGCTATCCATTAAAAAAGAACAAGGTGATATTACAGAATATTCAGATATGTCCAGGGGAATACTATATGTTTTCCAGGCTATTAACCTTCTGTGCTACATTTTGGGGGAACATACTGACAAATAAGAAAATTACGGTGACTCATAATTAATGAATGTACTTTCATTTTCTTTGCTGTGCCATTTGTAAATTTCTTAGTTCTTGGTACTTTCAGTTCTGTCTTTTAAGCAGCTTGTAAGAAATGTATTACTTAAAATGCCCCATGTGCTGCTTATTTTTTCTTTTATTTTAATAAAAATATAAACTTTGGATCAGCTAACTTATTTTAAGATAGAAATGAATTAAAGAATAATATGTAGATAAGCTTCACTTTTCTCTCTGTCCTCCATAAATACGCCTGCAACCTTTTATTAATTAAGAAAATCATTTCAACAGTTAAATTCAAAATATCTGACCAGGGAAAAAAGAACAATGGTTCTCAACTGGGGATAAGTTTGCCCCCTAGGGGACATTTGGTAAAATCTGGACACATTTTTAATGGTCATAACCTGAACAAGGACGGAGGTAGTACGTGCTCTCAGCTTCTAGTGAGTAGAGGCGTGGACTGCTGTTCTTTCTACAATGTAAGTCACAATGTAGATATACCCAACCCAAGATATCAGTGGTATTAAGATTGACAAACCTTGGCTTTGAATCATATTTTAAATATAAGTGCAAAGAGAAAACATCAAAACGGTGAACTTTACATACCAGATTACAACCTTTCTAAAGGTAAGCCCGTAGCAACTCTAAAAAGAAGAGCTCTTGCTCTCAGCTACTAGAGTAGATAGATATACAAAGAATGGATGTGTTTGTTCTCTTGTGTTCCATGTCTCATTAAAACTACAAGTACAGGAATCATTCCACTACCGTGAATCATGAATGCTTATTCATTAGTTCCTACACTTCATCTTGTTTGTTATTCTTAATTGTAATCTGCAATAAAATCAGGATATGGCCTTAGCCACAAAATGTGTTTTTCTCTTTTTCTAATTTAACCAATAGTTAAATTTTATCCTTAATTTGTGAAAGAATATGCTGTCTCTTCTTTTGTGTTTTATTTTGCTTATAGAGTACAACCTTTAAAACCATAATGATTTAAAGCAGATATTCTAAACTATTTTTGTTCAAATCCACCAATACGATAAAAGTAACTTACTAGGAAACCTTAAAAAGTACTTTGGGAGAAAGTACTTTCAATGTTTAAGTACTCTTAAGGGAGAAAGTACTTTAAAAGTTTTTAAAAATTTATTTAATCTAAAAAATATTTTAGGGGCCAGAGTAACAGTACAGTAGGTAGGGTATTTGCCTTGCACACAGTTAAGGCAGGTTCTATGCTCAGCATCTCATATGGTCCCCATAGCACCTCCAGGAATAATTCTGAGTACAGAGCCAGTAATAAATCCTGAACATTGTAGGGTGTGACCCAACCCCACCCAAATTAATCAATTGATTAATTTATTGACTGTTGATTTTTTAAATATCTTACAATGGGTTAGTTGACTCTTACTTTTTAACACCTTTTGGTGTTTTTCTTGCCACTCTGTGTTACCCATTGATTTAGTTTGATCTTTTTATTTATTGATCTAGTTTTTTTCCTTTATTTATACAAAATAATATTTTGTACCATACCATACCTTTTCTTAATATTTCTTTACACATAATTTTGTTTCACTCTGGCAAGTCTTGGATACGTAACATAAAAATGTGGTTTAAATCTCTTAAAGAATTGCTAAGTATACTAAATGGAAGCTTAATGGTTGTCTGGAACATAATAGATGCTTGTTAAATATTAGCTATAGTTTCTTCTTTGAAAAGCCAGAACATCATTTTGAAGCCATATATTCACCAAAAAGTTGATTAAGTGTGTCTTATATTTTGGGTACTTTTCTAGGTTCTTCGGCTACTTAGAAAATAAAACAGGCCAAATAAACAGATGTTATCCTCATGAAACTAACCATATGAGCTTGCAATAACAAGCATATACACATAGGTTCAAATGTGCATGCACACACATGATCAGAATATAATCATTCTGTGATTCTTCTGTTACTTATTTCAGAATTTAAATGCCAGTAAATACTTTACTCCAAATAGCATGGGAAAGAACAATCAGATAACTATGAAAAATACTTTCAAAACCATTTCTTTTTGAAACCATTTCTTTTGAAAGGAAAGAGATCTACACTTTAAACAGCATTAAATAAATGGTCTAAATACACAAAAATGACAGTAAGTAAAAAATCATGGGATGGAAGGACTTCACTATTAAGCTATACTTTCATAGCTCCAAGAATCACTGAATAAAAAATATGCCCACAGAATTTTTATTTGCCATTTCAGAGATTACAGTAACAAATTTGTAGATTGCAAACTTGCCAAGTAAAATGACAATGTAATGCAATTTCTTTAAAACTATATATACATATATATACATGTATATATATGTGTGTATCTATCTATCTATCATCTATCTATATATATATACATATATATATATATGAAAAGGGAAAAGAAGATCTATCAAAGACTACATCAATCACCCATAAATAAAAACTCCTTTTGCCACAGAAATTTTGATGCCCCTTTGCTTGAAATACTTGACTGGCTAGTTTCCATTCATTCCTTAGCATCTAGCTAAAATGGTACTTTCTGAGGTGAATTCACTAGCACTCATAGGCAACCTTCTCTTTATCAGTCTATCAAAGCCATCTATTCCACCTATCTAGTTATATTTTTAAATGTCTTTCTACCCATACTGAACCAGTATTCCACAAAGTTCCTCAGAGTTCCACTTCATTTGCCAAGATCTCTCCAGAGCTTGCACCTGATCTCTACTTTGCCCTCAGTGAATGTTTATGGAAGAGATAAAAAACAATCCACACAAAGTGTATTGACTGCCAAGAGCACTGAGATCATCATAGTTTGCTTCTTTGCATTTTCTGTGATGAAATGAGTGTATCTGCCATTGTTGATCTATGTGCAAATGTGTCGCATTATTTGGCCACAGTCCTTATTTCCCCTGGTTCTGAGAGCCAGCAACTGCCTGTCAATTGACTGTGGCATAGTTATGCCAGGGCCAGTTTGCACTCCTCATATGCAATGGCCTTTGCTCTTGGATTTTAATGTCATCTTACATGAAAATTCAGCTTTACCTGTTCTTATGAAAGATTTCTAGATTGGCTATGACTTCTTGAAGCTGAGCAAAGAATCAATAGGTGAGGAAATCTTTGCAGATGTTACTCAATTCTAAGAGAAGAACGAGAGGGACTTATGATTGTGCTGACTTAAAACTTCTCAAACCAGATGTTTAGCTTGAAATGTTATGAATTTGTTCAGTCACATCCTGGCAATGTGACATTGAAGTTCCTCTCCTCAGACAGGCTTATTTTTATGTCTTCAGTCCTGATTGAATATATGACTTGCATTGGCCAATAAAACTTTAGCAAATGTGACATATGAAGAAATTTGAGGATCGGTGGTGCTCTGGGACCTGTTCTCTGAAAGAATACATATTTGGGCCTGAGATCATCATTGTGTTCAATCACCAGTTGTACATTTGCAAATCAAAACACCATAAGAAGCAAAAGTGGGACCATGACAATGCTTCAGGCCAATATCCATACTGATGAGGTCCAATATCCATCTCAATATCCAGGAGAGTGAACTGCTCTTAGATGATCTCACCTCAAGTAAAACAACTACCTTGTTAGCTAACCCAGATATACCCAGATTCAAAGTTTGGGGATCAGAACACTATAAAGCGTTTCACATTAGACTTGAAAAATAAATCAGCTTATTAAAAATTCTGAAGAGGGCCAGATAACCTTTGTAATTATAAAAATAAAAAATAAAAAAAATTAAAAATATAAAAAAAATAAATAAAGTGGGAATAAAGAAAAAAAAGAAAATAAAATGTGTTCAGGTCTCAAAAAAATTAAAAAAAAATTCTGGAGGGCCAGAGATACATCTCAATGGGTTGGAGCACATGCTATGCATGCAATAAGCCTATGTTTGAACACTGACATCACATGGTCTACTGACTAACTGCTAAGAGTGACACCCAAGCATTGAGCTGGGACTAGCTCTTAGCATTGCATGGTGTGGACAAACAAACAAACAAAAATAAATACCAGGAATCTCTTCAGTAAATCACTTCACTTATATCACTTGTCTTCCCATTGTTCATCCATTAGCTTGAGCGGGCACCAGTAACATTTCCATATGTCCCTGTCACATGCTAGTGTAGTCTAAGGGTATCTGCTCATTCCACGTACATGAAGAGCCTCCAACCATTCCTCCCTACAGTAAAAGAAAATTAAAATGCATTTTTTAAAAAGCCATCTCTTAAAAATCCCCCTTTCCCTGGATTGTTATTGTAGTGACTGGGCGTTTCACAAATGGCTGACTGTGGTACTCACAGTGTTATTTTAGCTGTGGTGCTCATCAGAGATTACACACACTCTGGACCAGTCTGCAGGTGTGAGTTTAAAGAATACTGCTCTAAAGGACATTTGGTTTCAGATCTCTGCCTACCTCCTTTGCATTTTATCACCATCAATAAGCATAAGATTTGTGACATCACCCAAAATGAAGACTGTGGTGAGTAAAATAAGGAAACTAACCTTTACTGAGTGAGTACCAAACTGAAGCACATGGTTCAACTTCTAAAGTGTGAGTCCCTTGGCAATGAAAATGTTCGCCACTCTGAAGGCGAAAAACTGGATCTCAGGGAAGTCAACCTGAACCAGCTGGTCTGTAAGCAATTATGGGAAGGATTCAATGTTAGTCCTTCCTCCAATCTCAGAAGACTGCAACTTTCATTCATTGAAAGCTGTAGAAACCACAAACGGCACATAGCCCTGATAGGAATGATACTTCTTCCCATTAGAGAAAATCTCATCAGTCAATCCTATATTTTGGATCAATAACATATTTTTAAGTGATTAGCTATAAAAGGCTTTTAAAAAATAGTCTAAAGGAGTTAGCCATTAGCACCTTGAAGAAATTCATTTAAGATACCACAATTCACCATTATTACATTATATTATTTATTATGATTTTATGTTAAGAGTGGGTTTAGAGTTACAGCAAAATTAAGGAAGTCACTGAGAATTCCCATAAGTTTCCTGATATGCACACATGCATACCCACCTCCATTATTAATATCCCTTCTAATATGTTTTTCACAACAATAAACCTACACTGACATTTCATTATCTCCCAAAGTCCATATTTTATATTGCAGTTCATCCTTGGAATTCTACATTATATGATAAAGGGAAATATATAGTAATATATCCATCACTAGTTATAGAATATTATAAAAATAATCATTATTTTTACCTCCTTGCCATCACCTCCTGATACTTATAATCTAATTACTCTCTCCATAGTTATTGTTTTCCAGAATATTATATACTTGGAATCACACTAAATATAGTCTTTTTTCAGATTGTCTCCTTTCATGAAGAAATATGTCATGAACACTCCAGGAACACGAAGAGTCTCAAACCATTCATTCAGGTCATGGGAATGAGGTCTATAATTGTTACTGGTCTTTGGCATGTCAAATACAACATGGGTTGCTTGCTAGGCTCTGCTGTGTGGTTGGCATACCCTCAGTAATAGGCTCTCATCTCATGCATTTACTGATGAACCTCGTGGCAGCTTTGTGGCTGCACGCAATGGGGAGAGATTGGTTTTTCTCTTGAGTGGAGCTCTGACAAGCTTTGGTGTCCAGATGTTGAAAATGGCTGCTCTCATGGTGTGGATGTTCCTCTGGCTTCTTGAGAGTTTTTATTACCATGGTAGGCCAGGGCTAGAACCTGCCTTCCCTCCTGGATGCCTCATGATCGGCTGAGCACAGGGAGAGCCGGTAGGAGCTCTGCCTGTGTATCTTTGTCTCTGGTTCAAGCATACCTGGGCTTGAAATAGGCTTCACTATATGGTGGGACTCTGATGAGCAGGACTTGAGATCATCTTTTCTCTTGCATGGAGCTCTGACGAACTGTGGAGTCCAGATGTTGAAAATGGCTGCCCTCATTTTGTGCCTCATGGCTGCCTGTATGGTATGGCCTAAAAATAATGCTACAAATGTCATTCAAAATGACCCTCAGCAGAATCAAGTTTTTGCACTGTTGGAATATGCACTTAAGATTATTCCACCATGACTTTTGATGAGTTGATAACTTATTTGTTTTTAGTTGTTACAAAATTTCTAAATTAAACACAATTTATTCTGCAAAAGAACCACTTGATCGCCTCCAAACTTGGGGCAATATGCATAAAGCTGCTATAAACAATGGTGGTAAATTTGCATGTGGACATAATTTTTTATTTCTTTGGATATGTTCTGAATGTAGTTGCAACATCATATGATAGGGGCATATCATTTTTGTAGCAATTTTCAACCTTCCAAAATGCCTGTACCATTGTTACATCCGCACTAGCAATAAATTTGAATTTAATATTACAGAAATCCTTGCAAGAATTTGACATTTTTAGTGTACTGTTTTTTTCCCATTCTAGTAGATATGTGATAGTATACCGTTCTTATTTAAGTTTTCTCTTTTCTAATAAAATGTGGAATACTTATTTTTCATCTGTACATATTCTTTGGTGAGATGTTGCTAAGCCCTTTGACCAACTTTATTTGACACAGATGCTTGTTTTTTATTGTTTCTTATTGTCTTGTTGTTGCCTTTGAACATTTTTTTATTAAGTCTCTCTTGAATAATCCTCTGATCTGATGCTGTAAATGTATGTTAAAATAAAACAATAAGACAATGCCCAAGATTATTTAGGCTTTATTCTACATTATCTTCTAGGACTTTTATAGTGTTGTTTTCTGTATTTAGATCTATGATCTATTTTGACTTGATTTCTGAGAAAAAATGATGTGAGCTCTGCATCTCTGTCCATAATCTTGTGTGTGCATATTCATTTCCACCAGCGAATTGTGGAAAGGCTATCTTTGCTGTATTGCCTTGCTCCTTTGATAAGTGTCATTTGACTATATTTATGGCAATCTATTCCTGGTCTTTCTGTTTTCTTTAATCCATATGTTTATTCTTTTGTTAAGACAACACTGCCTTGATTACTGTGGCATTACTGCTTTGACACAGCAGTGTAAGTTTTCTACAGCAATGTGTTAAATGTTCTGGATCATTTCACCTCTCCACAATAATTTTAGAATTGGTTTTTCTCTATCAATAAAATAACTGGCTTTGAATGTATAGATTGAGTTGGGAGGGACTGAACTCTGGACAATATTGAATTTTCCTATTCATGTGCATGGATCAGTTCTCCATTTATTTAGCTCTTTGATTTTTGTTTGTCCATCATCATTATTGTATAATGTCATGAATGAAGGCAAGAATGAGCAGAAATCACGAAAATACATACCAAAAAAGAACATTGATGACCTAATATATACATTCTCTTGCCATTAAATAATTAAATACAAAGTGATGGAAAATTCAATCTGAAGCTTGCCAAAGAAGCAAATAAAAATACACTTCCATTTGAATTACAAAATGGAAATGTTAATGACAAGGAGAGGAAAGAAAAGGCTACTCTCTGATCCTTTACATAGTAGCTGCATCACGGATGGAAGTTGACCCCGCTTTGTTTTTATCCAATAAAACGTAGAATGGTATTTTATTCTTAAATAAATTTCCCAAGTTCATTTAACTTAGTGATAAATTTTTTTTCAGAAAGAATAAGGAGTTCTTCACAAAATAAAACTGTTTATGTGGTCATCAAGTGAATATAAAATTGCATATATTTTCAGAATGTAAAAATGTGTTATGATTGTGGAAATTATTTATTCAAATACTTAGTGTGTAATCATGTGAATAGGAGGAATCATTGAAGAAATGTCTAGGCCATGGGAATAAAGTAACAAGCATGGCACAGTTGAAATCAAATCAGCTTTAAGTCCAGCTTTTAGAGCTTTCTGGATTTCTTAACTCTTCCTTCAATGAAAAATTTTTTTCTCCAGGCATTCTAGATGGAATATTAAGAACAGCTTACCTACTTAAGATTATAGTAGCTGTTAAGAAATGATACAGACAGGCCCAGAGATAACTATCAGGCTCAGAGAGAGTGAGATCCTAGTTCAATCTCCAACACCAAAAGCTCCATCCAATATCAGTACTGCCCAGTACATCCAGGTGTGACCATTGTAGTCCATAGATAGCGCTGGATATAAACAGAGATTGGCCCCAGCACTTAGTCATCCAAGTTAGCTAAGTATTTCAGGGAGTGCTTAGAGAGGTTTCCACCCCATCACAAAGAAAGAGAAAGGAAAAATACTACAGAAAAAGAAAACTCATAAAAAGAGATTTTCCTAAAGAATGCCAAGGAAAGGGCTTAAAGATCTGGTGCTTATGCTTGAGCTCCCTTCAGCATTGCCAGGAGTGATTCCCAAACACTGAACCTGGACTAGCTTCTGGGCTCTGTGAATAAGACACCAAAAGGTTTTCTAAGACCAGTGTTTTCATCCCAAAGGCCCTCATTAAAGGCTAGGATTTGTATGAGTCACAAGGAAAGTGTATCACCTAAACATACTATTTCCCCAACGGTGAAGCCAACACTTACAGGGGTTCGTGTTCAGTTTTTGTCAAAGAATTTACAACCCATACATTGACAGATAAGCCTCAAAAAAGGAAGAATATTGACAGTGTTTTTCAGTTTTACCGTAGAGTCAGCCCTGGAATAGACGGTATGCGAAAATGATTACAAATATTTGTAAATATTTTTAATTAATTTAGGAAATAAACTTCCCAGAGAAAATATTAGCCTTTGCTATTTTTAAGTACTCAAATAACAAAGTTTTTGTTTTGTTTTCACAGACAACAAAAAAGTGTATTGATTATCTGCCGTGTGCTAAGGCATTGTGTACAATATTGTCCATCATCATAGTTCTTCTTTGTAAAATTTCTATAAGCAGGTACAATTACTTCCTTCATTTTTGCAGATGAGGAAACTGAGGTGAAAAGAAACTGATTGAAATTGCCTAAAATAATCAGAAAAGATAGACCTGGAGCTTGTTCAGCCTTAGCTAGCACATTACTTGGCCAAAATCACAGTAGAAGTCTTCTTTTTAAGTCTCCATAAGTGAAGGCTCAGATTTTTCTTGCTTTCTCTGTCAGTTTCATATTTGGTTATTTAATTGTGTCATTTATATATGTCCAAAGAATATCCTGTGATTTACATGGGAGCTCAGTAACTAATATTTTATGCAATTCTTTGTAGCCATGGGATTAGGCAAGTCTATTGTAAAAGAGAGCTAGAATACATGAAATAGAAAGTGTCCATAATGCCAATATAAAATTAAGAATCTTATTTAAACAGAAAAAGCAAATTTGATTTATGACAGTTATGCCAGATATAAATCATTCAGGTATTTTAAAGATCTGAAAGGAACCCATAATCATAAGCATCTTTATATATTTTTCTAGATGAGATAGAGTTTATTCCATGAAAATGACGTAAGAGTCTACTCTTTCCTTTCACAAATAGAAAAGGTATTTTCCAAAGCTTGAAAAAGTTGCGTTTCCATTTTGATACGTATAAACAGCAAAAAAAAAGACATGTACTTAATTGACATGTTTGGGGAAGATGTATCTTGAACTAGAATTCTTTTATAATTCTAAAATAACTTGACAATGTGCTGTTCTTATGTGTGCTCACCAAGAACATATGTGATTACAGCCATATTAGTAATTACTCAGTAAATCTTAAATTCATTTCAAATAGCTGAAAAAATAAGATTAAATTGAGAAATGTTTTTGGTGTTTTAACCTCCCATTTCATTACCCATTCACCTTTTTCTTGATGTACTTTAATTCATTAACATCTACATTTTTGCACAGGCTTTTAGTAAGAGATTAGTTCATCAAAACGATTTTGGGCTGCAAACAGAGCTCATAATTGTTACACAAATTAACCATTAATTTTGAATATTGATTATTCTTATAATTTCCATTCTGTGATATAGGATAATATTCTTCTCTAAAGTAACACTTCAAAGTAACATCTCAAAGTAACACTTTGAGATGACTACAAAAGTATGCTACCCACACGGCAGAGCCTGGCAAGCTACCTGTATTGTATTTGATATGCCAAATACCAGTAACAATTATAGACCTCATTCCCATGACCTGATGGAATGGTTTGAGACTCTTTATGTTCCTGGAGCAAGCAGATGCCCTTGGGCTCTACTAGCATGAGACAGGACATATGGAGATGTTACTGGTGACCACTCGAGCAAATCGATGATGAACGGGAAGACAAAGTAACACTTCACATGACTTTGAATATTTTACTTGTAATAACAGTAAGAATGTACAAAACTCAAGTATCAATTACTGCAATCTAGTTATTCAAGACTAAAAGTGTGATAGCCAATATTAAATAATATATAACCAATAATCTTAAACCTACAGCTAATCATATGAAAAATAATAATAATCCTAAGCATATAACTAATAATAATCCTAAAACATACGAATGAGGGGCCGGAGCGATAGCCCAGCGGGTAGGGCGCTTGCCTTGCACCGCGGCGGCCTGTGCTGGCCCGGGTTCGATCCCAGGCACCCCATATGGTTCCCCAAGCACCGCCAGGAGTGGTTCCTGAGTGCAGAGCCAGGAGAAACCCCTGAGCAAAAACATACGAATGAATATACCATAAATAGAATTGTTTAAGAACTCACATAGATGTTTTATCTGTAATAATTCCAAACTGGAAACAAGTAAAAATTCTATCAACTGAACTGGAGAATAAATAAACAAATTGAGCTATATTTATATGATTTACTATAAAAGATAATAGAATGTCTTTCTAATCTGCATAACAATGTGTATTTATCTTAAAACTGTTATGTTGAATAAAAGAAACCAGATATAGAAACTCCTCACCTTATATTGTCGATAGATTTTTGGAAATGGCAACTTCAGCTGAAATGATACTGAAAACAGATACTTAAATTACATTTCACCCAATATACACTGAGATTTGTTTTGTCCTATTTCAGCATTATAAAAAATATTGTGCTGCAAGAGAAAATACACTTCGTGATTCCATTTAAATGAAGTTCAAGAACTGGCAAAGCCAATAGATGATGATAAAAATTAGGATAGTGCTTGACACTAGAGGAGGACGTGATTATGAACAGAGAAGAGATACACGTTTTCTGGGTTGTTCAAAGTGATGTTCCATCTTCTCCAAGGTAATGATCATGCAGAAGTACAAAAAAAATGTACAAACTCATCAAACTGAACCCTTAGAGCTTGTTTTACTCTGATGATTACCCTTTAACTGGAAAATTATCACTTTGAATTTTTTTTCTAAATTGGTAGTTGGATCTCATATATGGATGATCAAAGCCCATCAGGGTCACTCCCAGGGCTGGGCACCATGCTGTGCTGGTGATGAAACTCAAGGTCTCACACATGCAAGACATTCACTTGAGCCATGAACTATTTTTTTAACCCCACATTTTGTTGTGAAATTATATCCATGTATCTAGGCCTTCATTGATGACATCGTTCTAATAACACCAAACATTAGCTAAGTGGCACAAAATGCTGACCGGCTTCGACCATGAATGTGGAAAGGTAGGTCTACAGCTGAATCTAAACAAAACATTGTTCATTAAAAATGAACTAGTTCCAGAGGCCCCATTCACTCTCAATGGAACAAACATCTCTGAATGCAGCAGTTATGTGTACCTAGGTCAAGAACTCAACAAGATGAATGACCTAGCACCTGAGCTGTGCAGAAGGAAGAGAGCTGCATGAAATGCCTTCAAGAGCATCAAAAGAAATAGCTAAAAGAACAAAGAAACTGTGGTTCATCTACACTATGGAATACTATGCGGCTGTCAGAAAAGATGAAATTATGAAATTTACCTGCAAATGGATGGACATGGAGTCTATCATGCTGAGTGAAATTAGTCAGAAGGAAAAGGACAGATATAGAATGACTGCATTCATTAATAGGATGTAAATAGATACCAGTGTTTTACTAAATATGGGAAATGGTAATGGCAGATTAAAACTCACCACTGAATATACACAAAGAGACTTAAGTGATAAACTCTAAATATCTGCAGGGCTAGCCTCAATGTGTAAAATAAGAGGGAGAGAGATGCAGAGACAGAGAGAGATAGAGAGAGAAAGAGAGGAAACTGGGGTACCTGCTATTAAGGCGGCCTGGGGGCGGGAGGGGAGGGGTACATTGGTGGTGGAAATGGGGCACTGGTGGGGTGCTGGAATACTGTATTACCAAGAACCAATTATGAACACCTTTGTAATTGTATGTTTCACGGTGGTATAATAAAAAAAATTTTAAAAAAATAAAATAAAAGAACAAAGAACCTCTGGCTCCAGGTACATCTCTTCGACTCCACCTTTCTTTCTGCATTAACATACGCCTCAGAAACCTGGGCCCGACTAAAACGAAAGCAGGGTGAGAAGGTGATTTGGGTCTCCCAAAGAGGAATCGAAAGAGCTAAGCTTGGAATATCATGCCTCACTCCAGTGAGACAAGGAATCTTGAGTTCCGACCTCTGTCGACAATTCAGAGTCAGGGACACTGTCTCATTTGCCAAGACGTTGAAAATCAGATGGGCTGGACATGTAATGTGATTTGGAGATGACCGCTGGACTAGTGCTGTTACCAACTGGATCCCACCTACAAGATGGTCAGACTTCTTCGTCAAGACCCTGAATGAACGGTTTGAGGCTCTTCACATTTCTGAAGCAACCAGATGCCATTGGGCTACACTGGCACAGAATAGGGACAAATGGAAACGTTACTGGCACCTGCTTGAGCAAATCAACAAATATCGGAATGTCAAATGATCAAGTGATATATTTAAAGGAAAGATGAGTAATGTCCTATTGGAGATTGGCTTACTGATGTGATATGTTGAGATAGCACTAACCTCTGCAACAAATAATTTCTCACCTAAGCACATGTCTACAGAAATCATGGCCACAATTGTTTCATCATTGTGACCCCTCAGTGTGCATGTTCTCCTTTGAATAGGTGATTAGTGGACCAGGCTCTTTCCAGCGTGGAGCTTAGTAATTCCTACCCAGGGCCTTAGCATTTTCTGTCTCTTGTTTGAAAACAAGAGGAGTGAATAAAATTGGAGAATTTTCTCAATTTTTAGCTGGAGATGTTTAGGATATATATTTCTGCTTGTGTTGTATGCAGCTGTTCTTACAAAGAATACGGGAAAGTGCCCTGGATCCAGAACATAGTTTCAGGCCACGCGTGCTCTCTCCACAACTCACTCTCCTATATCAGGTAATTCGATGACTGATTTAGAGAAGTCCCTCAGCCATCAGTGTTTGGATCTGAGTTTGAAAAAGTATTGGATTATGCCTTTGCTGCCCCATTTGAAAACGGGATGATAGTAATATCATTTCAAAGAATTCTATATTTTAGATGTGTTAAGTATTTAGGACGGATGGAGCTCCATCCAAGAGAAAACCTGAAACCCCTTTAAGTTTCATCAGTAAATGCTCGGGTTGAGAGCCTTCTTCTGAGACTATACCACCTACACGGTAAAGCCTGCCAAGCTACCGTTTTTATTTACTTTTTATGCCAAAGACTAGTAACTATTATGGACCTCAGTTCCATAACCTGAAGAATGGTTTTGGGCTCCTCCTGTCCCTGTAGCAAGTAGATGCCCTTGGGTTGCACTTGCTTGTGACAGGACTAATGGAGATGTTACTAGTGCCCACTTGAGCAAATCGATGAACAATGGGAAGACAGTGAAGTATTTAGGACAGTATCTAAAACTATCACTATCACTATCTTCCCGTTCATCATCTATTTGCTAGAGTGGGCACCAGTAATATCTCCATGTGTCCTGTCTCATGCTAGTAGAACCCAAAGACATCCACTTGCTCCAGGAACATAAAGAGCCTCAAGCCATTATATTAGGTCATGGGAATGACCTAATATAAATGTTACTGGTATTTGGTATATCAAAAACGACACAAGCAGCTTGCCAGGCTTGCTGTGCAGGTGGCATACTCTTGTAGTCACCTCTAAATAAAGCATTTATTGATGAACCGTGCAGCCACTAGCTGCTAGCGCCGCTATGAGCCGGGCTGTGATAGTCTGGTCTGCTGGGTAGAGTTGTGACGAGAGGGAAGTCCGGGTGTGGAAAGGGCGGCCCCCAAGGAGTGGGGGGATCATCTGTCTTGTTGTGAGGCTCTGCTGGGGTGGCAGTCCAGGACTAGAACCCGCCATGCCTCCCGGGTGCCTCATGAGCGGCTGGGCACAGGGAGAGAAAGTAGCAGCTCTGCCCCATGTCTGAGAGTCTCTGGTTCAGCATACCTGGGTCGGATTGAAAAAAAAAAAAGATCTCGTCTGATCTAAAACATAGCACATATTAATAAATGTGAGCTATAATGCTGACTCCTTAACACCAACTATGTCTGACTGTCAAAGGCACCTCCAATGTTCCCAAAGCTTTAACCATTACAAAAGGTCAAGTTCTATCCCCAGGACCACTTTTTGTGAAAGCTAAACACAAATATGAAAACAAAGTTGAAAGTGCATGCATGTAGTATGTAGCTGCTAGCATGCACATACTAGCTTTGCAATATAAAATGTGGATTTTTGCTATTTTGCATATTGTTTTAATGTGAGTTCAAATTTTGGTGGGGCAGGGGAGACACATTCAGCTGTGCTTATTTCTGGTTCTCCGCTCAGGATCACTCCTGGAGGCACTGTGGGGACCAAATGCAGTGCTGGGGATCAGACTGGAGTAGAATTAAATATTCTTATATTTCACATAAAATTGGTACTACATGGTTTAAAGAACAAATTTATGCTTTTGTAGTCTGGCTAGAATAACATTGATTTAAATAGCTAATAAAAAGACCAGGATAATTCCAAGGAGAAAACATGAAAGAAGATGAATTAGACTATATTTTGTACCTTTAGTAGAACTTTTCACCCCTGCTCTTTGAATAAAGGACCCTGCCCTTCTGTATTGCATTGGGCTTAGCAAATAAGAGAGGTAGAACTTCCTTTCCTTTTCTCTGATTTCTCCAAGAACTTTTACCCAGTTACCTTATCAGGAAGTCTTACTGAACCCCTAGCTATTGTGACTGCCTGCCAGCAATCACCTAGCAATAAACACACAGACATATACATATATAAAGCTCAATACACATCATGTATTCCTATTATATCTCCAGAGAAAAATTTGAATATATTATCACTCTTAACAGTTTGTTTTCGCAAAGGGTTGGGGCAGAGTATGCATTTTTATCTGGTCAGCCATAGACCAAAGTAGCTAGGGCCCTATGGCAAAAATAAATTCCAGGAATGAAAATGAACAGATAGAATTGAGATCCCCAGTCTAGGTCATTTGACTGTACAGCTAGCCTAAGAACTAGTTAATGAATGAAAGTATACCAGTGGTTCTAATCCTCGGAATGGTGCTTCTTCCAGTTACAATACTCCCTGGTAAAATCTGGCCCACACTTGGCGAACTAGTTCAAGAACCACATTGTCATTCATGGAAGTCTACACTCTGTTTTATCTCTCCCCTCACCTGAACATTTCTAACTCTCTGATCTATCTCAGGTTCTTTCACAAGACATTAATGTTCTTTGACACTGAGAAAATTCTAATTGGATATTATTTATCTGGTTAGATTGGAAATATTGCGGTCATAATAGAAAGAGAATTCAGATAAAGAAGGTTAAGGTTACTTGGGAGAAAAAAAATGTAAGGAGACATAAGAAAATAAACAAAATAACAATATTTAATGCCACAATTAAAAACTGGTGAAGGGACGGGTATTAGAAAAAGAATTAAAACTCAAAAGTCAATACAATGACTGTCTATAATGAGCAATATATCAAGATTGTAAAGACAAGCTTAGATGTTTTACTTGCACCATTGACCTCATTTGCTTAGGTCTATTTCCAGCCATCTTGAAGTCTGTGCTTTATTTATCACAACTGTTGCTAAATGGATGAATGATGTGAATGAATTGCTTTCTTGAATCACTTTGAGATTACAAGTCCAATGAGGAGGACGACTATGATGGGGTGTAAGGCATGAAGACAGTTTCTGCGTGATTCCTTAAAAACCATCAGGTTCGGAACATAGTGACATGCTCCAAAGTTTGAATTTTTCTTTTTCTTTTTTTTTTTTTTCTTTTTGCGTCACACCTGGCAATGCTCAAGGGTTACTCTTGGCTCTGGAATTACTCCTGGCAGTGCTTGGGGGACCATATGGGATGCAGAGGATAGAACCCGGGTCCACCGCGTGCAAGGCAAAAAACCCTGCCCACTGTGCTATTGCTCCAGCCTCTGATTATTATTTTGTACCTTCTATCGGGTCATCATAAAATTTCATCCGCTGTCCTCCCTGTACACAATTGGAAAAACAAAGAATCATGTTGTCTTGGGAATCCACCTCTGCCATTAAGTATTCTGTAACAGAGTCCTCAGGTGACCAATTCAATTTCAATGACAATAATAAGCATAAACTATACAAGAATTATAAAGACTTTAGGTGCAGCAAATTTGCCCTTCCCCCATAGTGACCTATCATTATACCAAAGAGTGCTCATGAATTGTTTGAATAGCGTCAAGGTATTTACTAAATGCTTTAATGGCCTATTTTGAAGTTTGCAGGTAAGTTGAAATGAGAAAAGAAAAGCCATGTGAACTTAGAAAAGCAAGTTTTTTTTTCTGATACTCCGTTCTTGGTATGATGTTTGCTTCTTAGGAAAAGAGTCAGCTCTAAGTGTTACTCAAAAAGGATAAAAAAAAATTCCTTCGGGCTTTAGCGCCTGTCATTCACGTTTGTGAAGAGACATTGGTAGCAATCACCCCAGACTCAAACTCCCTTAACCATTGTGGCCTAAGAGGACAGGACATTTTCCCGAGTGGCCAGTTTTGTCACCCTCAGTTAGCCACCAGGGGGCCGCCTGTTTGGAACAAACGCCACTGCTTTCCTCCAAACCAACCAAAACATCCCGGGGCAGCTTTGGAGCGGAGCCCAGGAACTTCCCTGCAAAAGAGAACTTGTCTCCTGCAACAAATCCTGCAAATACAGTGCAGCCATAATATGGGGAAGAATTAAGCCCAGCTTCACGCTCTAGGACCGAGGAGAAATTGGATTGCTGCCTTCGAGGTGAGAGAGGCCCCTTCCCTCTTGCCCCGGAGCTGGGGGGGTCTCCAACTTTCTTCCCTGTAGTGTGGAAACGGCATCCAGGCTCCAGGCTCCAGGAAGAGCTTCCGAGTTCTTGACAGTTGTGGTTGCTAATGCTGTTAGCAGGAGGGGTGGCTTCTCGCCCCTTTCCGTGGGATGCTCCCAAGAAGCTGGAATAAAACCCACGTCACAGACTGGAGAGCTAGAAAACTCTCAATAAACATCTCTGTGCCGTTCAGCCCGGAGGATCGACGTGTCTCTCCCCCCCTACATGCCGTAGGAATAAACGCGTAGACTGAACACCGAATCCGAATGGTTCTAAAACAAGAAAATAATTCCACTCAATCATCAAAAGAGTTTTGTGGCAACTCTACCTTCAAACCGACTACATTTAAGCTTTTTTTTTCTTTTTCCTTCGGATACCGGTATTTTTCCAAGCATTCTTCTAGCCCAGAACGCCGCAGCCTGCTTCGTTTTCTCGCGGTCTGAGCCCTCGGCCTTCAGGACTTGAGGTAGGGGTAGGGGCGTTTTAGCAGCCCCCCAGCTGCGGAGCTGAAGTCCCCGCGAGTATCAACGCTTTCTGGCGGCCCGGGTTGACTTTATGAAGACCCGGGGCAAAGCACCAGGAATAGGACAGCCCTTGGGGAACCTGCTGAGGGTCCCATCCCCGCAAAAAATCGCTCCGGAGACGGAGGTTGGGGTGAAGGAGCGGGGGTCTCCCCAAAGGCTACACAGGTGTTTTTCTAAACTTTGCTGGGGTGCGGGAGGGGGCGCGGTGACAGCGAGGTCGGGGGGCCCACGGGTGGAGCCGGTGCGGCGGGGTCGTCCCCCCACGCGCCACAAGTGGTTGGGCAAGAGCCGACAGCGCGGCCCCCGGCGCGCTCCGAAGCCCCGCGTTCCCCGGAAGTCCCCCAGCCCCCGCGTCCCTCCCAACTAGGGGGCTCAAGCCCAGTCGCTAGCCCCCGGCGCGCCCCCCAGCCGGGTGGGTGGACGCGCGGAGCGGAACGCCCCAACCTGGCGGGGCAGGTGCCGAGGCGGCCAGCTCCGGGCGGCCAGTGCCGCGGGCGGGGGCCGCGGACGGCGTGTCCGCAGGGACCGACCCGTGAGTGCGGCCGCCCCGGGAGCAGCCCGGGGTGCGGGGGATCCGGCGGGCCGGGCGGCCCCGGCGGCGGCCCGGGAGGCCATTTCCTCGCGGCGCCCCTGGCGGAGCCGGGTTGGCCTGCTGCGGGCGGCCGCGGCCACGCGGGTCAGGCTGCCGGGAGGGCTGCGGGGAAACCAGGTCACGGTCCGCCGGCGTGGCCAGCGCGGGCGCCCCCCCGGGGTCGGGTGGGTGGGGAAGGCTGTTTGTCCCGGAATCCGGAGGCGCCCTGGGAGCCACCCGGACGCCCGCGGGAGCCCCGGGAGAAACGGGCACAGAGGCCGCCGGCTCCCCCGCTCCGCTTCCCCCGCCTGGAAAAAGTGGAGTGACCGGCGCGGGCCGGGCTGCGGCCGCCTCGGCGCTCCCGGCGAGTTGACATTTCACCGGCCCGCGGGGCGCTCGCGGGGACCCCGGCTCCGGAGGAGGGGGCGGAGGAGGGTGGAGACTGCGGGGCTGGGCCGAGCCCGGCGCACGGCCCCGGCGGGCGGCGTGACGCGGCGGGATTAAGTTTGCATGAATAATGTGAGTGCGCCCGCGAGGAGACCTCCAGCGCCCGGCTCGGGCAAGCGCCGCGGGCTGCCTCCCCCGGGCGGCGGCGCGCCTCCCGCCAGGCTCCCGGCTCCGGTAATCGGGCGCGGGGACGGGCTGCGGGGGAGGCGGGGGCGCCGGTGCCTTCCGGGCCGCCGGGGTGGGCAGAAACGGCTCCGGAGGGGCGGGAGGGGCGCGGGAAGTGGAGGGGGCGCAGGCGGCGGCTCCGCGGAGAGCACGGGCGCGCGTGGGGTCGGAGTGTCAGCCGCCGCATTACCTGCCTCCGCCCTAGGGCTGGGGGCGTGGGGTGCTCCCCGCCGTGGGGGTGCCCGGCGGAGCTCCGTAGAGTGCGCGCGGCGGCCGGCGGGCAGCCCCGGTGTGGGCAGCGGCAGAGCCAGGGTGGCCCGCGTCCCCCGCCAGCGCCGCGCCCCGGCGCCTCGCACCCCCAGCCCAGCTGTTGACAGGCTCCTTGGGAAATGGAGTTTGGCATCCTCAGCGCCGAACCGAGTGGAAGTTTCCATGATGAGGAAGTTCTGTGACACCGGGGTTCGGAAAAGGTTGGCAGACACCGGGGGGAGAGGAGGGAGGTGGTTTAAAGGGACTCCGGGTTCCCCCAGTCGCCCCCTGTTTTGGTCTCCGGTCCCACAGCCCCCGGGCTTTGGAGATGGACAGCGCAGCGGCCGGTGCCTGGCGACTGGGCTGCGGTCCGCTCCCTGGGAATCGGGGACCTCGCGGCGTCCAGCCTGGGTCGCGCCTCTGAGCTCCACTTGGCTCGATGCAGCATCTTCCTCGCCGCTGGAGTTGGTTCTGCCTGCAGGAGTTGTGCCAGCTGTGCGCTTCCCCGAGGAGGACGCTTTTGGGGGAGAGTTGGACGAGGGGAGGGAGTGTTCATCCTTTTTTGCAATGGTCGTTTTGGATGGAGGAGGATTTCCCAGTCACCATCGTGGTATTATTATTAGTGCTTATTCTTAAGACACGTAGTTTATTTTAAGAGGGGGTGGGGAATGGGGAGGGAATGAGTGCTTTTGTGTTTTTATGTAATAAAGGTTAATTTTTTAACCTTTTATGTATTAAAGGTTAAATATATAACCCCCCCCGTGGGAACACTGAAAGGACGTGTCTAGAAGCATCAGGTGTAAAGTAAGGCGAAGGAGAAAAGGTTTACCTGAATAGGCGAGTTCAGACTTTTCAATCTTCCCTCTCCGCACATGTTCAGTATTTGCAAAGATTCATTCTAATCTTTGCAATGTAGATACAGATCTATATTTTAAACAAAGTCTTCCAGTTATGTTATTGGAAGGCTAATGGGATTCACTTTGCAGGGCCTCTTTTCAAGTTAGAAAATTAAAAAAAAAGACATTCCTTGGATAATGTAATAGCACAGCATCTATTTATGTTACCAAATATGTTGAATTATGTTGAGCTGCTGGGCAGTACCTTTACATTATTTGACCATAGCTTAGTATGTAACCTGCATGTTAACTACTATAATACCATGTTCTGCATTATAAAGTAATAAACATTGCATCTTAGTCAACGTCCATGGTTCTTTGTGAATATTCACCTCTCTGGGGATTGATCCCTCAGTTTTGCTTACTTCTCTTATTCTGAATCAAGTCAAACACTAGGAAACATTTAAGACAAATGGTGTTTAGATGAAAAGTGCTTTGAACTGTTGATGGTTTTAGGAGAGTTTATGCTAATTGTTTTAATTAACTCTTCTAGAAATTCAGTAGTTTTTTGGTTTGTTTGTAATATTATGTGGGAAGGTAGATGTGAACAGCCATTTATTATTCCTGTTTAACAGGAAGACTATCAGAGTCTTATGCTTAAAGAATTTCAAAATTTTGCTGTATGTTTTAAGTGAGGCCATCTGCTAATAAATACAATTTTATTTTTCAGTGAAGGGAAGGAGATGATACAGAGTATAGACATTGGACTGCTTTTTAAATAAAGCAATTCTTGTTGACAGTACACTGCGAAGAATTAATTTTATTGATATTGGAATATAGTTTAATAATACCACTGCCTTTACCACAGGAATAGCCATCCCATCTCTTCCCTCTTTGATTTTTTGTAATAAATTTTGCAATACGGATAAATCAAGACTACATTCTTTCAAACCAACATCTTTAGGGAAAGACAACTTCTTAAAATTTCCTTAAGGGATGAAAAAGTGGTGAATTACTTTCCATTTCCTGTAGTTTGTTGTTATTTATTGTTTGTTTTTTCAGTTGTTTAAAGAGTAGGGTTGTGAAGTAACAAATGGGACAGGTTTGTTGTTTGTTTTTAGTAAACTCTTTTGAATGGAAGTCTGAAAATTGGAATAAAGGTGATTGGTTTCGATAGCCTCTGTTACTCAGTGTAAGATTGTGTGTTACCTTTTTAAAAGCCCTTCCCTGAATACTGGAGCGAAGACAGTACTCCAATCCTTCTTAGAATCATCTCTTTACTTGTTAACTTCTTCCATCTTATTTATGAGTCATTCATTTCAATTTCTATTTGTTGGTAATCTGTCTCCCTCTCTAGTATTTTCTTTTTTTCTCCCCTGTCTAGAATGTTCACCAAAGTGAGAAAATCTTGGTTCTTGAAACTCTTCAAAAAATTCCCTTTCAGACATTTTGACCAGAGCTTAGCACACAGAAAGTGTAGTACAAGCATTGTGGAATATGTGTATGCTTGTGTCCAGTGAACTTACTGATCATCAGTTAGTAAACTGCTATGCCAGTCTATCTTTCGCTCTCTATATATGTCAGTGTACGTGTGTGTTGGCAAAGCAGTAATTTCTTTAAGTTTCTGTTGAGGCATTTGCCTTGAATACGCAGAAAACCTCAGCACCAGATCATCTTACATATTATGGTACGTTTGCTGTCCTGATTCCTTGAAGAAATTAACATTGAATTGTCTGGATTTTCAGCAAAAGTCTTTATGAGTTCCAGAGGTATTCTCAAGTGCTTAGAGTGAAATTCCAGGCACAGATAGCACTGGGTGATAGCAGTGCCTTCTCACTCACTCTAGGTTTGGACAGTGCCTTTGGCTTTGGCGGCCATGGGGTATGAAGGCCTGTGGTGGTATAGCTGTGTACACCAGAGGTGTTTTTGAAAGGGGGAGAATAGATATGTGGGGATCTAGTAGAAGATCAAAATAGCCCGTGGTAGCCAGAGAGAGGATGGAGAGGGTAAAGTGATTGCTTTGCATGCACCTGACGCGGGTTTGATCCCCGGAACCACATATGGTCCCCCTCGCACCTCCAGGTGTGATTCCTATGTGCAGAGTCAGGAATAAGCCTGACCAAGCTGGGTGTGGTGGCCCAAACACAAACCAAAAGGAAAAAGAAAAAAAAAGAAAAGAAATAGAATAGAAATGTACTAGAAGTTGTGATATTCTGGTGGCTGCTCTGTGTTGAAGTTTTGTTTGTCCCCATGCCTTTTATCACCTTTTTAAGACAGTTTCTGAATCAGATGATTCTATTACCTGAGTTTTCAGGTGACCAAAGATGTGATACCCAGTGGATTATCTTTAAATGAGCTATTCATGGAAACTTTTGTGACAGTTGAGATGAAAATGAAATTTTAATTCCTTATTATGGTAATTTGTTTTGTCTCTAGAGCCTTGTATTTCAGAAAATTGATATATAGTAAAAATTCTTTAAATATCAAGACTGGTAAAAATGATAAAACAAAAAGCTAAAAAATCATATAAAGGAATAATGATAATTAAATTGGACTCTTAACTGTTCAATGCTTTGGGTCAACTTAGCTTTGTGCTAGTAGCCAAGTTAAAAGATGAAAGAGGGACTTGAATGGGCAGATGTGCATTAAAGTAGCCAGAACAGATCAGATATTATTTGTAGAGTGTGTAGTGTGGTTTCTACCAACTAGTACATATACTCAGATGAAATGTCAAGGCAAATGATTAATAATGGGATTTCAGTTGTAAAGAAAGTTAAGTAAAATTCTACATATCATCATGCTGCTTACTAACTCATGAGGGAATTTTTTAATGCAAAAGTAATACTGATAGAAAGTAACCCCCTGGGAGTTTATCTTTAGGAACTTGAGCTAAGCACAGTCTAGAAGTGGAGGTTCTAGTCATAGTTTCCAGTACAAAATTAAGGCTCTGAAAATATAGAGGAATGAATGGTTAAATGGGTAACGTATTCTTTAGGCTGACTTTCCCAAATACCCACCGTCTCAGCCAAGAGTTTGACTAATCTGAGAGGACAAGCTGGCCAGGTACTTGAAATCGACCTCATAGTCATGAACTTCTCTGAACAGGCCTTGTGCTTTTTGCTTGAGATTGGTTAAGCTCTAATCATCCTTGAAGGCAGTTTTTTTCTTTTCCATCACTGCTTACCCCCTCTGAATTGTGATGAGAGGCTGATAAAGTTATCCTTGACACCTTAGTACCTGGCAAATAGTAACACTTGGGCACAGGAAATGCTTGATGGAAGCATGAAGGGGAGAAAGGGTGTTGCTTTTTACTCTTCTGATATTATTATAATCTTGTGATTTAGTAATCCTAAACATGAACATTTGTTGCTTAGGTTGTGTTATGTGTTACATTATATGTCATATTATAGCTCAGTGTTAGGCTAAAAGATTTACTTTAGGCCTGAACTGGTTGATTAACTCTGCTTCCAATAATTTTGATTACTTGATTTGGTTCCTATTATACACACAAACATTTCTGTGCCTTCGCTGGTAATTTTGTAACCTTGTGTGTAATCCTGGCTTTTGAGACAATATGCATCTGTTAATACATAGAGTTTTTGCAATCCTTTCCACTGCGATGAAATAGATATGCCTGTTCTAGTCCCTGTAAGGCCCATAGATGGACTGTTATTTTATAGCAAGCAAGTAATGGTTTCAGGGCTTTTATATCTCCTGTGTAATACACTATAAAGTTGTAGAGTTCACCCAGGATTTCTAGGTACCCAATGGTGTGGAGTTGAATATGTTTGACTTTTAGACACATGTTTGTGTATTGGGGTGGGGGCGCAATGGGGAGTGAGATCCAAACCTCTGAGTCCCCAGTAGTAAGTTTCCATACCTTCCTATTAGGAATCCAGCCAGCCAACAGCTAGAATACAATCATGCTAATATTGTTTGGTCCATACTGTTCTAATTTTAAGGGACTTCGGAGACTTTATGTACTGGCAGCTCTTCTTGGGCAGTACTGTTTTTACTGAGTAAGGAACTGAGCTTTGCTCTGAACTTAGGGATCCTTTCCAAATGGCAAAGAAAGGGAGTCTGGAATTAGGACTCAGGAACCTTCACTCTATTCCAGGAAACCTATAGTCTTTCCATCTTGACAGTTGGGCCTTCTAATACACACACATACATACACATTTATATGTATATATCTAGAGTCTATGCATACATGTGTGTATAACACATGTCAGTGACATGTAAATAATATGCATACTCAGCTGTGTCTATCTGTGTTCTGAGATTGTACTGTAGACAGAGCTTATGTAATAAGAATGTGTTGATCTGAACTGTTCCTCAGCTTCCTACTCCTAAATAGAGAGTTCTGACCATACTTCTTTTCTGTGGCTCAATAAATTAGTTTATTCAGAAAATCAAGAATAATAAGTTAATTAAGCAAATGTTTGAACAAAATAATGTAAATTATCTTAAGTTTGTCTTTTTAATTTTGGAAATAAACCTGTGACTCTTCTTAAGGCTTAGGAGTATTTGCAATGAAAAATGAAGGATATTATAGTTTTTATGGAATAATTAATATTAGATCATGACATTCACGATCCTTTTGAATATTCTGATTATGTGACATCCTTTGTTTAGTGGTTTGCAAAATTATTCAGATAAACTTAGTAATTTTGAAGTACTGCTTTCTCGGATTTCAACAACAGTTCTTCAAAATTGGTGTTCAGAAGTAATAATTGTTGAAAATGGTCATGACATTTGAGTTTGTGTCAACTTTTAATATTTCTTGCTCATGTGCATAAATATGTCAACAACTTAACATGTGCACACATGCATAAGCTTCCTATATCACAAGAGATGTAATTTTGTCACGTACAGTAAAAATGCAGTGGTTGTGGGACCAGAGGCAAGTTGCTTGCCTTGAATATGGCCAACTTCTATTCTATGCCTGGGGACCACCACCTGGGCCCCTCATCACTTCAAAGGCCCTTGAACCAAAGCCAGGAGGAAGCCCAGAGAGTTGCCAGCTGTGACTCACCCATCCTACCCCCAAGAAAAAAATAAGGTACTGCTTGTCTCTGATGGGGCTGTGGGTCCATGCCCAGTGTTAGTTTATAGAGAAATGCCACAAAAGGTCAGTCTCACTGTTGACCCAATCTGAAAATTCTGTCATCATTTTAGTCTTGTTTCCATGCTCCTGCATACTTGGGCAGATCTTTATCTCATTATTTTACTATATGTTGAATTATGTTTGGTAAATTCTAAGTTTGACAAGTTAATTCACGAGTTCACAAGTGTAATGCTAGTGTGTGTCATGTATGCGCGTTAGAAATCTCCAGGAAGCGATAGCCCAGCGGGTAGGGTGTTTGCCTTGCACGCAGCTGGCCTGTGCCAGCACGGGTTCAAATCCCGGCATCCCATATGATCCCGAGCACTGCCAGGAGTAATTCCTGAGTGCAGAGCCAGGAGTAACCCCTGAACATCGCCGGGTGTGACCCAAAAAGCAAAAAAAAAAAAAAATCTCCAGGAGATGAGAGCTAATGAATGTATTCTGAATACATTAATGGTTTATAAAGAATATATATTTGGATTTATCATTATTGAAGTTTCAAAAGAACAATTTTACTTTATCTTTGGGACTGTTTTCATCCCTCGCTCTAGCTAGCTATCCTTCCATCCTTCCATCTCTTATTCCATCCCCTGTATAGTGGCCACCTGCTGATTGCCAGGCTCTGTGGTAGATGCCAAAACACCCAGGTTAACACTTAAAAATTCTTGCTGTAGAAATGCTGTTTCCCAGAGCTAGATAGGAGACTTTGCAGTGTAGACAGTGTCTCTCCACCTCTGCACTATCAGCAGTTGTGACCAGATGATTCTTCATCGAGGAGGAATGTTTGTGGACTGTAGAATGTTTAGCAACACCTCTGGCTTCCACTCGTTGATACCAACTGCTCCTTGACCCCTCACTCCAGCTGAGACAATAACAATGTTTTCTGGGAGACAGAATCATCATTCATATTTAAAACTAGTTGTGTAGATTTCCTAACCAGGGCTCTGGGGTGGAAGTGTGTGTTTCCATATCCCAGCTTCACCTGGTTTCATTGCAGGTGCTATATACCTCATCTGGGTTAAATGCAGTCATGTAACATGGCCCACAGGCATGTGTTTCTAAATATTGGCTACTCACTCAGTAGATAGGAAGAACATAATATACAACCATCTTAAATAGGGTCGACATCTGAAGCATTTGGGAAATATCAAGGATTCCAATCTGATTTAGGGTATAGAACAAGTAAAGAGCTGTTGGAGCAAGTGAGAAATACACAGTGAAGACTTTCCAAACCATCATAAGCACTTTGTCTTGATTGCAGGAAAACTATTCAGCAAATAGGAATTTATCTGTTCTTTGGGATAAATCTTGAATGGGCAAGAAACTGGAAATAATAAGCCAAATTAGAGTTTCCAAATAATCCACTAAGATATGATGGAGAAACTAAGGGTAGTTATAGGTTCTATGAAGTCTTTGGAAACATATTGTGCTATCTACAAAATGGAGCAAAAGTTTTCTAATTTAATTCCAATATTAATTTTTTTTAACAAGCTGGGTATACATTTGGGAGGATTTCAAGTTTAATTTGGAAGCAGATTATATGATAGATTCTCTTTAGAAAATTTTCAATGGAGTTTAATTTAAAGATTATCTCCAGCCTATTCTTGATCACTTGATCACTTGACATCCCATTTATTGATTTGCTCGATCAGACGCCAGTAACATTTACATTTGTCACGTGCCAGTGTAGCTCAATGGTATCTGCTTGCTCCAGGAATACAAAGAACCTCAAACCACTTGTTCAGGGTCTTGACGAAGAAGTATGACCATCTTGTAGGTGGGCGGCCACGTGATCTTTTGACATCCTGTGGCATCCAGTCGGTAATGGGTCTAGTCCAGCGGTCATCTCCAAGTCTCATTGCATGTCCAGCCCATCTGATTTTCGACTCCTTGGCAAACGAGACAGTTTCCCTGACTCTCGATTGTCACTGGAGGTCGGAATTCGATTCCTTATCTCACTTGAGTGAGGCGTGATATTCCAAGCATAGCTCTTTCAATTCCTCTTTGGGAGACCTGAATAGCATTCTCATCCTACTTTCGTAGGGCCCAGGTCATTGAGGCATATGTTAATGCAGGGAGAACGGTAGAGTCGAAGAGATGTGCCCAGAGCCGGAGGTTCTTTGTCTTTTTAGCGATTTCTTTGATGCTCTTGAAGGTGTTCCATGCTGCTCTCTTTCTCCTGCACAAATCAGGTGCTAGGTCATTCATCATGTTGAGTTTTTTACCTAGCTATACATAATTGCTACATTCAGAGATATTTGTTCCATTGAAAGTGAATGGAGCATCTGGAACTAGTTCATTTATCATGAACATTGTTTTGTTGAGATTCAGCTGTAGACCTAACTTTCCACATTCATAGTCAAAGTCGGCAGCCAGCATTTGTGCCGCTTGGCTAATGCCAACCTATTCATAGCTGAATATTACTTCAAGAATTTCTCTGCTATTATCTACACATACCTACAATTCCCGCATCAAACAGCAACATACCTTTACAGTTATACTGCATAAGCATTGGCATTACAGTAAGATTTGTTATTTAGTTATTTTTCTGAGAGTGATTTTGTCTGATATTTGGGTCACAGTAGCTATGTACTGGAACTTACTCCTGACTCAGGGGTCATTCCCAGTGGTGCTAGGGAAGGCACACATAGTGCCGGGGATTCGACTCGGGCCAGCCATGTGCAAGCTAAACATCTTAATTCTCTCTAGTCAGTGATTTTGTATTTTTAATGATTGAAATTAGAGGTGAATGGATAATATGAATGAATGAATAACTGTGACACTAAAGAAATATGTAATTAAGAATATAAAGTCTTTCGTGGATAGGTCTTTTGATTTATTTGTGCTTTATTTCCTTAGTCATAAAAATATGAGTATAAACTAGCTATTGAAAGTAACCCTAAGTAACGAGTGAGTTTAGTTTCAATTTTTTTGAAATTTCAAATATATATTTAAAATTTTAATTTTAATTTAATATTAAAATATTAACAAGTTTATATCTTCAACATGTGATGTCTTTGATAGGTTATTTCATACCTTAATTTTGACTAGATACATTTCAATAACTAAATGGTCACTGATGACTAGTAGCCACTATAATTGGGGACACAAATTTGGCCTTAAATTTGGGACAGGAAGATGGCTCAAAGGATAAAGTGCATACCTTGCAGACTCAAGAGTTAGCCCTGCGATTCCGGCTAGCGTTAGCACCCTGGCACTGCATGGCACCTGAACATCTCCAGGTATGATGCTGATGGTCTCAGCACTGATGGCCCCAAGTAACTTTGTGTTCCCAGGCCTTGCTCACTGACCCATCAAGCTGGCACTGCCAGCTGTGTATCATCGGGAGTGGTTCTGATACGCCCCATCCAGAATTCCTCATTAGAGTTCCCTCCTCAAAACAATATTTTATATATATATATATATATATATATATATATATGATGCTGTTGAATTCCATGCCTCACCTCCAAAGAAACAGCAGACACCGGAGATACTTTTTTTTTTCTTGACACAGATTTTGGATAGGAAAAACCTAGAAACATTGTACAATTAAATTAAAAATCTACTGCATGGTGACTTTTAAATGGTTCCTTTCATTCATTTAGATGAAATTTGAAAGTTTCAAGTTACACAGTTGAAAATTCCTGTTACCAAGTGGATAGTGCCTGGGTCGGGAGATTCAGGGCAGTCCCTTTGGACTTCAGCTTTTCCATCTCCAGTTAGAGGCTTCTAATATCAGGTGCTTATTGCATGAGACCATTGAGAGGGAAATGAGAAGGAGAAGAAGCACCATGAGTTCCTGACAACCTTGTTTTGGAAGTGGGAGAAAAAGTGTTTTTTGCTTAAATGATACTAGGGAAAACAAATCCTAAATCCTCACTGAATGAAGCAGTGGGAAATAGAGCTACCCCTGCCATGGCTCTTTAGGATGACTGTCTCTTAACAGGGCAGAAGAATTATGTGGTGGTCAGTGTCCTATCTTTGCCACACTGTACAACATTCTTTCATTTTTCTGTGGGTCACTCTCACCACTTCACTGTAAAGCATTGACAAGGGATGGAAACACCTTTGTTGCAAGACGGTAACCCAGTTCTTTTTTTTTTTTTTTTTGGGGGTGTAGTACCAACCTCCTGTCTGACCTAGTTCTCTGTCCTCACATCTAATTCCTCTGGTCATTGTTACTCTTGCTAAAAGTGGTTCTTTTTGGCCTTTGATCACTGTTATAGAACCAACTTTGTGGAATCTAATAATACACATGGCATTGGGTGTTTGCTAATCCATCCTGGTATTATTATAAACATACTATGCATGATATTTTTTAGAGGGAACTAAAATTGAAAGCAGAGACATCAGGGAGCAGCATAGCTGATTCTTGGTGTGTTGACAGAGGTATTGAAACCGTTTTCTTGGAAACATTTCATACGGCAGCCTTAGACAGTTTAAATAAATGACTCATTACATAACTTAACTAAAAATACCAATGTTCCTAGTATTTATCCTACTATTGCATACTACAATGAGCAGAATGGATATTTACTTGTTTTCTTCTCCTTTAGCCAGAGAGGATGTTTTCTTGTTTTCTTCCCCATCTGTAAAGGTGCTTTATTAAATATTCAACCAGGTCTATAGAAGTACCTCCTGTGAAAGAAATGTAAGAGGCACATGAATAATAAAAGTGAGTAAGTGAAAAGAAAAAGAACAAAGAAGCCCTTTCCTTCTTACTATGCATATTTTAACTTTCTGAAACCTTATCATTTAATTATTATTAAAATGTCTTATTCTGAAAAGTAATGAAATGCAAAGGGCATATGCATTTTGGATTATTAAGATATAAAACTAAATAGTATCCAGTGTGCTGAGGACATGTGAAAGAGAAAGAAATAATTGTCAGCCTTTATGTTAGTCTAGGTGGGACTATCTTCATTTTCCAAGTCTGTTTTCATAAGATACTTTGCAATATTTTTTAAATTAAAATGTGCAATGTTAAGTTAATCCTGCTAATGCCTCATAGGTACAGAATCCGGCTAACTTTTAAGCCCCATAATAGAGAGGATATAATACCGTCTATCCACCTTAACTAACTGCAGTCCCATTATTGCGGTCTCTGGAGTTCAAAGTTAGCACTTGGGTCAGTCATATGCTTTTTTTTTTATTTTGGGGTCACACCTGGCAATGCCTGGGTTACTCCTGGCTCTGTACTCAGGAATTACTCCTGGTGGTGCTCGGGAAGACCATATGGCATGCCAGGGATCGAACCCGGCTCGGGCCACACGCAAGGCAAATGCCCTCCCTGCTGGACTATCACTCTGGCCCAGTCACATACTATTTTAAAGCCCTATCACAGAGCAAAGAAGAGATCCCCTTCCCCTATAAGACCAACTATATTTTGGGTAGAGTGAAAGTTCTAAGTCTTTAGTGTCGGATTGGTGGAGAGTTGGCACATGAGAGAGTTAGGGGGTAAGGGTATTTTAGTATTCAGCCATACAGATACTAGCATTGTACCCTCTCTATACTCTTTGAAGCAAGTTTTTTAACAGTTTTGAACTTCAGTTACCCCATCCATGCAATGGAAATAATATTAGCACATATTTCACAGCATTGTGGATGAGATTAAATGAGATAAGCATCATAAACTATTTGGTCAGTGGATAAGTCTTTGGTGTGTCCTCAATTCAGGAGATCAATTTTATTATTTTATTATCACAAAAGTCATAAAATTTATTGTGGTAAGTAAACCTGCACTTTATAGGTATGGGACATTGGGGACTGGAGCAGATCCAACCTGTAGGGCACTTGCCTTGCAGGAGGCTGACGGGGTTCAGTCCTCAACGTCCTGTGTGGTCCCCTGAGCACTGCAAGAAAGAAGTCCTGTGTGCAGAAGTAAACACTGAGCATCATTAGATGGGTGACCCAAAAGCCAAACAAACAAATAAATAAATAGAGAAATAAATAATAAAGGTATGGGATTTTATTATCCAAAAGTAAATTGATAAATGAGATCTAGATATCAGCTTTTAAATTTCCTTCATCATTATGCATCATGAGCTAGTCTATCTTTTTTTATTATCAGGGTGTTTTGTTGTTTAAACAATATTCCATCTTATTCCTAGCATTATTTTAGCCTTGGAAGATAAGTCTATGATCAACCAGTGACGTTAGGGGAACCCTAAAAATTTGCAAGAGAGAAACTGACAGACAAATAATTGTTACTTGTTCGTGATTCAACATCTTGAACGCAATTTTTCTCTCCTATTTATGTTGAATGCTGCCTTAAACTGATGGCTTTCTCGCTTTTTCCTTGTTACAGCCACTTGGTTTACTTGTTTGATGCATTTGTAGTGTTGACATTCACCATCATTATGTATGTTTGCCCCCTCCTTCTTTTTCAACCTCACTGTCCCACCCATGTCCTTTACTCAAGGAGCAGCCCAGCTCCTGCCCTGATTCATTAGCAGATTCTACCCAGAGCACCATGCTCATTCCATGGCAGTTTTGTTGCTTTTTGTCCCAAGATAGGATTGCATGCTCAGTACTTACATATTTTTCTCCACTGGTCAGTGTACATGTCCCTTATTTCTCAATGAGCTGGACATTCTTTTGCTAGATTTGAAGTTCCCAGAGGGCAAGAGCTGTGGGTTTAACAAGTTTAGTAGCACCTAGAAGGTTGACCCAGCAGGTAGGTGCTGAGTAATGCTTTCCTACTTTTTAGACCAACCACACGTAGGCTGTTGCGTATAATTAGGCTGAATCTAATTTTAAAATGAACAAGCGTGTGTCCCCAGATGAACCAGAATATACACTTACAAGGGCCCGCTGTCCTGCATTATAAATAAGGGAATAGGTTGCCTGGCAGAAAAGCTATGCAGTTCTTTTCTCTCAAAAAAACAGCCATTTACACAGAAGAACTGAAGTAGAAGAAAGATCTCTCCGCCTCAACTCCCCATATAAGGTGGCAAGGAACCCAGACCCGAATGGGTGTTTTTTACAAAGAGGAAAACCAAAGGAGGTTGGGGAATCCCAGCCCAAGAATACTGGCTCCAATGGACTTGTAAAGAAATGTCTTAAAGAAGGGCCAGAGAGATAGCATAGTGGGTAAGGCACTTGGCTTGCACTCGGCTGACCCTAATTTGATCCCTGGCACTGCATATGTTCTACCCCGCCCCCATTCCCAGCCCCAACAGGAGTGATTTTTTGAGTGCAGAGCCAGGAATAAGTCCTGAACACCACTGAGTGTGGCCCCAAACTCAGGAAGACAGAAGAGTCTTGCAGAATAATTGCTCTACAAATCTGAAAATTGCCTCAACTTAGCAGCCTGGTTTCTCTGCTATATGCAGCAAGCTCTTCCTTAGGTGCTGGGTCCCATGGTTTCTGCAGCGATGACATTCAGGGACATTTGGGAAACGCCGCTCTCTGCCACTTTCTTAGTGTCTTTTTGACATGTGGGTAGCTTCTTCAATGCATTGCTACCACGACCTCTTTCACAACTCCTAACTTTTTTTTTGGTGGACTTTTTTCTTGCCTGGAGATTTTTTCATTACATGGAAGATGAATGATTTAACATCACCCTGAGGGGGTTTACAACTCATTTCTCTTCTTTGTCTAACAGTGTTTTGAAATAAGTATTCCATTTTTTGCTGTTTTGTGGTTATGAAATCCCCACCCGTAATTCATTAAAGTTCATTTGAACCGTGAGAGCCATCGCTCTTCATCTTTGCCTCTTCCCAGCACTAGAGTGAGACTCCCTTTTTGGAGTCAAGTGTTGTTGCTTGAATTCTTGCAGAAGTTTGACTTTAGGGGCTTTGAGACCAATAGGGATTATGTTTGCATTCCCTGCCATCTTTGAGCAAAAGATGTGGTTTTTGCTTATTCTCTCAGTGGGAGAGAGGAATGTGCCCGGAGTTGTGTTTTTTTATGGTCTGAAAGAAGTAGGATCAGAGCCTGCAGCTTAGTTGATTCTAATAACCTAGTGATTCTGTGCTCAGCATCTCAAAAATAGGCCCGTATAAGAGAGAGATAGTCTGGATCCAGGGTGCTTAAACATAAGAGCAATTTGAGAATCAATCATTCCTGCCCAAATGTGGCTTCAAAGGACTTGCCACTTGAGTTTAGGTATCCCAGAAGCAGACCCTGATGTGAAAAAACTCAAGTGTAAGTTGTATGGGCGCAGTGGATTGGTGAAGAAGATAGGAGACAGAAGGAGGCAGGGAAGGTTCAACAGCCCGGAGACATATTAGGAAGTCATTGTTACTGAGATTAGTGGTATTGCAGAACTCTGAAAAACAGAAAAATGTGCCCCGTGATGTCTCACTCTAAAAGGCAAGAGAGTGAATATGTACTCCCCAGATCTGTCCAGTAGCAGTTAAAGACTACCTCAAGAGGCAACTGATTCCCTAAGCATTGCTGAACTGCCACTTTGGCGGCCAAGAGCAAACCTCCAGGCAGAGGAATGCAGTTTGGTTGGTCCAAACCACTTGGTGACCCATGGGGGAGAAGGTCAAGTCACTAATATCTACTTTACCTTCGTCAGTCTTGACATTGGTGTTTGGCTATGCAAGGTAGCTTCACCACCAATTTTAAGTGAGTGGGTATTCTTTGGGCTTCTGCTGAGGTTCTAATGAGGTCTAGATTACCTTCAGTGGGGCTAGAAGCTGGGCTCGCCAGTGGTTGATTTAAGATCAGTTGGAGAGGGATCTGTTAGAACAAGAAGCACGCCAGATTCCCACTGTCTCATAAACTCCAGGTTCTCAAACAGCTTCACACAGGATCGGATCGCCTAGATAGCATGTGCATCCTCCCTGTCTCCTCACTGCTTCTGCTTTTGTCTTACCAGGAAGCCCCCCCCCAGTAGTATTCTTTAACCTCAGCACTGTTGACATTGGGGGAAGCTAAATTTTCTTGGTAGGGGCTGCCCTTATATAGGAGGAGTTTGAGCAGCAACCAGACCTCTTCTTACCAGATGCTGTTAGCGCTCTGCCGAGAGTTGTAACTCTCAAAACTATGCAGATATTGCCAGGTGCTTCCTGGAGTGGGGGTGGAGGTATAATTATCCCATTGGAAACTACTACTTTAGATGCTCTAAATCTTAATCCATTTCCTCATCAATTACAGTTGGCCACTTTTTATGACTCTGGCTCCTGTCCTGGCAGGGTTAGGGGAGGCATTTGAAAGAGTGGGAAATTTAAACATTTTCCTGATTTTATTCTGGAATAATTTGTACTCCACCTTCCCAGGTCCTGTTCTAATAAGGACTCAAGAATCATTGTTCTGGTCTCTCTCATTTTCATCTCTTCCTCTCTTTTCTTACTGTGGACAGTACAAACTAAAAAATGCTGTTTTGATTTTGCCTTCCTTTTTGAGACATATGCTCAATTCAATAAAGCAAATAATGTAATGTTAAATAAATTAATAAATTTTATAGTACAATAGAGTATTATATAAAAATTTACATCAACTCTTTTTTTTGTCTGTAGGCTACCCCTGGCCATGCTTAGGGGTTATTCCTGGTTCTATGCTCAGAAATGACTTATGGTAGTGTTGGGGGACCATCTGCAGTGTCAGGGATGGAACCTGGGTGAGCTTCATGCAAGGCTCACCTAGACCCATTGTATTCTATGTCCATCCCCAATTCTTTATCTCTTTTCTTTTTCCAGCAACAAAACTATCCTAGATACATACTAGGGTACAGTTTTGAGTGACAGATCCCTTGTTCTTACCTAGGTACAAAATAGATAACCTCATGGAAGCAAATACTATTTTTGTTTATTTTACAATATATGTACACCCTAAATTTTAGAGGCTAGAAGTACTGAAGGCCAGTATTGTACTAGAAATTTTTACAGTTACTGATTGTGTGTTTTCTAGTTTGGGAATCTGAACTGTATGGTTTAGAATCATGGCAAATGAACCAGGTGCTTTGTTTGTGTTGATAGATTTAGAAGTACTTCCATGAGTGCATGCAGACCACCATGACAAGCATGTTTCATGGTTTAAAACATTCCTGAAATGTTAATAACCCTTCACACTCTTGTCTACTGGCATTGCCTTTGGCAGCTCCTGTTTTGCCTAATCTAGTAATGGCCCACATTTTAGGTAATCCATTCCAAAGAGTTTCCAAGCAAATGGGAAAGAATTGCTTAAACCCTGCTCTTTTGACTGGGAATTGGTTATGTAGACAGGAAATGGAATAAAGATCCTAAGATAATGACATTATGAGAACTGAAGAAATATGTTGGGTCACCTTCTTTAGTCTTGTGAGTTTAATGCACGTGTATGTATGTGTGTGTGGTGGGGGAGGGGGTCTGTGGCAATGCTTGGGGGATCTTCATTTCTCCTAACAGCGGATCCCACAGTTACTCCTGTGTCACCTCGTTTCCCATGCTGACTTCTGTCTACAATCTTGCTTCGCAGTGTGCTGTTCCAGGCTGCCTATGCACACCACCAGAAACTGGGCACAAATGCAGAATCTTGGGCTCCAGCTAGACCTGCTGGTCCTAGATCTGCATTTCATCCAGATGCCATGGGAGACTTCTCTGCAGAGTAAAGTTTGTGATGTGCTTTTGTTTTATTTGTACCTTCTTTAAATTGGAGCGTGAAGAATCCAAAGGTATAAAAGAACTAGTGGAGTGATCTTCTTGTGTGGTACCTAGTTAATTGATTCTCAGGCCTGATTATCAACATATTAGTGGGTCTTAAATCAACACAGTGAGTCACGATAAACAAAACCTAAAAAATAGCAGAACAGAAAGTTTTTAAAAAATGTTTTGGAGACATTGTCATTTATAAAACACAAGCATGTGGCCAGGGAGACAGTACAGGGGTTAAAGCACTTACCACGTATGCAACTAGCCCTAGTTCAATCCCTGGCACCACATACGGTTCCCTGAACACCACCAGCTTGATTTCTGAGCACAGAGCCAGGAAAAGCCCTGAGCACCACTGGTATTGCCCAAAAAAACTATTTAAAAATGAGAGAGCGAGAGAACGAGAGAGAGAGAGCGAGAGAGAGAGAGAGAGAGAGAGAGAGAGAGAGAGAGAGAGAGAGAACAAACATGAAATTACATACATTGTGGAAAGGTGGTAGTGAGTATGCTTGGAATGTGTAAGGTCTCTGGGTTGATCCCTGAAATCCCTAAAAGGGGGGAAAAGCAAAAACAAACAGACTCACTGTTTCATGTACTTGCATCTGGGATCCTGATTGCAAAACAGATTCTGACTTGAGTTACAGTTTTAAAAAAGAATCCTAAAAAAGAAGACTCTTTACTGTTACAAGGATGTAGTATTGTTTAGTGCTTTAAAAATTAAAACGATTGAACATGCGCATTTCATAAAGTTGGGCCACTTGACTCTCATCAGAGATCCTGAGATTATATGCTCCAAATCTGAATCATGAACAAATAAAATGTCTGAACAGTCGAGAGTTCAACTGATCTCAGTGGCAAGACCATGGCTATAAAAACTGTAGTCTTTCACTTCTTTTCAAAAAGCCTTGCTCTCCCAGAGAATTCTGCAAACTCTCCTTTTCCTGAGAAATTGCTGCTAATGTGTTTGGAAGTCGGATCATTTACATTTCCTCCATACAGCTTTCGCAGATTTTGATAGGTGCATTTCCTTTTTAATCTTTTTCCTTTAGCCTCGGACTGAAGATGGCAACCACAAAAGTGATATATTCAAAGGCAAAGAGACACGTTCCTTTCAAAACCCGCAAAGCCAAACAAAAAAGCCATTAAACTTTCAGAGGTGTTCTGATCCGGATTGGGAGCAGTCATGCTTGTGAAGCGTGCATGCAGCGGGTGGAAGAAGGGGAAGTCACGCTGCTGGCTGGGGTGTGCGCCCCAGGGAGCACCCTTCGGATTTCACTGCGGGTGGGAAGAGCTGCCGGCTGCAGGGCCAGTCGCGGCGCCCCGGGAAGCAGCGCGCTCCTGCCGGGCTGAGACTCGATCCCGGATCCCGGATCCCGGAGGACTCGTGTCCCCGCTCCCTGCCAGATCCAGACGCCTTTCAAAGTGCCTTCTCGGAACCCTTCCGAGCCCTTCCTGTGCGCACCCCCTCCCCACCCGGTTCTTTCAGGCCCTTTAGAACAACCCTGCCTCCCCCGCCCCCCTTTCTGGGTCTGATGAAATGATTGTTTACTCCTGCCAGTGTTTCCTTAGAAAGACATCAGCGAGTTATTTAAAGTATTGTTTTCTTAAACGTGATTTCAAATACGCTCTTAAGGAACTGTGGGTATGCTTTCTTCTAAAATAAGAATGTTGATTTTATTTCTATAGAATGCTTGCTTTATTAAAATAAAACAATAAAAAATGGATGGCGATCCTGGTTTGAAAAGAGTGCTATGTTTTGCGGGGAATTTTAAAATAATTTTTGTGCGTGCTCTGAAAGGAAAGAGAATGAATGTTCCTCTCACGGGAAGATGTTCATGACTTTGTGATTTTGCTTATTTTTTGTTTAAAATAAAATCTTTTCCCCTTGCTTAAAAGCTAAATTTGCACAGTCCTTTGGGGAAAATGTTCAAATTACATAATTTAAGCATATACAAATCTATGCCGTTGGAGCATATATTGAATATGTACTAAATAACATGAGAAAGAATATTAGAGATATAAATAGCACTAAAAGAGCATAATTTAGAATTTTTAATGGAATAAATTATAATTCTCAATATGTTGTTTATTTTCTTTTAACAAATTGTTATTTTTACCAGAGTCAGCACTGATTTGAATAATATTAGCTTGTCTCTCATATTTGTCATAAAGGCATTTTAAATTACTTTCTGTTCACTTGAGAAAACTCTGACTTCATATTTCTTCAGCGGGCTCTCGCCTCTTGTGTCAAGATGATTTCAGTTTTCTAAAGTAGCACAGTTGCTCTCAGGACTAATGAGAACATGACAAATTTTGAGATGCAGGCCAAGTAGAACATTTTGTTTTTAGAGCATTAGCTATAGAGAACCACACATTAACATAGTGGTTTTCCTGTGTGCTTTCTCATAGACTTTACATTCTTTCCATGAAAAAGTTCAATGCATTGCATTAAGTCATTCTATCTACAGTACATTGGACAGATTTCACATTCACATTCCTTAAATAAGAAAAGTAAATGTGATAATATACACCAATCTGAATCTTGAATCAGCTGTGCCCATCTTGAAATGTTTGAGGCTTAGATTCTTGCCTAAAAGCTTACTTTCTCAGTTACCTATACACAGCACTCGTAATCTGGAAGCTGTCTTCTGAGGCATCAGAAAACCAAAAATGTATGGGTTAGAGAGCTAGCTCATGGGCTTTAAAATGTACTTTCCATGCCGGAAGTAGGCTTGAGTTCAGTCATGGCACTGCATGATCCCCGAGTACTGAGAGGAAGAACCCCAAATCACAAGTGTGACTGGATAATTTATTAAAATGAAGTTATCAAAGACAGAATCTTTGTTGGATGCATTACATGTCTGAATTTTGGCACATATCTCCCCTTCCCTGAATATGATAAACTTGGACCAATACAGTAAGCATTAATGCCACAAATTCTGATAATTGTATTACCCAGACTAGGATAACATATAATTTTATTCCTACTTTAGTAGATTTGGTGACTGAAGTGTTTGTGAATAACGGTAAAGCCAGCTATCTGGGTATAGCAGAAAAGTGATATGAGTGATAGTAAGTAAGAAAGTAGATTCCATATCTACTATGGAAGAACAATTAGACAGTAGTGTCGTGAATGTTTTGTATTTCCCTGCCCTGTATCCATAACTAGGGAGGTCTAAATATTGAGGTATTTTCAGTCACTTTGCTTTTGCTCATATGTTTATGTGTTGTTGAATGGATATGCTGCTTCTTCTGGAGATATTCATTTTCCATTCAATAATAATCAAAATTTTCATTTGTAAATTTGGAAACTGTATGAGTGTTCCTGTTTGGCAAGTTTAGTATAAGAAAACAAAACACACCAAGGACTTTTTAATGAAAGCTGTGTCTTTAATTTTCTGAGTTCTAAAACTCTATTTAAATATATCACTAATACATTTTAAAAATAAAAATATCCAAAGAGTTGGGATCCTCTCAGGAACATTTTGGATTCTCCAGTTAAAATGAATATAATATTTTCTGTTATGCTTTAAAAAGACAGAATATGTGTAATTATTCTGTAGAACTCCTAGGCAGCTTAGTTTCTCAGTAGTTATCCCTCCAGTAAACTTTGCTCAGCCCCTTGACACAGACAACATTACGAGAGGTATTAACAGTAAGTAAGAGCAAGCATGAAAGGCAGACTGGTGTGGATCATCAAGCTCTTGTTGGATCTAGCAAGTTAAGATCAAAGCATCTGTCAAAGGTACAAAAGTGCAAAGCTATAGGTCACCAAAACTTGTGGCTTGTGTTTCTTGTGACAAGCATGCACACACACACACACACACACACACACACACACACACACACACACACACACACACACACCAAAATTCCCAAGCCCTCTGTCAATCAGTCTGATTGGACTCTCTTGAAACCTCTCTGTGAGAAGACCTCATAAGTGTTTCCTTCCATTGTTACTCATCTGTCTGCCAAACCTGGAAATTCATAATTGCTTATATTACATTAAGTGACTGTGAGGACCTCAGGAATTAAGGATGTGAAGAAAGAAATCTTTTGTACATTTGGTTTTGGCAGTCTTTCCATAAAGCAGTGACTCACCACTTCAACAAGTCCAGGACTTGACTTTGTGAAGACAGGCAGAGAGCAACAGGAGAGAATTGGCTTGGTGTCCTCGCCCCTTGCACAGCTGGCTGTCCTTTCTTTAGGGGCTGGTAGTCTTCAGAACAGAAAGAATTGTGGTCAGATGTGTCGTCCTACTTTTGGCGATTCTTGTAGAAGGGAACTGAATACTAGATTCTTGAAGACACTTCAGATTCTATTAGCTGATATATGTGTTGTTTTGTGTAAGAGTAATTGCTTTTAATTTTCTGTAATGAAGTGTTGATTAATAAGATGTCAGAAATCATTTGAACATCTCCTTTGCTTGTCTTGCCATGTAAAGTCAGCCATGGTAGTAACAAAATATTGGGGACTAGAAAATAATATATAGCAGGTCATATGTTTGCCTTTCTAGCAGCAACCAACCTGTGTTCAGTCCCTTTGTTCTCCTGAGCATGCCCCCAAAAACAAATGTATCAAGCTAGGATAATAATATAATAACAACTGACGCAAAAGTATTGGTAGATGGACCTAAATATAAATATAGTACAAATACAGCGAATTGAATATGAGCCTAACTGATTAACATTGGAAAATTTGCTATTTTTGAGTTAGTTTCCATTACTGTGAAAATGTAAAATAAAACCTACACATAGGAATATGATGAAAATAAGAATATATTATTAGTTCGTGGTGTTAAGTGGAATTGCTGTAAGTAGCTATGCCTTTGTCTGAAACTTTTGAGTAGGGAAAAGGAAAGAATAATGAGAACTAAGAACATAGCTTCTTTGCTTATACATATTTTCTTCCTTTTTTTTCTTTTGTTTCTTCTTGGGTCATACCCAGCGATCCTCGCAGTTGCTCATGGTTCTGCACTCAGGAATTACTCCTGAAAGTGCTCAGGGACGCTGAGGATCGAACTCAGGTCAGTCACATGCAAGACAAACGTCCTCCCCACTGTACTATTGCTCTGGCCTATTAGACATATTTTTTAGCTTTTTTTAAAGGTTTTATAACAAAGCAAATCTTTCATGGAATCCTCTAAGATACGACAGAGATTTGCAGACTGACCATATTTTAAATTTCAAAAAGTTGAATACTCTTCTGTGTGTGATGTTTTCATGAGTGGCAGTCAGGCGAGGGCTGTTTGCCAAGGAACTTTGACTTTCTGCCTCAGTTCTGAGTGGACATTGTGGGTGACATCATGAAGTTATAAATGACATGCTTAGCAAGTTTCCAGAATGATAGAATTGGAGGGGGAGAACTGATATGCCCTACACAATGTGGATTTAGAAGATGCTGAGAGGTTAGGACATTAGGTCCTAATCAACACAGCTCCTTTCCCCCACCAAAAGAAAAGAGGATTTGAAACCACAGCAATCAGGACCTGGAGCGATAACATAGTGGGTAGGGTGTTTGCCTTGCATGCTGCTGACTTGGTTTGATCCCCGGCTTCCCATATGGTCCCCCGAGCACTGCCAGGAGTAATTCCTGAGTGCAGAGCCAGAAGTATCCCCTAAGCACTGCCAGGTGTGACCCCCCCTAAAAAAACGCAGCAATCAGATAAATTCTGGATCTACTATTCTAGAAGACCATGTTCTAGTGGACCCTACTCACTTCAGTATGAATTGATAAGCAATGCAGTGCCTCAATCTTTACTATGGCCCTAAGTTCCATTGATAAGTGAACTGCATCATAAATGCCTGAAGTGAAGGGCTTGTTTTAAAGCACAGATTGTTTGACTGCATATTTAGATTCCAGAAGTTATTGGAGCTAGAAAACTGAGCACGCTTCCAGAAGATTTTGATGTTCCTAACCTGGACACCCCATTTTATTCATTTATGTTAGCAAAACAACCTTGCTCAAATCTAAGATTAATCTAAATTACTGAAGGCATGGTGGTTTCATTATTGAGTGAGGACAAAAAATTAGAACAATGGGAAGAAGTATTAGGGACTTTTCAGGAAAAAGCAGATGGACACAAGGAAAAGTTCAGATATGTCTTCAAACTTTTGAGTTGACATGCTGAAGAGTATTGGTTGCAGTGTACACACTGAAGCCAAATAAGCTTGAATTTGATAGGGCCCACAAAGATAGTGCAGTGGGGGAAAGTGCTTGCATTGCATACGTGACCCAGATTTGATCCCTGACAATGTATACTGTTCCCTGAGCTCCACCTGATTTGTTCCCAGAACACAGAGCCAGGAGGAAGCTAGAACACCACTGGGTTGGTGTGCACCACCAAAAAAACTAGACCTGAATTTGACTATAATTCTGTTTTATATATTTAACAAACACTTCTGTAGTGTTTAAATATCAGGCATTGCTCTCTTAGTCAAATGATTTACACATATTAGCTGCTTTATTCCTCATAAGAGTCTTATAAAGTAGATTCACAGACATTGAGAAACTTTTCTAAGGTCACATATCTGTTAAGGGGTGGAGTTCATATTTAAATTCAGTCACATGGAGACCGTGTTCTTAAATACTGTGAAACACTGTTGTTGGTTCCTCTCTCTTCATTGTTTGTGAATTCCTGTAGGGACATCCCAACTGCTTAGTACCTCAGTTATTTTATCTTTAAAATAAGGAACTTTCCTATTAGGAATGTTCTGAGGAATTAGAGAGAGCATACGCAAAGCCTGTACCTGGTGTCATACCGTGTGTGTAGATATCTGTGACATTCAAAATTAAGATCAGTAAATAAGATCAATGAAATTCGCATGTCCACTTAGGTATTAACAAAGACAGCAAGTAAGGCACTTAACTTGCATGTGGCCAATCTGTTTAATCCCGCTGCCACATATTGTCCCCTAAGCACCACAAAGATTGATTCCTGAGCACAGACCCAGGAGTAAGATTCATGTCCGTGATAAGGTTCAGAAGTAGACTCAGGCCTTCACCTTATGGTTATTTCTTGGGATCCACATGACCCTCTGAAAGGGCAGTCATTTTGAAGCTCCTCCACCTCCCCCATTTTTAAGAGGCCTGACTGATAATCTGATTTAAAAGTCTGACTTTATAAAGAAAGACTTCATTTCAATTGTCAGTCTTCATCAGGTTGTTTGGCTACCTCATGCTCTTTGCTCATCCCCCCTTTGCTCATTTGAGGCTTTGTGTAGATTCTGGAAGCTTCTCCCTGGCAGTTAAAGCAGTTTTAAAAATAAATACCAAACTTTTGCTATTCTTTACTTGTACCCCATTCTCCACCAGAAGACACCTGCTCATGGTTTATTGCTCTTCAACACCTTTTTTTTCTAAATAAGTTAATAAAATGTATCCTTATATCCAGTATCTATTTTTGCCTGGTTTTCTTACACCTCATTTTTCCATAGTAACAGTGTATTTTGCATCATATTTTAAAGCTATACAGTTTATTTTTACAGATTTTTTTTACTCCTGAGTAGTAGTTTTAATGTTTTCATTAATTCAGATGTACAAATCTGATAAGAAAAACCAGAAATCTGAGGGTTATTGCTTATAAGGGATGCCCTGTTTGGTTTGTTTCGCTTTTTTTTTTTTTTTGTGAACTTGCTCAGTCAGAAAGGAGCAGGACTAACTTTGATGCCAAAGGCCTATGAAAATAGCATTAACTTAAGATAATTTCCCAGCTCCCATGTGACTGCAGCATGTGTTAGCAAATCCTTTAAGTGGACAGCCTTAGGAAATAATAATCATAATCTATGGAGCTGATTATATGCAAGTAACTGTGCCAGGAGTCTTTACATCCAGAAGATGTAGTCTGGAGGAGGAGAGATGTCTAAGGAGGCAATGACAAAGGTTGAGGGATTAGTGCTAAAATAGAGGAAGCCATGGGCTCAATAAGACTTTTCCATCAGCTTATTCACTGAAATATTATGGAGGACTTCCCAGAGAAGGTAAAATTTTGATTTGTTTTGAAGAATAGTAGTAAGTCTGGATAAAGTCATGGGAGTGTGTTTGTGTGTTTGTGTGTGTTTGTGTGTATGTGTGTGTGAGAGAGAGAGACAGAGTCAGAGAGAGAAAAGTAAGCATGTACTAGGCATAATTGTCTCCCCCAAACTTTTTTCCACAACATTGGGTCCCCGACCAAAATTCCCCTAAGAAATGTGAATATCTCAAGATGAAAAAGTAACAAACACTGAATTGTGGGTGCCTTAATTATGCCCAATTACATCCATCAATCATAAAGCAAATGGGTATATACTTTTTAATAAATGATATATTATTAATCTACCAAGAAAACACACAGAAAGGAGAAAGCAATGACAATGGTAAATAGAGAAGGAAAAAGTATCAAAAATAACTAGAGGATAAATTTAATGAGCTCAACATCTTAGAGAAAAATCAGGAGGAAAGAACAGAAAATGAACAGAAGCAACTGATTAAAAAATCCAAAGGGTGTACATGTGTGGTGAGTAAGGTGGGGGCTCAGTGGGTTCCCCAATAGACACTGGGGTTTGGCAGAGTCCCTGACCTCATTCAGGGCAACAGCATTTCCCCTCCCTCCCAGTAAGACCATTGGCTCTTGAAAGGGTGACGCCGACCTGTTTTTTTTTAATCTCTCCTCACTCATTCCTCACTCCACACACCTTAAGGCAAGTCTGCTCCTTATATACTTTACAAAACATTGGGAGAGGGAGTTACAAGAGGTAATGCATTTTTTTTTTTTGCTTTTTGGCTAACACCTGGCAATGCTCAGGGGTTACTCCTGGCCTTGCAGTCAGGAATTTCTCCTGGCAGTGCTTGGGGGATCATATGGGATGCCAGGGATCTAACCTGGATTGGCAGCACAAGGCAAACACCCTCCCCACTGTACTATGGCTCTGCTCCAAGGTAATGGACTCTGAAACAATGAGGTGTAAAAAGCTCCTCCTTCTCAGAGTAAACTACAAGGAGACCTCCCAGAAGAGATGTATCCAGCCCAGGCACTTAGACCTGCCCTAGGTAGAGGCAGAATCCTGACATGTTTTTTGTTCTTTGCTTAGCTGGTAAATAATCATCTTAATATTTCTAGTCATTTTGTGCAAGCACAGTAAGAGATACAGACACTTTATCTACATTCAGGATTAAGTTTACAGGGTGGCTAATCCTGGGAATATCTCATTAATATATTCCAGACTAAAATTCTCTGGCCAGGTTGTTTGTTTTTCCCTAACCCCAGCAGGGTCCTTAATCAGTTGCTTATCTTTGGGTCATGACAGAGTTTATTCCATCACCATACTCTTAGCTTATTATATTGTTCAAGACACTCAGTCCGTTCCATATCAAGGCCAGGGTAGCTTACAGCTCGCCTTGGGTCCATCCAGTCCTGCAATGGGCCCCTCCTTTTGTGGTGAAAGAAACTAGAATCAATCTAAGGGAAATTGAGATTTTAAGTTAGGAATTAATTCCTAGGAGTAACTAATTCAGAGTTGATTAACTCCTTTATCACAAATGCATAGCCTTAACTATCTTCCTGTGACTATACAAAAGGCCCTTGCTCTATAATAAGAATATGTAAAGGGCAAAAGAAAGAGAAAAACAACATTTCCTTTACAATACAAAACCCAGGACTGGCAAGTAGGAGACAGAGGGCAGAGGGCTGTGAACAAAGGGTGATCCAACAGGTAGGGTGAGAAATAAGCTGATTCTTATGCTACATTGTAGAAAATAAATATATTCTATCTAAAAAGTGAAGCAATAAAACATTCAATTATTGGGGGGTTTTATTTATTTATTTATTTTATTTTATTTTATTTTATTTTATTTTTTTTGCTTTTTTGGGCCACACCCGGCAATGCTCAGGGGTTTCTCCTGGCTCTGCACTCAGGAATTACTCCTGGCAGTGCTCGGGGGACCATATGGGATGCCGGGGATCGAACCCGGGCTGGCATGGGCCAGTCGCGGGCAAGGCAAACGCCCTACTCGCTGGGCTATCGCTCCGCCCCTTATTTTTGAATTTTGGGTCACACCCGGCAATGTCAGGGGTTACTCCTGATTCTGTACTCAGGACTTAACTGCTGGCGGTGCTAGGGACCATATAGGATGCCTAGGATTGTACCCTGGTCACCTATGTGCAAAGAAAATGCCCTCTCTGCTGTGCTATCACTCTGGCTCCTAATTCAATTATTTCGTTAAGTCTGTGTAGGTCAAAGCTAATAAAGCAAAGTGTGGTTACCTCTAGAGAACAGAAAATGAGAGGGCATTGCTGAAGACTTTTTTTCCTAATGGAATTTTCCCAAGATATAAAAAAATATTTTTATAATACCTCTATAACTATATGTAGATGGGAGGGACATGACTACAGAGAGTGCTTATAAAATCACTTAACACTCAGGTAGGATCTTCAGGTTTAGAATAAATGAAAATTCTGAGTTAGAGAGTGTAAGTAGAAGCAAACCACACAATGACTCATCCTGATGAGAACTTAGCCAATATGAGAAATTGAGGCAAAATTACTTGCAAAGAAATCATACTCAAACAGGTAATTTTTCACCGTTAGCAGTAAATGTTAAATATAAGCAGAATGGAAACTTAACATTCTGAGCAAAATTGTCAACCCAAAATTCTATTTTGGCTAAAGCAAAATTCATATCTGCAGATAATTAAAAATCTATTCCTATTAATATTACTGAGCTAATTCACCTTAATGAAAGCACTACTGAAGGAGTTGAGTGAGAAGACAACTGAACCAAAAAATTAAAGTATAGTTAGCAGAGAAAAAAGTTGAACAATAAAATCAGTTATTTACAAATTTAGAGTGGAGAACCAAAGCTCTGTTGGTAAAATAACAATAGGAGTAATGTTTTTATTAGAAGTATTTGCCGATAATATAAAGCATACCTCGAAGTGTTGCAGGTGTGGCCCAGCTGCGTTGACAGGTGGCAGACAGGAGACAGGCTTGTCTAGACACAGGGCTCTGCCCCATGGGCCCTGGATGGTTGATGGTCTGACATAGAAAAAGACTGGGTCCTGGAATGAACCCAGAGCTAAAGTAGAGCCTGGCAAGTTATCTGTAGTGTATTTGATATGCCATAAACAGTAACAATTATGGACCTCATTCCCAGCGAATGGAGATGTTACTGGCACCTGCTTGAGCAAATTGATGAACAATGGGAAGACAAGTGATAAGACAAGTGACCATGAGAAAAGAGAATGGAATAACATCTGCCACAACTACCTTAGGAGAGGCTAGAGGGAATTGGGTTGGTATACAAAGAACAACTTCCTTGGGCTGTAGAGATAGAACAAGGCTTAAAGGATTTGCCTTTGTGCAGTCACACTCAGTTCAGTCCCTTGCACCACATGCTCCCTGAACACCACTTGGTGTGGCCCAACCTCCTTACCCTCTCAAAATGTATAATCTCTACAGAAATGAAATGGCCTTCAAACCGGAATAATGAAAAAGATAATCTAATCAATTGTTTGATAACAGAAAAGGGGAAAATATTAATAAATAAGAGTGTTCAGTAGAAAATAAAAGGAAGAAAATAAGTTTAATCACTATAAAGGTAAATGAAGTAAATGTTCTAAACTATAGATTTAGACAAGATTTCAAGATTGTATTAAAAAAGTACTTCAACTAAATAGTGCACAATACCTAAAACACAGTGGCTCAGAAAATATGAATGTAATGGGATAGATATAGAAATGCCAGAGAATGCAGGGAAAATATGAATATATTAATTTAATAAAATATGAATTTAAGAATAAGTAATAATATATTAGGTAAAATAAAATATTAAAAGGAAACTGCTAAAAATTCATAACTATTGATCACTTGAGCCAATATTTACAGGCTTAGATATATCTTTATTCCTGTGTTTATACTAAAGGCAATTCTTTTAATTGTTCTTTTTGTTCCCCACTGTTCAGCACCTGGTTGTGCTCAAGGATCACTCCTGGCTGCGCTCTGGGGTGTGGCGTAGTGCCAGGTACCTAATCCAGGTAGACTGTATGCAAGGCCAGCACCTTTCCCATTTGACTTCCTTTCTGGTCCCAAAGCAACTAATTCTTAAAAGTCTTCTTGGACTCAGTAATTCTTTACGAAGATTAGCTGAGGCCAAATACTACCGGTTGCCTAATGGTAGCTATGAGACCAGAATAGTTTTGTGTCCAGGGATGCATTGATACTTAACTAAGAGGCAGTGCTTGCTGACTGGGATTCCAAGTCTGTCTTTCTGGCTAGGAGAAGTAGTTCATCCATCCAAATCAAGCCGACTTTTGAAGTATTGTCTAACAACTGTGAAAATTTACCATCCATTGTAGTTTTAAACTTATTAAAAGTATTGACAAATTACTTGTGCCTTTAAAATAGACTGTCAGTGGCCAGAGAGATCATACAGAGGGTAGGACACTTGCCTTGCCTATGGCTGGTTCCATTTTGGTTCCTTGAACTACGTATGGTCCCTGGAGCCCCACCAGGACTGATGCCTGAGTAGAGTCAGGTATAAACCCTGAGCACCCCTGGGTGTGGCCTCAAAACACACACGCTCTGTCTCTGTCTCTGTCTCTCTTTCTTAAATAAATAGAATATGATTAGGGCTCTGTAGACTATCTAATTTAGACATCAGGGGGTGTGAAAGGAGGCCTTCCCCCTTGCAAATACTTTTTCTACTAACAAAGTTATATAGAAATTGTACTTCATTTGATATTCTCTTAAGGTTTCAGATACTTGTTTCCTCTCAATTTGCTCTTGTAACAGAAAACTACACCAATCATGCCAAACTAATCTCTGTCAATAGATCCTTTGCGGTGAGTCTCCCCTCTGTCCAGGAGTGAAGCCAAGTTGTGAAACCCTACAGCAGTGACAGAGTGGGGGTAACACAGTGTGGGTGGAAAATTGTTCTTGCTTATGCAGAGAAGCAGATCAGCTTTGGGTCCTAGCTAGCTCCATTCAGCTGGGTGCCTTGCCCAGAACGGGTGGGGCTGGTAGCCTGAGAAACTGGGTATTTTTCCCAGGCTTCTGGGTCACTGTTGTCGCCTTTCAAAGCACCTCGAGGAAACTTCTCATTGGCAGCTAAAGAGTCCAGTAGCTCCAAAGAGAAGAATCTGGGCAAGAGCAAAGAATTTTTCCCCCTCTCTATGCTGCAGGACACACACAAAGTGGGATTTTGCAGGTTCATTTTCAACAAAAGGCCAAAAGGTAGCAACTTAAACATGTTTTGTTCTGTTTGGAGTTGGAATTTCTAGTAACCTGGTTTACTTGCAATTTATTATTGTGAAGCAACTTGAAATGTGTAGATGTCTTTTCTGTTATTTGTTAGATTAGGTACAGTGTGATTTTTTGCAATACCTAATTTTTGATATAAGTAACAGTTCCGTTTGATTCAAAGGATTTTACATCTGACGCTTTTCTGAAGAAAATCGTCTACTGTAATCATCTATTCTTTAATTTTGCTTAGTCATTTGTTCAATAATTAATTGCAATTGGTTGTTGATTTGGGGTTTGGTTTGTTAAGTCAAATGAACTGTTAGCCCATTTTTTTAAGGAAGAGGTTGAGGTTAGAGGTTGAGATTGTTCAATTTTCTTATGAACCAATAGTTATGTGAGCTCTTCAGTGTTTCAAATTACATGCCCTCTTGTCTCAGTTGCCAAAAGAATAATATCCTTGTTATGAAAAAACGAACAATCAGGCATGTTAACCATAAAGAGATCCTGTCCTCTGGTCAGGATCTCTGACCAGAGATCACTGTCACTCTGTGACATCTGTGGAGTAGCCTGGAAAGCAAGAAACTTATGGGTTGAGGCTATAGAGCACTTGCCTTGTATGTTTGGGGCCATAAATTTGATTCTTGGTAATGAAAGAGAGAGCGAGAGAGAAAGAGAGAGATACAGAGATAGAGACAAAGAGACAGACAGAGAGACTGAGAGACGGAGAGACAGAAGGTTTCTAGAATATGTAGACATACATCTAGAATTCTAGAATGTCAGGCACAGACAGAATTAATTATTTAAGCTTTCTAAATTTTAGGGAGGAATATTTGGCTTCCACTAAGGGAGGTTAACTCCTGAGATAATCATTTCAATATGCCTTCATTGGCCTTCATGCCCAGTATCATATTCACCAGTCATCATGCCACTCATTATTAAAATACTGGAGTATTTTCTTCCATGTATTTTTCTGTGCCATTGTACAAAAGTATGATCAGATTCTACAAAATTGTGTGGACTTCCTTCTACTCTTACTGCATGACTTCATTGTCCCATGTGAGTGAACATTAGTCCTTAAAATCATTTTAATAGTTGTATGATAGTCTGTGTAACTAAGTCCTAGCAATGACCATTTGAAAGACACCAATATGTCTACAGAAAGTTTCTTGGACACAGCTGAAAACCATCTTGCATATTTCATCTGTTGTATGAAAAACCCTGAATTGTACACTTTATTTATTTATTTTTGCTTTTTGGATCACACACGGCAGTGCTTAAGGGTAATTCCTGGTTCTGCACTCAGGAATCACTCCTGGCTGTGCTTGGGATACCATATGGGATGCTGGGTATTGAACCGGGTAGGCTGCATGCAAGACAGACACCTTACCTGCTGTGCTATTGCCCGGCCCTGAATTGTACATTTTAAAAGTAATTCTTGGAAGGCCAGTGACTCTTTAAAACCAAAATTATTTATTTCCTATCATTAGATTGGATATTTTATAGTTGACATGAGTAAAATTGAATCATTTTAGAGAAAAGCATGTTTCTCTTTTACTTGGTTCAAGATGACTTAATCATTAATCTAATTTGCCACATCCTTGTTTTATTACTAAGTTGTGAAAAGTATTAGAATAATCTGTCTTATTACATAGTAGATAAAGTTTTATTATGTTAATAAAACAATAATGAAATTAATTAATGGTAGTTGCAATTTTCTATTATTGGGCCTGCCAGTAGGTGCCAAGTTCCTTACAAACACTGTGCTTAATCACTTCATAAGCTGTTGCACCTCAACCTTTTAGACAAAGAAACTTAACAGAGAGGCTGGAAGATAGCTCAGATGACAGAGGAGTATATTCTTTACAGGTAAAAGAATGTAGGTTCAGTCCCTCTACTCATGGTCCCCTGTCACCTCTGGATGTCTCACTGATATTTGATGTGTCATCAGACTGCCAGGTCTGGCCTTTCCTCCACCAGCTATATTATGCCCAAGCTGCTGTGCCTCATCAGACTCTAAAATGGAGCCTTCCATCGTAGTTGGACAAGTATCTCTAGTAGTGGGTCCAAGGCCTCTTGAGCACTGCTTGGAAGTCTCTCCCCACAAAAAGAAAAAGGAACTTAACAGAGAGGTTTAAATAACTTCTGTGAGTTGGTTCAGCAAGTGAATGGCAAAATAAAGAATTGAATCTGGGTTTGCCTCATTTGTAAACCCAAGGCTGTGGCTAGCTGTTTCAAAAAAATATGAACATTTTTTCTTGCTGATTTAAATGACATTATTAGCAATATTTCTCAACATTTTGGGGATTATCAAACCATTTGAAAATCTTTAAAATTTTCAAGAAAATGATGTATTTGAAAATATGTTTAGTCTTTATCATCAATAGTTTCTCAGAAACTGACTTTAGAGAAATCACATCTCATAACAACAAAATTTCAAAAGTTAATTGATACAGACATAGTTCCTAGGATCTATTTCTAGTCACAAAAACATGACCAATGCATAATATGTTAGATATTAAAAATAATTTGTAACTACTCCCATTTATTTTCCAACCCACTTACTGAAGTTTAGTCATGGGTATGGAACCTATTCTAGTAACCCATGGTTAAAGGTAGGAAACAACCTGAACAGGATCTTCTGCCATTGCAGACACACTCAAAACCCCTGCCCCCCCACGTCCACTCCCACCTGCTGGCACCAATTGAGACACCCTGTGATACTTAGGTACATATTTTTGGGACATGTGGGGACCCAGAATATCTAGAGAAAATCTTTTCAGACAGAGAGAGAGAATGTACAAACTCAATGTGCAGAGAATTGGTTTCTGCAGGGAATCAGGTTCCTTTCCTCCCCAGTGTCACACAAAATAACTTTGAAAAAATTCTGTTTGAAGACCTTCTGTACATGCAGTTTTAAGTCACATTTCAGGACATTGGAACCTTCTACATTTGAGCTGTGTCTTTATGACTTTTTTATCTTCTAGAGTCACTTGTTAATATGAGTAATCTATAAGAAGAACACATGTAAGGCAAGTGCCTCACCGACCATACTCTCTCTCCTGCCCCATTATCATTGGTTTACAATTTGTGCAATTCCAGGTTATCTCTATCAACTCTATGTTTGCTGGTTTCACAACCTCCAGAGTTAGAGAGAGAATGATCAGTCATCAAAACTGAAGATTTTATCTATAGAACTGAGCTTACATGAGGGAAAGAGTTGGGAGAGGTCCTTGGGGCATTGGTGGAGGGAAGCAGGCTCTCTGGGGTGGGTGTCATATTAGAGTGATGTATTTATGAAAAGTGTGATTAAAATTGAGATCCAAGTAGTACCCCAATAGAAATATACAAAGAAGAGGAATACAAGTAGTATTTATCAGCTGATATTGTCACCATTTCTTGATCACTTGATCACTTGAATCCCATTATTCATCGATTTGCTCAAGCGGGCGCCAGTAACATTTCCATTGGACCCTATCACATGCCAATGTAACCCAATGGCATCTGGTTGATTCAGGAATATGAAGAGCCTCAAACCGTTCCTTCAGGGTCTTGACAAGGAAGTCTGACCATCTTGTAGGTGGGCGGCCACGTGATCTTTTAACATCTCGTGGGATCCAGTCGGTAACAGCTCTAGTCCCAGTGGTCATCTGCAAATCGCATTACATGTCCAGCCCATCTGATTTTCGATGCCTTGGCAGATGAGACAGCATCCCTGATTCTGGAATAGTGACGGAGGTTGGAACTCCAGATTCCTTCTCTCACTTGAGTGAGCTGTGATATTCCAAGCATAGCTCTTTCGATTCCTCTCTGGGAGACCGAACAGAACTCTCATCCTGCTTTCATAGGGCCCAGGTCTCTGAGGCATATGTTAATGCAGGGAGAATGGTGGAGTCAAAGAGATGTGCCCGGAGCCAGAGGTTATTTGTCATTTTAGCTATTTCTTCGATGCCTTTGAAGGCATTCCATGCCGCTCTCTTCCTCCTGGCGCAGCTCAGGTTTTAGATCATTCATCATGTTGACTTCTTGACCTAGGTACACATAACTGCTGCATTCAGAGATGTTTGTTCCATTGAGAGTGAATGGGGCCCACCATTTCTTAGGAGTAAATTATTAGTAAGTGGGCACAAGGAGGAGGGAAGTTGTTATGAATTTTACCAGTCCCTCAAAGTTTTTTCTCGGACATTATTTTGTCTGGAGAACACACCTAAGAATTTATTAACATGAACTTTAACTACAGAATATGATTTTATAATCAAATAATTCTCTAGATAATTAGCAATTACAGTACAATATGAACTAAAGTTTTGGCTCCCTCCATCCTCAACCCATCTCCCAAACTTAGATTAGGGTAGTTGAAGAAATGAAAGAAAATGATATAAAAATTAGTATGTTTAGCATGTTAAAAAAGATAGAAAGAGATCTAGAGTTCCTTCTCCCACAATCATAAACGTTGTGGTCTTAAAATCAACACGGTGGTTTGAACGTTTTCTGTGCCACTTCTTCCATCATTCTTGTAGATCATTGAGAGCACTTTGTTAAAACTTTGTAATTTTAACAAGTCTATTCATTTTAACAGTGTGCTATAAAACAAGAAAAGAATTCACTTTTGCTTCATTTTAAAAAGCTAAATTATAGATAGATAAACCTATTTTAACTTTTATATTTTGCTGTTCAGATAACAGAGTTTACCAGACAATATATTCTCAAATGCCATTAAGAAATGCCCTAAATGAATAAATTTCTTTGGAATATAGTAAAGTATAGTGTTCTTTCCAGAGCTAAGCGGAAGCAGATAGGCATAGTGGGTAGAATGTTAGTTACTGTCTCATCTATATAGCTTGAAATATTTTACAATCAATTGAAAAGGCAATGTTCAACTTTATACTCAGTGTAGCAAAATGTAATTTTAAAGTAGAAATATGATAGTGTTATGCCATTCTGAAATATAAATACATTCTAAATTCATATTTACATAAAGTACTTATACATGAACTAAAAACTGATTTGTTATCTTAGAATTTATAACATTTGAGGATTAAAGGTCATTCTTTGTGGGCCTCAGAGCTCTATCTAAACATGTTCTACATTGTGTTGCTATTGACTCTTGAAATTTGCTTTTTCATTTGAAATATTATGAGTCTAATTCTCCCGGGGCTAAGATCACACTTTAGTAATAAGTTCATGGTGCTCATGGGGGGAACATTCATTCTCTCAGGCTACTAATATAACATTTATTGCTCAATGGGGTAATGAGAGAATATTTGACTCAGTCCATTTTACCACTTACAGAAGGTTTAAAGGAGGAAATTCAAACTAATGGCTGAATTATTAGCAGCCAAGGCATTAGCTAGTACCCTACTGAGTGGCCTGAAAGAGTTGAAAATGCTTAACTCCCTAAGAAGCAACGATATTGCAATTGGGAAAAGAAAGTCCCTCGTTTAAGTATGTAAAGGCAGTGAAGTATAATATATAGACCTTAATTTCAGTATTCTGTAAAGTTACAGGGTCTTGAGTTCACTATGTGTGCCTAAAGAGAGCTTAAAAGTAGGCAACCAAATCTAGCTTCATTTTTCAGGAATAAAAAAGGTGCTAAAATAATTTGTGTGAAAGGTGTTACAAACCCATAATGACTACAGTCAGGTTTGGATCAGCTCATCGGACCCACCCTGCTTCAGTCTTTTGTAAATCCGGCTCAGGTATGCTGATCCAGAGACTCACAAACATGGGGCAGAGCTGCTACTGACTCTCTCTGTGCCCAGCTGCTCACGAGGCGCCTGGGAGGGATGGTGATTTCTAGCCCCTGGCCCGAACCCCTGCAGAGCCTTGCTACAAGCCAGAAGACCCCACACTCCATGAGGTCCTCCATTTTTACATCCGGATTTCCCTCTTGTCAGAACTCCACCCAGCAGACCAGCCTATAATAGCCCGACTGCACGGCCACAAGTGGCCGCGTGGTTCATCGATAAATGCTGGATTTTGAGATGACTACAAGAGTATGCTTCCCGCATGGCAGAGCCTGGCAAGCTACCAGCCTGGCAAGCTACCCATGTCGTATTTGATATGCTAAATACCAGTAACAATTTTATACCTCATTCCCATGACCTGATGGAATGGTTTGAGGCTCTTTATGAAGCTGGAGTAAGCAGGTGCCCTTGGGCTCTACTAGCATGAGACAGGACATATGGAGATGTTACCAGTGCCCCCTCGCCAATCGATGATGAATGGGAAGAAAGTGAAAGTGAAAGTGAATGACTACAGTCATTTAACCTCAAAGTGTTTTTCATATCTTTACCTTGCTACTTTGCTGTAGAGTATCACTATTAAGATGTGGGCCGTGGACCACCACCATCAGTAACACCTGGAAGCTTGTTAGAAATGCAGATTCCCAAGCTCTAACCAAAATATGCATCAATATGATAACTGCAGATTCTTCAGTGTTTGTGGGGCTTTATCCAAATGAAAACAATAACTCAGTGATTGCTGCCATTTTGACCTCGGAGAATTCCTGTGGCTTCCAAACCCATCTAATTTTTCCTTAATATCTCCCTGGGAAGTTTCCCCTGAGAGACTAGAGAAATTTAGTACTAGAGAGCATCCCAGGTGCCTTTTTCTTCTTGCTTTCTTCCTGATGGAGTATATTTTGATCAAATGTAATTGAGAACCAAATTGGTAAGATTTAACCCTTTGTGGCACCAAAAAAGCCCTCAATCTCTAATGTACATTCATTTTCTCATTCTTTTCTTTAAAACTGTTTCCAGGAAGATAAATCAGAAATCAGTTGAAATTTTAAACCACCCTTTGCCCTCTTTCTTTCCACTTGATCACTTGATATCCCATTATTCATCTGTTTGCTCAAGCGGGTGCCAGTAACATTTCTATTTGTCCCTGTCATGTGCCAGTGAAACCCAATGTCATCTGCCTGCTCCAGGAATATGAAGAGCCTCAAACTGTTCGTTCAGGGTCTTGACAAAGAATACTGACCATCTTGTAGGTGGTTCACCACGTGATCATCTGATGTTCCGTGGAATCCAGTCAGTAAAGGCTCTTATAGTAAATAAGATAGTATTTATTTATCAGATAGTAAATTTATCAGATACTATTTATCAGATAGTAAATCCTATCTGATTTTTGAGGCCTTGGCAAACGAGACAGTGTCCCTGACTCTCGATCGTCAACAGAGGTCGGAATTCCAGATTCCTTCTTTCACTTGAGCGGGGCGTGATATTCCAAGCATAGCTCTTTTGATTCCTCTTTGGAAGACCTGAATAGCGTTCTTTCTACTTAGGATGGATAAATAAAAAATCCCTGAAAAAAGAATTATTTATAAGCGTGGATAACATATGAAATGGTTACTGAGTGAGTATAAGAAGAAGGTGATTAGAGACATCACTATCAAATAAAAAATTCTGTTTCATAATTCCACGAGATAGAAATGAACCTGGTTTCTTTTAAAGGCAGTTTCTAACAGACGACAACCAAAACAGATTGAATGAATGTATTCCTATAAATTTCATAAACACTTTCAGCTTATTTTTAAATGCCTTGCTCTAAGAATCTCAAAAGACCGTATGCTTTCTTTCTTACTTATTTATGTGAGAAGATCATATTCTGCAGAGAAATGCAGTGATATGGCTGATAAAATTCTTTGAAAAAATATATTTCAGTGATTTATTAAATAATATATTATTGATGACATCATATATATTGATGAAATCATCTATCTATCTATCTATATCTATCTATCTATCTATGAAAAATGATATTAACAGTATATCCACATGTTTTTAGCCCTTTTCAGCTGTTACTGGACCTGAACATCCATTTCTCCCTTTTAGCCCATTGCTAGGTAGTAGTAAAGATCAGTGCTGTGTTTCGTTCCTATAATACAGTTGTCCATCTCTGACTATTAATCAAATAGCCCTTTGAAAAGGAACCAGAATTCCCTCAGGCAATTTCAGCCTTCTGAAATCGAGGGGAATTGGAAAGGGTAGATAGCAAAGGAATATAGAAGTTAAAAATTGACTTTGGGGGTATAAATACTTTTTTGTATAAATCAAAAAGTCGTTTCTTTTCCTTTGTTGCTGTTGTTGTATGTCTGATTTTGGAGAGACAATGGATCACACACATTGCTCAGGACTTATTCTTCACTTTGCCCTCAGGGCTCTCCTGAGTGGTGCTTGGGGGACTATATGGGATGAAAGGGAACAAATCCAGATCAATCACATGCAAGAAAAGTACCCAACCCACTGTGCTATCTCCCTAGTTCCTGAGTTCTTTAAAGTATTTTTTGTGTATGAGCGATTTAATTTGAAGCATCAATACAGATTTTACTGCTTATACTACAATTCCTTTCAGGAACACCAAGAAAGAAATATTTGAATTCACATGTCTTTCTGATGCAATGAACATATATAATAATTGAAGTCCCCAAACAATCTCTTAGACTCTTAAAATCAAATGTTGAGGCCTGAAGAAATTACAGCATATAAGGCATGCATGCAGTAGGACTGCCACATATAGTACCCAAGGATCACCAGGAGTGATCCTTGAGCATAGAGTCTGGAATTGGTCTGAATACCAGGTGTGGCCCCAATTTTTTTTTAAATGCAGTAATTGTTGATACGGAAGTAAGATAAGGTAGTAAAATAAAAGGTTTTGCTAGAGAGAGTGAGGGAAGATTCAAAATCATATAGGACATCCCATAAACAGTGTTTTCTAATGCTATTTAGCAACTGAACTCTCCAATCTTTATACTGGTAAAGATTCAAATCTTTACCTTAGAGACCCAAACAATAACTTCCTGGACTCTGCTATTTTAAAAAACACAAGCCTTGGGGCCGGAGCAATAGCACAGTGGGTAGGGCTTTTGCCTTGCATGCGGCCTACCGGGTTTGATCCTCAGGATCCCACATGGTCCCCCAAACTCCACCAGGAGTAACTCCTGAAGAGCCAGGTGTAACCCCTGAGCATCACTGGGTGTGACCCAAAAAAGTAAAAACAAAACAAAACCCACAAATCTTTATTCCTACATTTGGCACATAACCAAGTGCTTTTTTAAATTTACTAAAGGAATAGATTTAAAGAAACTCTATGGACTTCAACCTTGCTCTCTTTTTCATGAATAAGACTAGTTTGGAGAGAACTTTGAGCTGTGCCCTTTTTTGAAACTACCATTTATCACTCTACATTTTATATAGTGCTGCTGGAAAATAAAGGGCCTGGAAAATCTTATTCTCCTTTATAATCTTGGAAAAGATGCTTGTCCTGTTGGGGTCTTTGATGATTTATGTTTAAAGTAGAAATAACATGATATCTTATCTTGTAGCTTGCTGTCTGTATATCCAGTTATCTGCTTTCAATTTTACCTATAAACAATAACAAAGATGAAAGACTAGGAATCATAAAAGAATTATTATAAAAGTATTTATGAGAAAGCCTGATCTTATTCATCTTTTCTTGCTTAACAGAAAATAGATATTTCTTTGTTAAACTGTCCATGTTTCGTATTAATGCAAAGCACAGATCCTTTTTAAAGTATAGTAAAAGCTGAATCACATTAATTTTATGATAACCTTATAGAGATTAGTTACATAGTATGCATTCACTCATTTAAAGTGAGCAAACTTCTCTCTTTTTTAGTATATTAACAGAATTATTCAGCCATCACTACTGTCTATGGAACAGAGATGTCTGTTCCATTGAGAGTGAATGGGGCCTCTGTAACTAGTTCATTTTTCATGAACATAGTTTTCTTTAGATTCAGCTGTAGACCTATCTTTCCACATTCTTGGTTGAAATCAGCCAGCATTTGTGTCACTTGGCTAATGTTTGGTGTTATTAGAATGATGTCATCAGCGAAGCAGAGGTGGTGTAGTTGCCGACCATCTGTAACTGCCAGGCTGGTTTTTACAATGCTATACAAATTTTTATCCTTTTTAATTTTTTTATATTTTATTATACCACCATGAGATATATAATTACTAAGAAATTCATGTTTGGGTTTCAATCATACAGTGTTCCAACACCCATCCGTCTACCAGTGCCCATTTCCCACCACCTATGTCCCTGATTCCCTCCCCCTCCCCTAGCCTGCCTCTATGGCAGGTGCTTTGCTCTCTTTTCTCTCTCTCTCTCTCTCGTTCTCTCTCTCTCCCTTCTCTTACACACTGTGGATTACAATACATACATTTAGAGGTTATCATGTGTATCTTTTGCCTGTATTCAATGCTCAGTTTTAAGCTGGTATTATCACTTTCACGATTATTGCACACTATTCCCTTCTCCGTCTTAACCTCTGACTCCCACACATTTGTGGTAGATTCCACCTTTGACAAGACCTGTTCCATGTTTTGCCTGACCTTGGATATTGGTTTCATACTATCACTTGATCACTTGAATCCGTTATTCATCGATTTGCTCGAGTGGGCGCCAGTAACATTTCCATTGAACCCTATCACATGCCAATGTAGCCCAATGGCATCCGGTTGATCAGGAATATGAAGAGCCTCAAACTGTTCCTTTAGGGTCTTGACAAGGAAGTCTGACCATCTTGTAGGTGGGCGGCCACGTGATCTTTTGACATCCCGTGGGATCAAGTTGGTAACGGCTCTATCCAGCAGTCATCTCCAAATCGCATTACATGTCCAGTCCATCTGATTTTCGATGCCTTGGCAAATGAGACAGCGTCCCTGATTCTGGAATAGTGACGGAGGTCAGAATTCCAGATTCCTTCTCTCACTTGAGTGAGCTGTGATATTCCAAGCATAGCTCTTTGATTCCTCTCTGGGAGACCCAAATAGCATTTTCATCCTGCTTTTGTAGGGCCCAGGTCTCTGAGGCGTATGTTAATGCAGGGAGAACAGTGGAGTCAAAGAGATGTGCCTGGAGCCAGAGGTTATTTGTCCTTTTAGCTATTTCTTCAATGCCTTTGAAGGCATTCCATGCTGCTCTCTTTAGGTTGTTCATCATGTTGACTTCTCGACCTAGGTACACATAACTGCTACATTCAGAGATGTCTGTTCCATTGAGAGTGAATGGGGCCTCTGTAACTAGTTCATTTTTCATGAACATAGTTTTCTTTTAGATTCAGCTGTAGACCTATCTTTCCACATTCTTGGTTGAAATCAGCCAGCATTTGTGTCGCTTGGCTAATGTTTGGTGTTTTAGAATGATGTCATCAGCGAAGCAGAGGTGGTGTAGTTGCCGACCATCTATCTTCACTCCCATTCTTTCCCATTCTAATTGTCGCATGATGTTCTCGAGGGTGGCGCTGAAGAGTTTTGGTGAAATGGTATTACCCTGTCGAACCCCTCTTTTGACATCAATGATCACTTCCTTGTAGAATGGTGAGATCCTGGTGGTGAATCCGTAATACAACTCACAAAGGATCTTGATGTATTGGGTCTGAATGCCCTCTTTGGCTAGGGCTTCGATAACTGCTTCAGTCTCCACAGAATCAAAGGCTTTCTTTAAATCAGTGAACGTGAAACAGAGCAGTATCTTGAACTCCCTACAACCTCAATGAGCTTGGTTACCATGTGGATATGGTCAATTGTGCTGAATCCTTTCCGGAAGCCAGCTTGCTCGCATGGTTGTCCTTCATCTAGTGTTCTGCCAATCCTGTTCATGATGACTCGTGTAAACAAGCTTGTAAATGAAGGACAACAGGCAGATGAGGTGATAGTTGTCAATTTCGTGAATGTTTCACTTCTTAAACAGTAGAACTGTCCTGCTGGTTTTCTATTGGGAGGGCACTTTGCATTCAGACAGGTAGTGTGTGAAGAGCCGAGCTAGTGTATTGATGATACTGACGGCAGATTCTTCAGGTGTTCAGGTCTGACTTTATCTGGGACTGGTGATCTTCCCTTCTTTACCGACGAGATGGCATGTCAGATTTCAGAAGGGAGAACGTTGGAAATGACATGTCCATCCTGTGGAATTTGGTATATGGGCAGGTGGAAGTGGCTATCAAAAGGTCTGAGTAGAAGTCATGGATAATCTTCTCCATTGCCTTTCTGGAAGATGTGATAGATCCATCAGGGAATCAGAGAGCAGTCATCTTGGTCTTACAGTTGGCGAAGGACAGGTGGGCAGTGAGAATACTTTTCCTGGCTTCTGCTGCATCTTCCAGTATTTCTGCTCTTCTGTCTTTGAGGTCTTCTTTTATCGTTTCTCTGCACTGCTTTGCAAGCTTGGACGGTGGTGTCGGTAGCAGGAGCGGAGATGCAGGCCATTGGAGCTCTTAGCAGGCAGATGGGAAAAGGCATGCAGCCTGCAAATACACCCAGCAGAGCAGATACCAGCTTTCCCCATTGAACCTCCTGCATTACACAGACCACGAGAGCAACTTCCTACCCAGGTCCATCATCTCGATAGAGCCTCTGAAGCATCCAGAGAAACCCCCACACCTTGCTGGTAGCGATCTTCACCATCCACACTCCGTAGCTCATAAGATATCCACCCAAGAGATTAAGCAAGTCTCCAGCCTGGCTTGTCAGAAACCCAGCCTACAAGAACCCACCGTTCAGAGACCCGCCCCTTCAGAGGAGAGTATTTCAAGCCCAGGAATACTTGAGCCACAGACACAGATACACCCGGCAGAGCAGATACCAGTTTTCCTTGTTGAACCCCCTGCATTCCATGGACCACGAGAGCGACTTCTGACCCGAGTCCACCATCCCGATAGAGCCTCAGAAGAATCCAGAGAAACTCGCACACCTTGCTGTCAGCAATCTTCACCATCCTCATTCCGCAGCTCGTAAGATCTCCAACCAAGAGATTAGGCCAGTCTCCAGCCCGGTTTGTCAGAAACCCAGCCTACAAGGAACCACCCTTCAGAGACCCACTCTTCAGAGGAGAGTATTTCAAGCCCAGGAATGCTTGAGCCACAGACACAGATACACCCGGAAGAGCAGATACCAGCTTTTCCTGTTGCGGCGCAGCTGCTGTGTGGCCAAGCGATTTACCTCCAAATTACCATGAATATTCTACCCACTCCTCTGAGAGAGCCCCACAAGTAATGAGAGTATAGCACCTGCACGCCAGAGCCTGACAAGCTGTCTAATGCGTGTTCGATATGCCAAAACCAGTAACAAAAATGTTTATTTTCCTGACCCCAAAAGAGCCCTTAATATGGAAGCAGTAAGAAAGGCGAACAAGCAGTGCCTGATAAAATTTCACGGCCAACCTAGGCTGCCAAAATGAAGAAGGACTAAAATGACTGTCTGTACTTTCAATGCACGTGCGCTGGCATAGGAAGCATATATCGAGGATCTGATGGTGCAAGCGCAAAACATCAAGTACGACATCATTGGTCTACTGAGACGAGTCACATCATGCTGTATTTGACACTGGAGAGGACAAAAGAGGCGTCGGTGGTGTTGGTGTCCTTGTCAACATGAACATGGCAGTCAACATTGATTCATTTGAATGCCTAATAAACCAGATAGGATGATTACACTTGAAGGGATGTGGCCCACTGCCAGCAATTTCTATCTTCATTGTCTATGCACCAGCATCCACATACAAGGAAGATGAAATTGAGAAATTCTACAAGGAACTGGAGGAGTTCTATAAAACAGATCACACCTTCTACAAGATCATAGTCAGTGATTTTAATGCCAAAAATAGGACCGAGAAGATCAGCTGAAGAACTCCACATCGGGACCCATGGCCTAGAATGGAACGAACAGGGTGACAGACTATCTGAGTTTGTCATGTCCACCAAGACCATTCATGGGAACTCACAGTTCCAGAAGGCTGAAACAAAGCGTTGGACACGGGAATCTCCTGGTGGACAGTTCCACAATGAAATTGACCACATCATCTTCAATCGATGGCTTTGTCTGACTGATGTTGCTGTTGTCCCCCAAATTCCAAACAGGATCGGACCACCATCTCCTTCATGCAAAATTCTACTTCACTCAACGGGGAGAAAAGGCTGCAAAGTTTAAGAAGTGAACTCCCAGAACAACCACCAACTGGGAACTCTTTGGCACCATTGCGGCAACATGGGAAGATACCATCATTGATGACATCGATGAAGAATACAACTGACTGGTTCAGCACCTCCATGATTGTGCAAAGAAAGCAGAGAGAGAGAAAGACACAAAAGGATGCCTTTCTTCAGAAACTCTCGAGCTCATTTGCCAGCGTGGCAAGTTGCGAGTCTCAGGAGACCAAATGCTAACGTCCAAGCTTCACACAATATATATATTTATTAGCATGATATAAATTTTATATATATGTATATTTTTTTTAATTTTTAAAAAATTTTTTTATTATACCACCGTGAAACATACAATTACAAAGGTGTTCATAATTGGTTCTTGGTAATACAGTATTCCAGCACCCATCCCTCCACCAGTGTCCCATTTTCACCACCAATGTATCCCTCCCCTCCCGCCCACCCCCCATGCTGCCTTAATAGCAGGTACCCCAGTTTCCTCTCTTTCTCGCTCTATCTCTCTCTCTGTATCTGCATCTCTCTCCCTCTTTTTTTTTAATTTTTTTATTTTTAAAATTACAAAGATATACAATTAAAAAGTTCATATTTGGGTTTTGGTCAAACAGTGTTGCAGCACCCATCCCGCCACCAGTGCCCATCTCCCACCACCAACGCCCCCGGTTCCCTCCCCCTCCCCCAGCCCTGCTCCATGGCAGGTTCTTGATTTCTTTCCATTTCTCTCTCTTTCTCTCTTCCTTCCCCATCCAGACTATGGATTACAGAACATACATTAAAGGGTTATCATGTGTATCTTTTTGCCTCTATTTAATGCTCAGTTCTAGGTTGGCATTAGTGCCCTCAACAATTGTTAGCACACTGTTCCATTTCATATAAAATTTATATCATGCTAATAAATGTAATCATTCTATATCTGTCTTTATGTATATTATATATATACATATATATATAAAATTTATATCATGCTAATAAATGTAATCATTCTATATCTGTCTTTTTTTCCTTCTGGCTAATTTCACTCAACATGATCCTCTCCATGATCCTCTCCGTGTCCATCCATTTATAGGCAAATTTCATAACTTCATTTTTCCTAAGAGATGCATAGTATTCCATTGTGTAGATGTACCAAAGTTTCTTTATGCAGTCATCAGTTCTTGGGTACTCTGGTTGTTTCCAGATTCTGGCTATTGTGAATAGTGCTGCTATGAAAATAAAAGTGCAGATGGTGTTTCTGTTGTGTGTTTTTGGCCTCCCAGGGTGTATTCCCAGGAGTGGTATGGCTAGGTCAAACGGGAGCTCAATTTATAGTCTTTGGAGGAATGTCCATGTTTTTTCCAAAATGGCTGTACCAGTCGACATTTCCACCAACAATGGATGAGATTCCCTTTCTCCCGCATCCATACCAGCATTTGTTGATCTTGTTCTTTTTGGATATGTGCCAGTCACTGTGGTGTGAGATGATATCTCATTGTTGTTTTGATTTGCATCTCCCTGATGATTAGTGATGATGAACATAAATGTTTATCCTTAACACAGTGTATCACTTGTCTTCCTGTTGTTCATCAATTTGCTCGAGCAGGCACCAGTAACATCTCCATACATCCTGGCACATGCTAGTGTAGCCCAAGGGCATCAGCTCACTCCAGGATCATGAAGAGCCTCAGACCATTCCTTCAGGTCATGGGAATGAGGTCTATAATTGTTACTGGTATTTGGCATGTCAAATATGACATGGGTAGCTTGCCAGACTCTGCCATGTGGGTGGGATACTCTTGTAGTCACCTCTCATCTCATGCATTTATTGATGAACTGCGAGCCGGGCTTGTGATCAACCCTTCTCAACACAGTGTATGAAATTATAATTCTTCATCTATTTGCCAATTCTCCATTTTAAAAATTGTTACTGCAGTATCTTACTATGGTTTTGAATTGCATTTTCATTATGGCTAGTGACCTTAGCATCCTTTCTTGTATTAGTGTAATGATTTTATATTTTTATTTGGAGAAAGCATAGATTTTTTCACAATTTAATTTCAAAATTAAATTGTGTAATTTAATATTTTCATAATTTCATTCTATATGAGCCTTATACAAGTCTCATCATTAGTTTATATAATTTAGATATCTGAATTCAAATATTCATTCTTGAATGCATTTCTTTTCCTTTTTTAGAAGTCTTAGAATACTGAATATATCTTGATGTTAGAACCAAATAATTACCTATTATACAGTATCTCTTTTCTTTCCTCAAACATCTATGTCACAACAGGATCATGTCAAACCATGTGGTAGGGGTCAGAGAGACACCTGCTAGGGCTGAATGCATGGCTCTCGGGAATCGCCAGGAAAAGTTCATTGGTTATGAATAGTCCCAGGTGTGGCTTCCAAAATAAAATATCCAAAAAGCAAACCCTCAAGAATCTTGAGGACTTTTTGCTTCTCTTTCCTGATGAACAACTTGGCATCAATGAGAAAAATCATTCACCAAGTTACGAAGAGAAATAGAGAGTCAGAGATACATGCTTGGATTTGCCCATAAGTATTTGAATGTAATAAAAATGCTCATGTATTGAGAGCTTAAATTGACAGTTTGGTTGTCATGTTATTGGTATTGATAACTATGATTACAGCTTGTAAATTTTCTTAATATTAGATGTATTGTAAGCTATTGTGTTATTATTATTATTATTATTATTATTATTATTATTGCTTTTTGGGTCATACCCGGTCATGCTCAGGAGTTACTCCTTGCTCTTCACTTAGAAATTATTCCTGGAGGTGGTCTGGGCACCAGTTGGTATGCTGGGGATCGAGCTCAGGTTGGCCATGTGTAAGACAAGTGCCCAACCCGTTGTACTATAGCTCTAGCCCCCTGTACTATAAGATTTTAAAGTCACTGTTTGCTTTAGAGATTTTTGTTTGCTCACTCAATATGTTTTTCAAATATTGAATAAAAATTTTGCTTGATAAATTTTGCTCTTGTGAAAAAATAAGGTATCACACACATATATTTTATAAGGATCTCTTTTTTTTTATTAAAAACAATGTTAATTACTTAAGAGTCCTCTTTAGTTGATTACAGTTGATTCCCCAGACTCTAGGCTATGTGCTGGTAAAACATTGATAAAATATCTTTTAATCATGTCTCATGGAACTTGCTGGCAGTAAACTATTAAACTATAAACAAATGTAGAATTACAGTTCTTTACTTGCTGTGAAGGAAAGGAAGAGATTAACTGCCAAGTGAGAATATAGGGAGATGTATTTTAGGCTGAAAGGTTAGGAAAATAGCCCAAGACATAGGGAGGATTAGGTGGAACCAATCAGAGCAGGAGGGAAACAAGCACAGCTACACAGCTCGGATGTTGCAACATCTTTCAGTGGAGAAGCTGGACAAATGCAGGGCTTGAGGCAAAGATCAAGAATCATGTTTAGGACATGTGGGTTTGAGAGGTATTGAAATATCTGGTATTTTGCTCTTGTGAGAAATAAGGTATCACACACATATATTTTTATAAGGATCTTTACCAATCTTTGGCAGCTGGAATCAATGCTCCTAGTAGTGTCCTAAGCCAGAGATTTGTATTAAAATTTGAATTTGATGGTGGGAGGGAGAGAATGAAGTTAAAGCACTTGTCTTGCACATAGCAGACCGGATTCTATCCCCAGTACCACATATGGGCACCAGCAGTATTGTTTGTCATCCTGAGCGTAGAACCAGGAGTAAGCCCTAAGCACAGTCACTCGTGCCCCCAAAACAAATAAAGTTTTGAATTAAAATGTACTAAATAAATTTGCAAAATAGCAGTGGCAGATAATTCAAACTTGTCCAGAGCAACCCAGTGAGATGCAACAATCAATGAACTGATTTTCTTTGAAAAGTATAGAAATGATTGAGTATAGATATTGTCATCATATAGATCATTTTTAAACTTACACCCCCATTTTATAAACTGTCCAAGGCAATGGAGGGGCCATGGGAAGTTGCCATGTGACCAGAAAGAGTTGCAGGGTTTGGCCACAGATTCAGTGTATTGGAGAGCAGAAATCTTGAACATCCAGGGCATGAATCATGAACAAAGTCCAGGTCTAACTTATGTGCCAGCTATTTGGAGAGAAAGTTTTTGGGGTGGACAAAAGTAAAAAGAAATATGTTTCTCAAAACATCAGCATTCTCAGAGAGAGATTAGAATACTGTCCATCCCTTTGGTTAGGACCAAAAAGAATGTATATAAAATAATTGACATGATACCCAGCAGATAGTCAAGGTGAGGTGAGTAAGGAACTCATTGTAGGTTCTAAAAGTTAGACACTCCAAATAGATATGATTTTAATTCAAAAACTTGAAAATCCAGTTTATCTATTAAACTTGATATACAGAGAATAAAATAGTATGATAATTTTTTTGGGGGAGAGAGTTTGGGTACCATACTCAGCAGTGCTCAGGGCTTATTGCTCGGTCTATGCCTAAGAATCACTCCTGGCAGGGCTTGGGAGACCATATATAGTGCTGGGAATTGAAGCTGGGTTGGCCACATGCAAGACAAACACCCCACCCACTGTATTTACTTTCCAGTACTAATTAAACATAAATAAATAAAGGTAGGATAAGTATCACTAATTTCCCTTTTTATCTCAATCTCCAGTGCTAAGTAAAGTTCTGTGACAAGGTAAAAACAAAGTAAAAAATCTTCCACACTTGCTCTTCTTCATCTTTCTCATTTCCTTCTTGGTCAGTAGGTAAGAGACAGTTTGCAAAGATGTGTGTAAGGCATGATCTTTAGGTGCCAGAGAATGTGTTCCAAGAGCCTGGTACACTGGGCACACTGCAGGTGGGCCGATCGTGCCTCTGCCCCAGACTTGTATCAGTTGCCATGTGGGATTTGGAACAAGGTTCCCAGGTTTACCCCACCTCAGTAAACGCAGACTCTTGTGACCCAGGAACTGCTGAGTAAACACAGTGGAAGAAGCCAATGCTCTATGAAACACAGCAGTTTAAAGGTCAGCCCTGGGTTTATCAGCTCCAGTCTGACTCGCTCCCTGTCTAACCCTGTGCCTCACAGGGAGTTCTGTATTTGCAGGATGAACTGAAATGATAAGCTTTTCTGCTCAGAGTGGGGAGAAACTTGCTTTGCATAGAGCTGTCATTATCAACAGGAAAACCTCAGGCTGGGGGGCTAGCAGAAGATGGATAGAGGGTCCCTGCCAAGAGAACTGCTTTTGACTTAGAAAGCTACAGGTACATCTGGTTCAGGTGGGGCTTGTGAATTCCAGCTCTTTCCCAGGAAAATTAGAAAATTTCCAAGGGAAACAGTTTAATCATTGAAACATTGCCAGAGGTGGATAGTGTAAGATTTAAGGATGGTTTTGTCAAAGCTCATATCTAGTAGGAAGAAACCAGGTATGGAATTAATTAGAGCTCATTCCCTGTGATACAATGAAGGAAGCAAAACTTTAGGGATTTGTTTTGTTTTTGTTTCAATTAAAAACAGTTTCCACATTAAAAAATAGTATAACATAACATTATAATGGACATTTAAGATGTTGGGTCTGAAACATTAGTAAAGTGACAGTTACGTGAACACCACCACCACCCACAGGCCCATAGCACTTTAAATTGCAACATTATCTGGTGACCTTCATGCTAGTTGACTGTATATACCTTAACTCTCAAAAAAAGAAAAAAAGGAAAGCTCAACTGAGTCTGCTATGGATTGGGCAGTTGGTTTTCTTAATCCCAGTTTTTCATTTACCTACTACTTTGGAACAGCTGTAGAAATGAATGAATCCCATCATTGTGTAACACAGAAACTCTTTTGAGTTTTTAGGAAAACCAGGTTATGAGGATTCAAGACTGAAAGATCTCAGATATAAAAAAAAATCAGGTAGTAGACTTTAAAGAGCAAAAATAAAGAATGCCTTAGAAAAAAATATAGTTATGTTCAAAAGTGCACCAAGGGGAAGAAAACACTATTTTGGAGTGATTACGTATCTTTTAGGAACAAATAAACATTGTCAGAAACAGATAAACTTGGAGCAAATCAACTTTCTGAAGGGGTGTCAGTGTGTGAGCTGTAAATCTCCTTTGGAGTGTTCAGTCCTTGTTTCTTCAGAATTAATGTGAAGATTATAGCAATCAAAGTTTCATTTCTTAAGAATTAAACAAGATTTATAATTGAATATATAAGATCAGATAATTAAGTTGTATCTTTGATTCAAAAAAGTTATTTTTCTTTTCTTTGTAATTTTCTACTTCCTTTTTCTGCCTCTCTCCCCTCCTTCCTTTCCTTTACTTTTCTTCCATCTCTCTTTCACCCTTTTCTCCTACCTAATACTCTAACCTGTTAATTATCTCCCTTTCTTCCTCTCCCACCTCTTCTCTTCCTCTCTTTGCTCTTTTAATCTCCTGATGGCCATTGGAGTGCTTAGACATTAGGTGATGTTATTCATATCTCTATGGTTAATAGTTTGAAATAAAGGCAGTTCATCTTAATAAGGCACCTAAAGTCCTGTTTAATAAGTATGCTTATAATTTCTTTTTATAATTGAGAAAGTGTGGTTACAGTAATGTCAATGCTTATGTTTTTGATATGCAGAGTTACTGCCCCACCATCACCAAAGTGCCCAAGACCATCTGTCTAATTTCTTTCATTGCTAATCTTCTCATTTTCCTCATTATTACCAAACTAGTATTTATGTGAAAAGTTGTGCCAGTGTATTGCCTCCTTTGAGTTAAGGTATTCTGTTCTTAAAACTGGTTGTCCTATTTTGAAAAATTGTCACTATGTCTTTAAACCAAGTGCAAATAGTCACAGAATGTGTAGACAGGCATTATGCAGAGAACCATTAACCTGACTTTCAGTTTTCAAGAGAGAAAGTAAAAAGGCTACTGCAATTTGGACCTCTTGGACTAAATGTTGGGCTATTAATAATCAGGGAGAATAATTGAGCTACTTCCCCTGCTGAGCCAAAATACAGTACTGATCTTTTCTCCAGCAGTGCACTCCACTGTGGATTGCTTGGTCCTCAGAATTTCTTGACAAAAAGCCCATTTCTGTCAATCATTTGTGGAATGCTCCTGAGAATGACTCGTCTGGCGCTGTTGTAAGCATACTGGATTTTAATGGGAAGTGGCCTTAACCGATAATGAAGTAGGTCATGCATATGTGAACCCATGAAAACATCTGGGATCAGGGTTGAAATAAGGAAAGTTCGTTATATCGGCATATATATACAAAAATATGTGTGTGTATATATATATATGTATATATATATACATATATATATATATATATATATATATATATATATAGTGTTCACCATGGTTCTGTGAATGCTGCCGAAAGTGGCTTCCACTGAAGAATTTGAAATCTTTTATAAAGAACATTTGGTTCCTCTTTGCTCTTTCCTTGCTTTTCATTGTTATCTTTGCAATGACAGCTTTGTTACCATCTTACTAGTCTTGCCTCAATCCCTTCCATCAAATCTAGAATTTTGCTCTTGCTTTCAACCTCAAGTCATTTCTGCTTTGTCTTCCTTCTGTCCTACCTCGTCTGACCTTATATTATCTGGTTTGTATGCAACTTTCCTAGCTTACACTCCCCAGCTTGTCTTTGTATGAGCACCTCAGTCATTGACTTTATTTAATGCACTTTTTTCCTCTTCCCTTTTTGTTACTTCTATGGCTGGGGTTTGCACACCCCTGATTGCAGTGTTCACTCTCTGGGCTGTGATATTAGCTGGGGGTTGCACACTTGGTTTGGTGCTTTAGATATTGCACATGTTGTAAGAGGTAATACTGGAGACTGAGCATGCAGCTTCAAGTGTCAAGGTAAGTACTCCACTACTGAGCAATTCCTGGCATTACCTGACATTTTGAACGATTAGTGCATATTATCCTTTACCATTTTCAGCTAGCTAGACTTTTCCTTCCCTCCAACAAAGCCAGCTGCAGATCTTTCTTCTCTGAAAGGACCTTCGTATACTCAAATATTTGATTTTCTATCCAGAACATGCTGACTTTTGACCATTTTAATAGTCATTTATTCAGACAACCTAACTTTGTCGCAAACTCTGAAAGACTAATATTTTTATATTTTGCAAGATTTGTTATCTCATGACAGGTGCTAAACAGAGGGTGTGTTTTGGGTCAAGGAATGAATTTCCAGGTTGTGGTTCTAGCATAATGGGAAGTAAACAAGTCCGTTTTAATAAAAAGCCACATGTTAAGGCTGTTTCTCAATCTGATGGAACAAAGGGAAAGCCCTGCTTAATTGCACATTTTACCTGTTGTAGCTTATAGCCATTGTCCCTGGAAAGTTTTCATTTGGTTATTTAAGATGAACATTGATGTCACTAATACTGTGACTTATATTCTAGTAAATGTATTAGTATTGTTTCAGCATTAAACAATAACAATTTTCCTAACGGAGACACATTTTTTGGCATGACAATTAATTTTTATTTTGTATATCTCATGATTTGGGGCCAAAAGTAAAACTACTGAGTACTCTCTAGAGCCCAGTCACAGTCTCGACAGAGAAGCCATGTCTGCCTACTTTTGGGATGAAGTTTCACTGAAGAGTTGGAGTATCAACTTGAGTATCAAGCTAGTAAATCATTCAGTCAACCCAAATAGGACAGAAATAGGTGAAAGGCAAGATGGATTAGTCAGGTCTCTTTCAGTGCTAGGAAATAGAACCCCAGTTTTCAAAAGTTCTAATAAAAAGGAACTCTTACAGAAGAGAAATTGGGATAATTCCTAGACTCTGTTTAACTACCACAAGAATCAAAGAGTTAAAACTCTGCCAAGATGAGTTTCTGTTTTTCATATGCTTGTTTCTGCTCACTCTTACTTCTATGAAGCACATTTATCTCCTGTGATCCGTTCTTAAATGACTTCTACCAGCACTGATAAAGTCAATGGAGAATGCCTCCTGTACCTCCAGTTGTGGGTATTAATGTAGAATAGCCAGAACCTTAATGCTTACTGAATGATAGAATTTTTTTTTTTGCTTTTTTGGGTCACTCCTGGCAATGCTCAAGAGTTACTCCTGGCTCTGCACTCAGGAATTACTCCTGGCCATGCTCAGGGACCATATGGTTGCCAGGGATCGAACCGGGCCAGCTGCATGCAAGGCAAATGCCCTACCTGCTGGACTATCACTCTGGCCCTGAATGATAGAATCTTAAGGGCAAATATTCTGAAATTCTCTTGGTTTTAGTAGTGCTTAATTATGCGATCCATATCGATCCCTTTTCCTTCAGAACTCTGTCTTCAGAGTTTTGGTTTATAGAAACTTAAAATTACATCAAGAGTGGGGCCGGAGCGATAGCCCAGCGGGTAGGGCGTTTGCCATGCACGTGGCCGGCCTGTGCCGGCCTGGAACATCCCGGCATCCCATATGGTCCCCTGAGCACCGCCAGGAGTGATTCCTGAGTGCAGAGCCAGGAGTAACCCCTGAGCATTGCCGGGTGTGGCCCAAAAAAGCAAAAAAAAAAAAAAAAATTACATCAAGAGTGGCTACTTTGATTCATTCTGTCAAAGATATTCTAGTGTTACTAGTTATATGTTACAGAAATAGAAGTGATGTATAATTTTTTAAGTGTAATACTAAAAGTTATGTAAGTGAAAACTGACAGTTGTTAATTGGCTTTGGAATCAATATATTCGCACAATTAGATAAAATAAAATGCATCCCCTGGAATAAAATCTTTCTTATTGTTGCAAAGAAGGGTGTGGCCTGAGAAAGTTTACTGCAGATTTATCTAAACCCGTTTGAGTTGTTGAAACACTTTAAGTTCAGGAATTAAAAAAAAATATCGGGATGTGGGGTGTTCGGGTATTCCCATACTGCTCAGGATTTAAGCTTAGGGTCACTCCTGGCAGACCTTGGAGGGCCATCTGTGATGCCAGAGACGTCAACTAGGCTAGCAACAGGCAAGGCAAGCTCCTTATCTGCTGTACTATCTCTCCATCCCAAGTTGGGTGTTTTAATGGCTAAATCGAGTTAATTCTTACAGAATGGTGGATTGTATTAAATATTCAATAGCACATTAGAAAGAGTTGGTAATATTTTTACCATGACCACATTGTATAGTTTGTAACATTCATTACAAATGCATTGCTTCATAATTGAATTTTTTAGAACTATGCATAGTTCTTTGAAATTTCATTGATTTTGGTTGAAAAGTAATTGTAAGGGGAGGCCAGGCTACAATTTTATAATTAAAATATTTCTTCTAAAAAGTTTCATTTTGCTGTAAATTTTCTTGACTTCTTCTAAATGAAGAGGCAATATTTGCATAATTGTGCTCCCTGTGATCATAAGAGTTTGGAAGGTTGCAAAAATACTTTGCAAGGCGAATCATGCTGTCAGCCATCTGCAGCTGGGCCACAATGTAGTGTGGAAATGCTTCTGAGGTCCCTTTTTGAGAATATGGACATCATGAGTACTCTGTATTGTTACTAATTGGTGTATCAATGACACAAAAGATGCAATTGAACCACTCAACTGTTTCATTAGTCAAAGAAATACCAACTGGACTTTTGATTTTGGTTGAGGACAGAACTTTCGATTTTGCTTCATGCAGAAGGGTGGGTAATATTGTAAGGGAGAAAGAGGACCCTGGCAATGAAAGGAAAGACCAGCTGGTTTCCTAGAGAAGAATTTTCAGTCAAACAGCCTGGAACTGAGTGTTTAATAACCCATTATTTAACTAATTAGATAACAACCCCCGTGTTTTACCCAAATATCATTTTTCTTTGGCAAGTATATGTGTCTCCTCCATTTATTCTAGATCCTCAAGGAAGATACTACAGAGAAGTCAATGGGCTTATAAATAAATAAACCTGGAGGGGAGAGGTCAGAGAGCTAGTAAAGAGGTAGCTGCATTTTGCCAACCAGTTGGATCCCAATACCCAGCACAACACATGGTCCCTCCTAGCACTACCAGGGGTCAGTACTGCAGGATGTAGGCCCCAACACTCCCCCCCAACACACACACAGTACAACTGGACTTTGTGAGATCCCAATCTCCCATTGCCTAAAAGTTTAAATTTTTTTTTGCTTTTTGGGTCACACCTGGCTATGCTCAGGGGTTACTCATGGCTCTGCACTCAGGAATTACTCCTGGTGGTGCTCAGGGAACCATATGGGATGCTGTGGATCTAACCGGGTTGGCCGCATGCAAGACAAATGCCTTACCGACTAGACTATCGCTCTGACCCCCAAAGTTTTAAAATATTACCTGAGGATAACTAAAAACACAGTAATTATTTCCAGTGGCAACAGGGATCAAACAGTTCATCAGGACTTTAGAGAATGGCTCTGTCCTGGCACCATCCTGAGGCACTAGCATCGGTCATGGCTCATAGCAGGAATATAAAACAATGCTTTTCTGTTGTTAATTATACTAATGCAAATGGATGTTTAAGAGTTTCTATAGGCTAGTAAATTCAGAACATCCTGGCTTGGACAGAACCAGCATAGAATACTCTGTCTTTAGTATGCTGAACGATGTGAATTTCCAGGAGAGTAATTACAGACCTCATAAAAATGATGGACTAGTTCATAGGACTTCCATTCTCTGTAACATACTTTAGAAGCATTTAGCAATCTAAGAAAAGCTTTAATGGTGATAAATGTTCAATAAGTCTTCATGGAAAAGATTCCAGCTTTCACTGACTCCCACTGTAATCTTTTGCTTTTGTTGTAATAACAAATGACTCCCAATTTAGCAGGTTAAACTAACACAAATTTATTATTTCACAGTTCAGGAAATCAGAAGTCCAAACTGTTAGCCAAGTTCCTGCTGGATAGTACAGGGAGATATTTATTTGTCTGTTCCAGCTCTTAGAGGCTAGAGATAGTATACAGGGCAAGTTACATACCTTGCATATAGCCAACCTTTATTGGTTTCCACATATGGCCTTACAAGCATACTAGGGATGATCCCTGAGTATAGAGCTAGGCATAGTCCCTAAGAACTATATGTTATTACCCAAGTATCCCCCACCCCTGCAAAAATCCAAATTCTTTGGCTCTGGACCATGCCTCTCTCGAGCCCTCTGCTGCTCACGTTGTGTTGTTGAATCTCCCTCTTGAACTCATTTGCCTCCTTCCCTTATACAGCCCCACCCAGATTACACAGAATTTGTCATCTCTAGAGCCTTACCTTGGCAAATTCCCTTTGCCATGTAATGTGACATGTGCACTTCTCTGCTGATCATGATTCAGTCACCCACACCCACATTGTATTTCCCAGAACCCTAGAGGGCACCCAAGACATATTTTGCAGAATATTATCAAGAGATTGAATTAAATAGGTTTAATAAAGCTCCCTGGATTATGCTGTCAAAATGAGCTTCTGATGTCATTGTTGCAGTAGACTTTGTAGGAAATTTCAAAATTTTTATGAGAAAGGTTTTTCCAAAGTGGATTGTTCTATGGCACAATAATTGAGCAGAGATACAAAACATTTAAGAGACTATATTATCCTTTCCATTATCACCCAGTATGCTGACCTCCCTGCTGACCTTTTCCTGTGTTGGGATTGTTTTATGTGACCAGACTTTGAGTGGGAGGAAAGTGAAGATTGGTAGAGCTGAGTAGTAAGAAGCCAAAGTAGAAAGAACCAAGAATGAACTAGGCAACGCCGATGGGGAGCTGACTCTGGCTTCTGGGTGAGTCCTTATAGAAACTGAGTTGGTTTACATCCTATCCACTCATTTCCCTCTGAGATGGTGGACAAAAAGCAGCGGTCTTCATTTTCTTATAAGGTCAATGTTCGGCTTTTCTTTGCTCATAGTTTATTGCTCTTTAATCAAGTGTTTCTTTAACCACCTGCTAATTCTTCTAGCAGAACCATGTTATATCTTGTATTGCACATTATAAATTGTGCTGCACAGATCTGTTTCTGATATGGGAAATCCTAACTCCCATATTAGTCTGTATTTTGAGTGGAACATGATAATTATTACCTAAGAATTCTTTAAGGCAAATGATGGAGTAGATTTTCGATGAAAAATTCTTCTTCATATTTCTACACAGAATCCTATACAACTGTAAACTATTTAGGGAGAGTTTCCGTCTTTACAATTTTCTGTCATTTAACAATAGTTCAGCTTTTTTGTTTTTAATGATGTGACAGAAAAATTATTTCTTCATACATCCTGCACATTTTAAAAGATTATTCCTGGGAGCTACCTATATTTTTAATTAAAACACATTCAAATTGTGAACCAGAGAAATAGCACAGAGGATCAGGAACTTACTTGGATGTAACCATCTTCAGTTTGATCCCAGCACTAAATATGGCCAAATGAGCACCACTAGGAGTGACTCTCTAGGCACAGAGCCGGGAGTACTCTAGGCTCTTCTGGGAATGGTCCAACCCCACCTGTTTAAAAAATGTTATCTATATTTTATATTGTTTTTAATTAATGGATATTAGCATATATAATCTATAGCATTTAATATGTTTATTCATTGATGACTTTTCCACTTTATGAATTTTCTTGGTAAAATTATACTTCTCAGATGATTATATTTCTTTTCCAGTGACTATACTCTTCTTTCAGATTTATGTGTTATAGCATTCATTGGTGAGAATTTTCACAACTGCTCTTAAATTTTTTTAAAAAATTAGGGACACTAAACTTACCATGATGCTATAATTTCTCTTACTATTTCTATGATTTTGATATCAGAGCTTCACTGTTAATCTTCATTATGTAAATTCTGAGGTTCACTGTATATGGGGATAGTGATCTGAGGGCCTTGTTCAAATGAGGTGTTTACTCTACCATGAACTACATCTTCAGCTCCTATTGGAGATTTTTTTAAGAACTACCTCAGGGTTGGAGAGATAAGACTGTGATAGGGGACTCGCTTGCATATTGTCAACCAAGTTTGATCCCTGGCATCACACCTAGTGACCCAAGCACTACCAAGAGTAATCCCTAAGCCCAGAACCAGGTGGTGACCCCAAGAATTTCCAGGAGTGGGCGCCTACCTCCCCTGAAAAAGCACTGCCTCTTGTTCTATTTCTTTGTTCTCATATTCCTCAGTTCTTTAACTAGATCACTAGATCACTAGACATCCCATTGTTCATCGAGCGGGTGCCAGTAATATTTCCATTTGGCCCTATCATGTGCCAGTGTGGCCCAATGGCATCTGGTTGCTTCAGTAATACGAAGAGCCTCAAACCGTTCATTCAGGGTCTTGGCGAAGAAGTCTGACCATCTTGTAGGTGGTCAGCCACGTGATCTTTTGACATCCCGTGAGATCCAGTCGGTAAAGGCTCTAGTCCAGAAGCCATCTCCAAATTGCATTACATGTCCAGCCCATCTGATTTTCGATGCCTTGGCAAATTAAACAGCATCCCTGACTCTGGAACAGCGGCAGAGGTTGGAGCTCTGGATTCCTTCTCTCACTTGAATGAGGCGTGATATTCCAAATATAGCTCTTTCAGTTCCTCTTTGGGAGACCCAAATACAGTTCTCATCCTGCTTTCGTAGGTCCCAGGTCCTGATCTTTAACTGGATATTGAAGCAATTAGACTTTAGAATTGATTTTTTGTACCTCTAATGCCACTACTTCTAAAAAGGTAAATAATCATTTACTGGGTTCAACAAAGAACACCCTTAATAAAGTAGTGGTGTCCATGTTCATTCTAAGGCTATGAACTGCTGTGAGTCTTTCTTAGTTCTCAGCCCAGTTCTACCACTAACAACCTGCGTAATCTTCAAGTTCTAGAAGCTTTATGCACCATGCTTTCCTCATCTCAGTGTGAGGATACAAAGCCCTCAAAATAGTGCTTATGTGAAGTAGTAGTTTTTAGCAAGTGTTATTACATCAAACAATAAACACTGTGATTATTATCAAGGTATAATTTATAGATATAGTTGGAAATGAAACTCAAGACTGTCAGATATCAGTTGTTTGAAGGGCTACCTAAACTTGACAGGAAAGAGATACCCTGGATAGGGGCCAGAGTGATAGTCCTGTGGGTAGGGCGTTTGCCTTGCATGCATCCTCAGCATTGCATATGGTTCCCCCAAGCACAGCCAGGAATAATTCCTGAGTGAAGAGCCAGGAGAAACCCTGAGCATCACTGGGTGTGACTCCCCCAAAATAAAAAGATACCCTGGACAAAGAATATAGGTCTTTTTTTTAAGGATGATAACCTTATGGTTCATTTGCTAAAAATTCTGATTAGATGAAGAATAGTAGCTCATCACATGATTATCCCATCTGTGTGGGTCCTCATGGATTTGTTGACATCTGTATTCCAAATGTCAGAGATAAAGGCATTTTCTGAAGGGAAACAGTAACTTATAGGAACAGGGCTCCGATCTTTTCTGGGAACTAGGAGAATTAGTATCAGGGCATTTCTATTTGAAGAAGGTTATCTATTGATGCAAAGTATTTTTAAAGTAAGGTATGCGAAGAGAACACCTAATTATAATGGCAACAGAACAAAATCTATTTTTCCTTTCTCATAGTTGGTGTATGGACAAGTTCGTTGATAAATTTAACACAGATGACTTGGGCATATATGTGAAATGTTGTCTCAGTTTCCAATATATTTATTTAATATTTTAATTTTTTTTTGGTTTCGAGGTCACATCATATAGTGCCTCTGTGCTAAGGAATCACTCCTGTTTCTGTGCTCAGGAATCACTTCTAATGGGGCATGGGACCATATGTGGGATTGAACCCAGGTCGATTGCATGCAAGGTCAGATCCTTACCTTCTATACTACCTCTCTAGCTCTCCCCAGATATTTTCTTGAGGTACTCTGCTCCCTAAAATACTTCCATAATCTCTCTGACTTGAACATTTTCCTGCACCTTCCCAAAGGGAGTGGCATCTGTTCATGCTTTCAATATAAAGTTCAAACTCTTTAGCAGAGTTAAAATGTTCTCTAGGGATCCTCTCCAGTTAATTTTCTTTACTATGGTATGTTCACTGAGGCAGAAGGAATTCTGAGCTGGTCTCCCCAAGAATCTCTACTCCCTGCTGGGCATGTCCTGAGTAGCCTTCTCTTTGCTGTAGACCGGCCCTGTGACTACAGTAGGATTGCCATTCTCTCTGCCACTATATAGAAGACTCCACCTTGGCAGAAAGGAAAGAGTCTTCAACTTCATGTGGAGAGGACAATACCTGGGATACCTGGGGTAGTGAGGGGATGGGGGAGGAGGGAAGCGGGGGGGGGGTGGCGGGGCAGTGGGATAACAGGCACCTTTGGGATTGGAGCACAAGTCCCAGCTGGCAGTCAGCAGGAAAGTCTGTGCCTCAGTTCCACAATGCAAGTAAATAAATCCCCCCAACAGCTAGTGAGGAAGGGAAGCCCAGCCTTGGCTTGGTAGCCCAGTTCACAGCTCAGCTATCCCCTGGATTTTAACCTCATAAAATTCTAAGAGAAGTGTAGCACTAATGTGTCCTTTAGATATGAATAAAAATCTATTAGATCATCAATTTTGTTGTGTTTTTAAGCTTCTCCATCTGTGGTAATTTGTTATGCAGCAATAGTGAACAAATACACTCATTTGTCTTGCATCCTATTATCAGCAATCATCTGTTTTACCTAGGCAGCTGCATTCTGTGTGTCTCTGCCCAGGGCTCAGCTGTCATTCCTCTGCCCTTCCGGGCTTCTAACCCTTCTCTCCATAGAAGAGCATATAGTTGACATGAATCTGGATATAGAGCTGGAGAGATAGTATAGTGGGAAGGTGTTTGCTTTGCACAGTTGTCCTGGCATTGATCTGTGGTGCCAGATGCGGTTCCCTAGGAGTAATCCATGATCACAGAGCCAAAAGTAAGATCAGAGCACAGCTGGATTTGGCCCCCAACTAAACAAAGACTATATATACTTGGCATAACAAAGTTAGAATCCAAAGTTATTTCAAATTTGTATAGTGGTCTACCTAATAAAATGAACAAGCTTGAATAAACAAAATAGAACCTATAATTCAATTTAAAACATCAAACCTATACACTAAAGATGGTGGACAGATAGAATATGCAAAAATATTTAGTTTGCTTGTTTGCAAGTCAGTAAGTCACTGGTCTATTGAGGCCTGAAGTGGAGTTCTTGCATCATAAGTTAATTTTAGACAATAAATTGAACTGTTGTGTCTGGAACAAGAATAGTAGTCCTCTGCTTCATTGGGTCACACCTTACCCAGAGGGTGGAGTGGTTCTGAGCACCTCCTTTAATGGGGTCATAGACAAACTGGAATTTCTCCACCGGGCAGGGACCAGATGAGTGAGCAGCTTTGAAATCACATACCATATTATGAAATAGTCTGAGTTGGGCACAGTTTGCCTGAGGAAGAGAAGATATTTTAGGATTAAATTTTTCATGACTTTGGTGAATTAAAAGTAATTTTTCTTATATTAGGAGGTGATTATTAATATCCTTAAGAGAAAAATAGACTGAGACTGAAATAACTATAGAAAAGTAGCTTTGGGCACCGTTGTGCCTACCAGTGGAGCAAATAGGGTTTTGCTGGGGGTAGAAGATTTATAAAGTCTTTCACATATTCTTAGACTAAGATAGTTGGAAACTAAAGAATGCATAGAGTTTAGAAAGTTAAGTTAAAGGAGAGAATACAAAAATGAATGTGTATGGTTTTATAAAGCAGAGTTTAGTAGAACATGAACCCCCTAGCAAGGATGAGCTCCCCATGTTGTCGAGAGTTCCCCTAAAAGAGGTTCACCTTGAAATAGACTACCTGTGAGGAATGCAGATTCCTCTAGGTCTGAGGAGACGTGCTTTGAGTGAGTGAGCCACCTAGATCGCCCTCCTTGGTTGTCTGAGTGACAAATGTATGGCAGCTCAGTCTGTTCTCTTTGTTCAAGAGAGTGTTATTCTGAGGAGCAATTTATACTGTGGAACTCCTGGTAAGATAAGGCTGAACTTTTCCCAACATCATTTCCTTATTTCTCTGACCTCTCCTATGTTTCCTTCCCCTGTTGCCTAATAAGTTTCTCCTATAAACCTGCCTGCAACAGGAATGGCCAACTCAAGCTTGGCCTCTATGGATTGTTGTCTAAAACACACTTTGATCTTGCTTGAAGTTTGTGATCCCCAAACCCTCTGCATACAGGGTATTTTTTCCTTTTATCTACCCTCTAACCTAACTGCTAATAACTGGGTATTCTCTCTCTTTCTCTCTCTGTCTCACTGTCTCTCTGTCTGTCTCTCACTCTCTCTCTCACACACACACAAAGTTCTCTTTATTTCCGCCACTGATTTTGAGCTATGTTTCCCACCTTCTGACTTTCTTAGGAAGATAAAAACTTGAAGTTTTCACATATCTAGCAATAGTGCTTCAAAAACTCATTCGATTAGTGAAATATTGAGTTAGTTGATGTTCCTCTCCTATTCTCTTGTTAGGTACTTTATTTCTCTGCTCCTGTGTTTTCTCCTGACATTATTCTTCTAGTGTCACCTGTCTGGTCATCAAGTAAATATACTTGTGGGGAAGAAGGAGGAACAGTGTGGTACGGAAGAAAGGTGAGTGGGTGGGGAGTCCAGATTGATGTGCTTCGTCCCTGACTCTACTATCCTGTCCCTCTCGAATCACTTAACCTTTGTTAATCTCACTTTCTTTATACATGAAGTAAGTATAAAGTGGTTTCCCTTTCAAACTAACAGGCGCATGAAGAACAAGTGAGATAGTACTTGTGACGGCATCTCATGAAAGTCCTTCACAAGCATGAACCATCAGTCATAGACACTATTGAGATGGAGTTCTGGGCTGAAGAGACAACTCAGTGGCCAGGGGTGTGTCCCTTGCATGCACAGAGCTGCAAGTTGCACCCCAGCACAGTATGGTCCCCCTGAGCGCTGCTGGGTGTATCCCCAGATGCCCCAGACACAGCTGGATCTGAAGGAAAAAACCCTTGGCCAGCCAACTTGGCCGAGTACCCTGGGAGTGACTCTCCAAGCCCCGGAGCACAGCTTAGCAGGCAGAAAATGAAAATGTGGTTCTGGTCATGAAGAACTTGCAAAATAGCAGGAAAGTTGAGGTAGATACTCATGAAAATGACTGAAGGTAGAGCTGATCTGTGTCTTTGGGAGGAATAGTTTTATAGCAGTCCAGAGGAAGCAGAGCATTTTACTTGCTGTGTAGACCATGAGCCAGATCATGTTCCTTTTCTTCCTTGTCTCCCTTCTGGGCTTATAGCAGTCAAAGCAGGCAACAGAATTCTTGCATAAATCCAGAGAACTGTCAAAGATCTGTTATTTCTTCCTGTGTTTAATGGGGAAAAGGGCCTAGTCCACATTAATTGATAGAGGAAGTGAATAAGCTCTTAAGAGTTAACTTTTTTCAGTGAGATTTAATTTTTTAATATGGGTTTTACTATCCTAAAATAATAAAATGTCCATATCTAGGAGCTGGACATTAATAAATATGACCTTTTCATCCTTACCTTTTTATCATACTTATTAGCTTATTCTTTGATTATCACATGAGCCGGTTGTTTTATTATTTTATTTTGTTGAGTTTTATTTGTGTGTGTGTGTGTGAACCACACATGGCAGTGCTCAGGGCTTATTACCTGATTGCTCAGGGATCACTCCTAGGAGTGCTCAGGAAACCATATGGCTTGCAACAATCAAACAAGGATCAACCATATACAAAGCAAAGTGTCTTAATCCCTAGACTATCTCTCCATCCCAATGATAACTTAATATGAGAATAATTCAAAAAGATGAACAGAAATCATTAGATGTGTGAAATCTTCCAGTTACCCAAGTCACATACAACAGCAGCACTAAGGCATAAAACTGAAGCCTTCAAATCAATGCTTAGACGTTGCCTAAGATGCACTCAGCCCCTTGACTTTTCATAGCATATGCACCATGCTTAGGTCTTGAGCTAGGCATATGCTAGCCAGGTGTATTCTGTGTTTATATGAGTTATCAGATCTGGCAAGGAAGAAGTTTCTTCCTTCATATGGGCGAGAGAGACAGTACAGCTTGCCTTGTACATGCCCTATCTGGGTTCATTCCCTTCTGTGGTCCCAAGATCCTATCAAGAGTGATCCCTGAGCACAGTGTCAGAAGTAAGTTCTAAGCACCACTGGATCTAGATCGAAAATAAATGAACAGAAAGGAATCATCTGTCCTGAGTCCTTGAATTGCTCGGAGTTTTCATTAACAGCTCCAGAGTAAAGACCAAAACATTAATTGTTCTCACGAACTCATGCAACTGTATCTTCCAAATATAAAGGTAGAAATGAATATATATACATATATATTTGAAAATTAATATACATATGTGGTGATGAAATTGAAGGGAATAAATGGAGTTTTTGTATGTATATACATATATTAGCTTGAATTTTGCATTCTGTGTCTCGTTCTTAGTTAAGCCGTGAATCACTTCATGTACTGTGTGGCCAACTGGGTGGTTGTGGACCTGCCTTTATTTCGGGAAGACCCCAAGATCCTAGCAAGGACCTCTGGTCTTACAGGTCTCATCCGCCAAGTTCCCTTCTCTGTGACTCCTCCTGCCATTGTTCTTTTCTGTTTTATTCCCGGAGAAAAGCAGTCTCCCTCTTGTCTCTTTGATATATTCCTTATTTCTGTGGGAAAAAGAAAGAAAAGTACGATCCCCTGCCAGACACATGCAGACATTGCTATTGCAGCATTATTTCTTTCTCTTTCCCTCAGAGTTTCTATTGTTTTCTGTCCCACCCTGGGGTTTGTCTAATCCCTTTCTCAGTACTGTGCCTTTTGCCATTTTCCATTCCTTGCTTTCTCCCACCATTTCTCTTAAGGGCTCCTTTAATGATTAGTGTATGTATATGCATTTATATAGTTCTTTGATTTCTCTAATCACTTAAGCTGCAATTAATTTCTACTTTTATGAAAAGATTGTACTGAAGCCTAATTGTTTATTCTTCCTAAGCAGTTTTAAGGGACTGGAGGAGGCAGAGACTGGAGGGGACTCTACAGGGCACGCATTGTTGCGCGCTAGAGGCATTTCTCATTGTTTTGTGTTTTCTTTCATCAGGACTTTAAGAACTATTTTTTTACATTTTGAGCTAACATCATGAGAAGATGGGAATGCTTCATTCCCCTTGACTTTTCATAGCAAATGCACACTGCTTGAATCTTGAGCTAGGCATATGCTAGCCAGGTATATGCTGTCTTTATATGAGTTATCAGATCTGGTAAAGAAGAAGTGTTTTCTTCCTTCACAGAGCCATACCCAGGTCTTGGGGATTTGGAGTGGCTCTGTACTACCTCTTTCTGTCATGATGACCTCTGGCGCTCATCTCTGCCCTTGGCACAACTGTTGGCACACCCTACAACACTCCAATAAACTCATCACCTCCCCACTTGCTTTTCTTCTCCTTTTCTTTTTAATCTCTTTCAGTGTCCCTCTGCCTACACAGTCCCTAACTGTGTTCTTTCCACTATTTTTTTGGCTTTTTTGGGTCACACTCAGTGATGCTCAGAAGTTACTCATGGCTCTGCACTCAGGAATTACTCCTGGTGGTGCTTGGGGTACCATATGCGGTGCTGAGCATCGATCCCAGGTTGGCCACATGCCAGGAAAATGCCCTACCTGCTGTACTGTCTTTCGGCTCTTATTCTTTTTTTGATGGCTTGGCCAGTGATGTCATAGTGTTCTAATCAGCCATTCTGGAGCCTACATGTTCTTGTAAACTTCTTCTTTCCACCATCTATTTTGTTTCCGGCAAATGGTCTTACCTTTCCTTCCTTCCTTCCTTCCTTCCTTCCTTCCTTCCTTCCTTCCTTCCTTCCTTCCTTCCTTCCTTCCTTCCTTCCTTCCTTCCTTCCTTCCTTCCTTCCTTCCTTCCTTCCTTCCTTCCTCCCTCCCTCCCCCTCCCTCCCTCCCTCCCTCCCTCCCTCTCTCCCTCTCTCCGTCTCTCTCTCCTTTCTTTCTTTCTCTTTCTTTCTTTCTTTCTTTCTTTCTTTCTTTCTTTCTTTCTTTCTTTCTTTCTTTCTTTCTTTCTTTCTTTCTTTCCTTTCTTTCTTTCTTCTTTCTTTCTTTCTTTCTTTCTTTCTTTCTTTCTTTCTTTTCTTTCTTTCTTTCTTTCTTTCTTTCTTTCTTTCTTTCTTTCTTTCTTTCTTTCTTTCTTTCTTTCTTTCTTTCTTTCTTTCTTTCTGTTTAGTTTTTTGGGACATCTCCAGCAGTGTTCAGAGTTTACTTCTGGTTCTATGCTCAGGGAATCACTCCTGGTAGATTGAGGGCCCATGTGGGGTGCTGTAAATTGAATCTGGGTTGGTCATGTACAAGGCAAATCCCTGCCCTGTGTACTATCATTCTGGTGCCTAAACTTCTTACTCTTCATAGAATACTTTTTCTTTCTTGGCACTTATATTTTCCCTCCCATTATCCCACTCCCATATTTTTTAAGTTAAGATTTATTCTTAGAAATTTTCATGTTGAAAAACCTGTTCCTCGGTGTGTTCACTGAATATTATGCCATTTCTATGACACAACTCGACATCAAATTAAGGAGGGAAGAAGAGGGGGAGAGTAAGGGAGAAAGTAAAAAAGCTTGCAGGAAAATTTATAGATGGCAAAACTTTTTTTTGCAGACTTTCCAGGGTGAATTTGAAAAAGCAGAACTATGAAAGGGAGGCTGTGTTTAATAGCAAATGCTCTGGTGGCTGCTCTATTTTGGTCATTTTTGATCCCCATGTGCTATAATCTACACCTTTTCCAACAAGGAAACTGTGTCAAACATCCTGCCACTTTGGAAGATAAGAGTCTGGACAGAGCCCTGAGCGAGGATGGTAGGTAAAACAGCTCTTGAAAGTGCTATCACTGAGTGAAACAAAGGGAGACTCAGAGAAAATTCTACATGAAATCTTAGGAATTGAGGGGTTTTTTTTTGGTTAACTAGATTACTCCTAAAACAATTGACCTCTTTCCATCTTTCTGTTTAAAACATGGGAATAGGTTTTCCTGGTTAATGAGTGCCCAAAGCAAAGGTAACCTAGGGGCAGTTGGCTCTAGATAATATAGACACTATCTAGAGGTTAAACTAGAAGAGGGAGAGAGTGGACTCAGAAAATAGTTATTAGACTACATAAGCATGCCTATAATTATTGAATTTTAGAGGGAACACATTAATTCTCTCATTAGAACTAGAAAGTAGGCCCTGAGAAATCAGACAACTGTCTTAAGCCCAGCAGATTTGACTCCTGTTACCCAGAATCCTTTCTCTGTCCCATTACCAACATGGAAATGGTCATTTTGAACTCTCACACCAGCCTGACTCCACCTCAGGTAACCGACCTCCCTGGGATGTGCAGATGGCGGGCGGGCGCCTGGGGCCGTGGTAGAGCCCCAGGTCTCGGCAGAAGGTGGAACTACAACCCCAGAAGTCCAAGCAGAACCGGAACTAAACAGTCATTTTGAACTCTCACACCGCCTGACTCCACCTCAGGTAACCTACCTCCCTGGGTGTGCGGCTGGCGGGCGGCGCGCTAACGCGGCCGCTTATTAATAGAAAAACTAGGAAATTCAACACCAAGGGAAGGTAATACCCTCAAGAAAAAAGAAACAGTACACCAGAGGAATCTATCCCTGAACACCACATCACCATGGGGAAACAACACAGATCCCCAGCTCGAAGAACAGATGAAGGAATCAACCTGAAGACTCAAAAAAGAATACAGATGTGCATGATCTCTCTGACAATGAAATCAGAGAAGAAATTGGTAGGATGTTTAAGGAGCTCAATGAAAAAAATTGAGCAGATGTCCAATAAAATACAGGAGAACATAAATGAAGCAGTTGAAAGGGCTGTCAATAAACTACGGGAGGAAATGAGAGCAGAAATGAGAACCATGCAAATAGAAATATCATCGCTTAAAAACTCAGTAGATGAAATGAAAAACACAATCGGGGCTCTGAATAGTAGGATGACAGCAACAGAAGAGAGAATCAGTGAGACTGAAGATGAGCTGCAGAAAGCACTCAGAGAACTACATAAGATGGAAAAAGACTGGATAATGGATCAGCAACGAAACAGAGAACAATGGGATGAAGCCAGGCGGAACAACATAAGAATCATAGGAGTCCCAGAGGGACAGGAAATTAACCCCAAGGAAATTAAAACAGTTAAAAGCATCCTGGCAGAAAAGTTCCCGAGTTAAAAGACGAAGGCATCCAGATCCAAGAAGCCCGACAAGTACCAGCAAGAAGAGACCCCAATAGAAAGACCCCAAGACACATCCTAGTCAAAGTAATGGATGCCATAGACAGAGACATAATTCTTCAGGCAGCAAGATCAAAGAAGGAAATTGTATACAAAGGAGCATCCATTCGACTTTCAGCAGACTTCTCAGAAGACACCCTCCAAGCCCAAAGGCAGTGGTGGGATATAGTAAAAAAGCTTAATGAAATGAATGCCTCAGCAAGAATTCTTTATCCGGCTAAACTCTCGCTCAGATTTGAAGGACAGCTATACAACTTCTTGGATAAACAACAGCTTAGGAACTTTGTAAAATCAAAACCAACCTTAAAAGAAGGACTGCAAGATATACTATAAGACAAGACATAACCCAAAAGAATAACCAACCTATTCAGAAAGATGGCACAAAAATCCCATAACAATAATTTCTCTCAATGTCAATGGTCTAAATGCACCAGTTAAGAGACACAGAGTGGCACAATGGATCAAAAAATTGAATCCGACATTCTTCTGCCTTCAAGAAACACACCTGAACAATCGGAGCAAAGACAGGCTCAAAATAAAAGGCTGGAAAACAATTCTTCATTCAAACAACCCATCCAAAAGGCTGGGGTAGCCATACTGGTATCTGACAACATAGACTTCAGGCTGAAGAAGGTCAGAAGGGACAGTGAAGGTCACTTGTTAATAGTCAAGGGATGCATATCAGGAAGAAATCACGCTATTAAACATATATGCACCCAACGAGGGGCCAGCAAAATACCTAAAACAACTACTAATAGACTTCAAAGAAGACATTGACAGCAACACAATTGTAGTTGGAGACTTCAACGCTGCTCTATCAACCCTGGATAGATCAACAAGATTGAAACTTACCAAGGAAATACTGGCCCTTAAAGAAGAGATGGAAGAAAGAGGGCTGGTAGACATATACAGGGCATTTCATCCCCAAAAAGCTGAATACACTTTCTTCTCCAGTGCACATGGAACATACTCCAAAATAGATCACATGCTGAGCCATAAATCATACCTTCATTACCAACATGTAGATAAGTAAAATGCTTAGTGGAAAAGTAACATAAAACACCAATAATGGTTGATTGTGATATTGAGCATTTGTTTTAGGTCAATTAGGAAAATAACAGTAGTCGAAATTAACATTTTACCTAATTTATCTATGATTCTCTCGCTCTCTCTCTCACTCTCTCTCTCTCTCTCTCACACACACACACACACACACACACCCTCATGAAATGATGTACTTATTCCTTATCCTTGTGGTCACAATTTTCTGTAAGTTTAGTATCCTTAGACAGCACCTATATATCACCTTAAAGTTCTGGAAATCATAAAGTAGAACTGAGTTTCACAGGACTGAAGTCAAGCCATCTGAACACCATCTTCTACAGACACGAAAAGAATCCCTGCTGCCTTTTCCCATTTCTGGGGCCATCTTGTTTCTTGACTTCCAATAAGCTATCTCACTGGGAAAGTACCTGCTTCCTTTATTGCCTGAACTTCTCTACCTCAGCTTTCTCCTTCATCGCCTCTTCCGAAGAACTTGTGACTATACTGTCCACCAACTAATTAGGACAATGTCCTCATCTTAAAATAATTCACGTCATGAAATATTGGCTAAGGCCCCTTTCTCATACAAAGGAATATATTCATATGTGACAGGATTAGCTCATAAAAATATTTGGTATGGAAGGGCATTATCTAGCCTCCTTGGCTCTTATTATTAACCCTATCCTTATCTGGGCTTCAAAGAGATCAAGTAATTCTATAGAGTTCGAGATTTATTGAGGAGCAGTCTTTCATTGTTACCGTAATCATTATCACAGGAACTGATTTTGAAGAAATAAAGAATAAATTATACAAAATTAATTCACAGTAAGCATAGTATACTGGTATTGGATTTTTAAGATAAAAAACATGCTAAGCCTGTGATCTGAATTACTAAATGTGGTATATTAAAAGAAAATTGGAGACTCTCATCTTTTAAAAAATGTAAATATTTTTAATGGTGTACTTACCTGGGAGGAGATACCATGATCATGAAAGTGGTTGGTTAAGCTGAGACTTATCCACTGTGCTCCAGATGTGCTGACCTCTCTGATTTCCCCAAATGTGGGAAACTAGACTGCATAATTTGTGGTTGTGCAGGACTGTATTCCCACTCTTCCCTGAATAAAGGAAAGCAATTTTAATGGCTCTAGGAAATTATTAATATATATAATATACCACTATCCTGAGTTGTCATCTTGCTCGCTGCTATGAGCAGATATTTTATTTTTATTGAATCATCATGAGATACCCAAGTACAGGACTCTTTATGATCAGGGTTTAGTCATACAATGGTACAACCCTCATCTCTCCACCTGTATGCACTTCCCATCATTAATGAGGTAAACTACCAAGTTTACCTCCTGCCTCACTCACCCCGCCCCTCCTCCTACACACACCCAGCCTGTCTACATGGCAGGCACTTTCTCTCTCTCTATCTCTCTCTCCTTTCCCTTTAGGGCATATGGTTTGCAGTACTGATACTGAGAAGTTATCATGCAGTACAGATAAAGCTACTTTCAGCATAGAGTTTTTATCCAGAATGATCATTTCCTACTATTTTTGTCATACTGGCCCCTTTTCTATCCTAAATGCCTTCTCCTCTAGCAATTGAAGCAGGCTTCCAACCATGAAACAATTCTCCTGGCAATTGTTTCTACTGTCCTTGAGTATTAGACTCATATTATGGTTTTTCACATTCCACAAATGAGTGCAATCATTCTGTCTGTCCTCTTCTGACTTATTTCACTCAACTTTCCATATCTTTCATAAATAACCTAATTTCATGATTCCATTGTTTTTCTAATAGCTGTGGAGTATTCCATTGTGTAGAAGCGACCATAGTTTCTTAAAACCAGTCATCTGTTCTTGGGCACTTGGATTGTTTCCAGATTCTGTCTATTGTGAACAGTACTGAAATGAACATGGAAGTTCAAGGGTCATTTCTGATGTGTGTTTTTTGGACCCCTGGGGTATGTTCCCAGAAGTCTTATTGCTGAGTCGTGTGGAAGCTCAATGTTTAGCTTTTGAGAAATTCCCATATTGTTTTCCAAATAGGCTGGACCAGTTAACATTCCCATCAACAATGAGAGTCCCTATCTCCCTATCTTCATGCCAGCACTTCTTGCTCTTGTTCTTTGAATGTATGCCAGTCTTTGTGGTGTGAGATAATATTTCATTGTTTTGATTTACATCTCTCTGATGATTAGCAATTTATGGCATTTTTTTCATGTTTTTTGTGAGCAGATATTTTAATTGTAAAAGTTTTAATCAGACTCAATTCATTCCTATCCATTGGTAGTGAGTGTTCACTATATACAAAGAATGAAGTAACTAATTAAAAACTTGACAATTTTCTTTTTAGAATTATTGCATTTCTCCTAATTTCATCTCAGTTAAAATATCTCAATAACAAGTTCATTTAGCCATTCTTGTGAAATGGATTTTCAGTATCCTTGTGTCTTAATTAATTCACTCTAGTAGCTCATGAGTTCATCAAACATGTCTCATAAAACATGATTCCAAGTACAGAACATGTTATTAAGTACTATTAGCTGTAGCTTAATAGTACTTAATACAATTAAGATCATCACCTTCCTAAACTGTAAAGTGTATCTCTGTATTATTACTCTATTGGCATGAATTTAATAGAAAGTTCAACAGACCAACCCATTTCTATAAAGATATAAATTTGTGTCCCCTAAAAATGTGACATGATCAGCCTTAAAGGGGTCAAGAGACACAACCCTCACCAAATAATGAAATAAATATCAGTGACTACAGCATCCAATTTAGGAAGTAGCAAATTATAATGTGATTGACCTTTAATTGAAATTGTTCCTACCTTAAAATATTTTAAAATATTTTGTGCCCTTCCAGCTCCGATATTTTTCTGAGAAAATTCTGATATCTTTGAATATATACCTTTGTATGCCATTGTGATTCAGTGAAGAATTTATGATGATCTGTTTTCTACTACTAAAAGTTACTAATATGAATTTTATATTTACCCTTAATATTTTTGTTTTATTGTGTGTATATCTCCCTCGTACATATTTTAAAATTTTGCTTGTTGGAGGGCTTTATATAAGCGTAGCATGCCACAGAAATTTTCTTACAATTTGCTTTATTATTCACAATTATATTTCTAAGACAGCCATATAATATATAAAGCTAAAGTTTATCCTTTAGCAACTATATCATCATTCTGTTTTTTAACAAACTGATCTTTTTTAATCTATGGATGGACATTGGGTTATTTTCTGTTAAGGAACTTCATTTCTGGTGATTTGTTTTGTTTTGTTTAGGGGCACAGTCAGCTGTGCTCAAGGCTTATGCCCAGCTCTGTGCTCAGGGATCATTCCTAGTTGTGACCAGGGAATACTGTGTGGGATGCCAGGGATTCAACTTGCATTGGCCTTGTACTTGGCAAAGACCTTATCCACTCTACTATCTCTTTGGTCCCTGCAGTGGTTTCTACTAAACACATGCTGCTACAAACTGTGTTGCTATTATGAGTAACAGTTTTCCTGGGAATGGAAATAGTAAGTCAGAGGATTAATGAATTCTTTCCTTAGTAATTCAAAATTATTTTTCAGAGTGATTGGGCCAGTTTACAGTCCCTTTACCAGAGTACTAGATATCATTTTGTTCCATGCCATTGACAACAGTTGTAATACCAGGCTCTATAATTTTGCCCATCTAAAAATGTACCTTTAAAAAAGGGTGGGAGGGGCCGGAGCAATAGCCCAGAGGTAGGGCGTTTGCCTTGCACGCTGCCTGCCTGTGCCGGCTCGGGTTCGATCCCCGGCATCCCATATGGTCCCCCGAGCACCGCCAGGAGTTATCCCTGAGTGCAGAGCCAGGAGAAACCCCTGAGTACTGCTGGGTGTGACCCCCCCAAAAAAAAAAAGCAAAAAAATAAATTAAAAAAAAGGTGGGAGGGGAGTGTCAGCATAGTGGGTATGGCGTTTGCCTTCCACGTGCCTGACCGGGTTCAATACCGGGATCCCTTATGGTCCCCTGAACACCAGCAGAAGTAATTCCTGAGTGCAGAGCCAGGAATAACCCCTGAACATTGCCGGGTGTGAACCCCCAACACAGGTACACCCGGCAGAGCAGAAACCAGCTTTCCCGTTAGCGCGGCGGCGCAAGCGGCCGATTTACCCCTCAAACTACCACAAATATTCTACCCACCCTCTGAGAGAGCCCCACAAAGCAATGAGAATATAGTGCCCGCATGGCAGAGCCTGGCAAGCTGTCCGATGCGTGTTCGATATGCCAAACCCAGTAACAAAAATGTTTATTTTCCTGACCCCGAAAGAGCCCTTAATATGGCAGCAGTAAGAAAGGCAAACAAGCAATGCCTGATAAAATTTCACGGCTGTCCTAGGCTGCCAAAACGAAGAAGGACTAAAATGACTGTCTGTACTTTCAATGCACGTACACTGGCAACGGAAGCATATATTGAGGATCTGATGCTGCAAGCAAGAAAGATCAAGTACGACATCATTGGTCTGACTGAGACGAGGAGGCGTCAGTCGCATCATGCTGTATTTGACACCGGAGAAGAATTGTTCCTTGGAACATGTGATGAAAGAGGCGTCGGTGGCGTTGGTGTCCTTGTCAACACGAACATGGCTGTCAACATTGATTCATTTGAATGCCTAACAAACCGAATAGGACGATTACACTTGAGGAGATGTGGCCCACTGCCAGCAATTTCTATCTTCATTGTCTATGCACCAACATCCACATACAAAGAAGATGAAATTGAGAAATTCTACATGGAATTGGAGGAGTTCTATAAAAAGATCACACCTTCTACAAGATCATAGTCGGTGATTTTAATGCCAAGATAGGACCGAGAAGATCGGCTGAAGAACTCCACATCGGGACCCATGGCCTAGAATGGAACGAACAGGGTGAGAGACTATCTGAGTTCATCATGTCCACCAAGACTATTCATGGGAACTCACAGTTTCAGAAGGCTGAAGCGAAACGTTGGACATGGGAATCTCCTGGCGGACAGTTCCACAATGAAATCGACCACATCATCTTCAATCGACGGTTTTGTCTGACCGATGTTGCTGTCGTCCCCAAATTCCAGACAGCATCGGACCACCGTCTCCTTCGTGCAAAATTCTACTTCCCGTAACGGGGAGAAAAGGCTGCAAAGTTTAAGAAGAGAACTCCCAGAACGACCACCAACTGGGAACTCTTTAGCACCATTGCGGCAACATGGGAAGATACCATCATTGATGACATCGATGAAGAATACAACCGACTGGTTCAGCACCTCCATGATTGTGCGAAGAATGCCGAGAGAGAGAAAAACACAAAAGGACGCTTGTCTTCAGAAACTCTCGAGCTCATTTGCCAACGTGGCAAGGCGCGAGCCTCAGGAGACCAAATGCTAACGTCCAAGCTTGCTAAACAGTGCAGAGAAGCGATAAAAGCAGACCTCAAAGACAGAAGAGCAGAAATACTGGAAGATGCAGCAGAAGCCAGGAAAAAGCATTCGCACTGCCCGCCTGTCCTTCGCCAACTATAAGACCAAGATGACTGCCCTCCGACGCCCCTGATGGATCTATCACATCTTCCAGAAATGCAATGGAGAAGATTATCCAGGACTTCTACTCAAATCTTTTTGATAGCCACATCCACCTGCCCACATACCAAATTCCACAGGATGGATACGCTCATTCCCAACGTTCTCCCTTCTGAAATAAGACATGCCATCTCATCGGTAAAGAAGGGAACAGCACCAGGCCCAGACAAAGTCAGACCCGAACATCTGAAGAATCTGCCATCGGTGCTCATCAATACACTAGCTCGGCTCTTCACACGCTACCTGTCCGAATGCAAGGTGCCCTCCCAATGGAAAACCAGCAGGACAGTTCTACTGTTCAAGAAGGGAGACATTCATGACATCGGCAACTATCGCCCCATCTGCCTGTTGTCTGTCATCTACAAGCTGTTTACACGAGTTATCCTGAACAGGATTAGCAGAACACTAGATGAAGGTCAACCATGCGAGCAAGCAGGTTTCCAGAAAGGATTCAGCACAATCGACCATATCCACACAGTAACCAAGCTCATTGAGGTTTGTAGGGAGTACAAGATGCCGCTCTGTCTCACATTCATTGATTTACAGAAAGCCTTTGATTCTGTGGAAACTGGAAGCAGTCATCGAAGCCCTAGTCAAACAGGGTGTTCAAACCCACTACATCAAGATCCTTCATGAGCTGTATTATGGATTCACCACCAGGATCTCACCATTCTACAAAGAAGTGATCATTGATGTCAAAAGAGGGGTTCGACAGGGTGATACCATCTCACCAAAACTCTTCAGTGCCACCCTCAAGAACATCATGAGACAATTAGAATGGGAAGGAATGGGAGTGAAGATAGATGGTCGGCAACTACACCACCTCCGCTTCGCTGATGACATCGTTCTAATAACACCAAACATTAGCCAAGCGGCACAAATGCTGGCTGACTTTGACCGAGAATGTGGAAAGGTAGGTCTACAGCTGAATCTGAAGAAAACTATGTTCATGAGAAATGAACTAGTTCCAGAGGCCCCATTCTCTCTCAATGGAACAAACATCTCTGAATGCAGCAGTTATGTGTACCTAGGTCGAGAAGTCAACATGATGAATGACCTAAAACCTGAGCTGCGCAGGAGGAAGAGAGCGGCATGGAATGCCTTCAAAGGCATCGAAGAAATAGCTAAAAAGGACAAAGAACCTCCGGCTCCGGGCACATCTCTTCGACTCCACCGTTCTCCCTGCATTAACATACGCCTCAGAGACCTGGGCCCTACGAAAGCAGGATGAGAATGCTATTCGGGTCTCCCAGAGAGGCATCGAAAGAGCTATGCTTGGAATATCACGCCTCACTCAAGTGAGAGAAGGAATCCGGAGTTCTGACCTCCGTCGCTATTCCAGAATCAATGACGCTGTCTCGTTTGCCAAGGCATCGAAAATCAGATGGGCTGGACATGTAATGCGATTTGGAGACAACCGCTGGACTAGAGCCGTTACCGACTGGATCCCACGGGATGTCAAAAGATCACGTGGCCGCCCACCTACAAGATGGTCAGACTTCCTTGTTAAGACCCTGAAGGAACGGTTTGAGGCTCTTCATATTCCTGAATCAACCAGATGCCATTGGGCTACATTGGCACGTGATAGGGTCCAATGGAAATGTTACTGGCGCCTGCTCGAGCAAATCGATGAGTAACGGGATTCAAGTGATCAAGTGAAGTGAACCCCCAAAAAAATATAAAAGTGTGCCTTTGCTTCTCCCATTCATTCTTAATTCATAGTGTGAGTGTTTGTTTGTGTGTGTGTGTGTGTGCACACACACACACACGTCGTGTATATAAAGAAGCAGGCACAGAGACCTTTATCAGTTTCAGTTTTTGCAAAGTTGCTCTCCCAATTTGTAGCATGCATAAAATTATGGTGCTAGCTAAATTTTAATAGTCAAAATTTTCAGTATTCTTTTATGGTTGTTTGCATTTGAAGAATCCTTTCTTCTCTATCATATATTTCTTTCCCAACATTCAATCTTTATATTTGAGGCTACAGTTCATCAGATATGGATCTATATGTTGTATGGCATAAGGATACAATTTCATTTTGCTGTATGAAGACAATTAGTTGAATGGTTCTTCGTTCTTCAGAAGACTTTCATAAATAATATACTACTTTTGTAAGCATTTTTTTTTCATAATAAACACATGTTTATTTTTTTTTAATTTTTTTATTATACCACCGTGAGACATACAATTACAAAGGTGTTCATAATTGGTTCTTGGTAATACAGTATTCCACGCACCCATCCCTCCACCAGTGCCCCATTTCCACCACCAATGTACCCCACCCCCTCCCGCCCACCCCCCCCAGGCTGCCCCAGTTTCCTCTCTTTCTCTCTCTGTCTCTCTCTCTGTCACTGCATCTCTCTCCCTCTTATTTTACACATTGTGGCTAGCCCTGCAGATATTAGAGTTTATCACTTAAGTCTCTTTGTGTATATTCAATGGTGAGTTTTAATCTGCCATTTCCATTTCCCACATTTAGTAAAACACTGGTATCTATTTATGTCCTATTAATGAATGCAGTCATTCTATATCTGTCCTTTTCCTTCTGACTAATTTCACTCAGCATGATAGTCTCCATGTCCATCCATTTGCAGGTAAATTTCATAATTTCATCTTTTCTGACAGCTGCATAGTATTCCATAATGTAGATGAACCACAGTTTCTTTAGCCAGTCCTCTGTTCTCAGGCAGTTAGGTTGTTTCCAGATTCTAGCTATAGTAAATAGCGCAGAGATGAATAAAGAAGTACAGATAGTGTATCTGGTATGTGTTTTTCGGTCTCTCGGGTATATTCCCAGGAGTGCTATTGCTGGATCAAATGGGAACTCAATATCTAGTTTTCGGAGGAATGCCCATATTGTTTTCCAAAAGGGCCAGACCAGTCGGCACTCCCACCAACAGTGGATGAGAGTCCCTTTTTCCCCACATCCACGCCAGCACCGGTTGTTCTTGCTGTTTTGGATGTGTGCCAGTCTCTGTGGTGTGAGATGGTACATCATTGTTGTTTTGAGTTGCATCTCCCTGATGATTAAAGATGAAGAGCACTTTTTCATATGCCTTTTGGCCATTCGCATTTCTTCTTTTTGGAAGCTTCTGTTCATTTCTTCTCCCCCATTTTTTGATGGGGTTGGCTGTTTTTTTCTTGTGAAGGGCTACCAGTGCCTGATATATCCTGGATATTAACCGCTTATTAGATGGGTATTGGGTGAATATCCTTTTCCACTCTGTGGATTGTCTTTGTATCTTGGTCACCATTTCTTTTGAGGTGCAGAAGCTTTTCAATTTTATATAATCCCATTTGTTTATCTTTGCTTTCATTTGCTTGGTCAGTGGTGTGTCGTCTTTAAAATACTTTTAGTTTCGATGTCGTAGAGCGTTTCTCCTATGTTTTCTTCGATGTACCTTATAGATTCATGTCTGATATTGAGATCTATAATCCTCTTTGATCTGACTTTTTGTGCATGACGTTAGAAGGAGGTCTAAGTTCATTTTTTTACATGTAGCTGCCCAGTTTTCCCAGCACCATTTGTTGAAGAGGCTTTCTTTGCTCCACTTAATATTCTTTGCTCTTTTATCGAAGATTAAGTGGTTGTATATTTGAGAGTGTGTTTCAGGATATTCAGTTCTAATCCATAGGTCTACGGGTCTATCTCTATACCAATATCACACTGTCTTAATTACAACTGCTCTGTAGTAGGTTTGAGGTTGGGGAAAGTGATACCTCCCATCTTCTTTTTCCCAAGGATTGCTTTAGTTATTCTTGGGGTTTATTATTCCATACAAATTTCAGGAGTGTTTGTTCAATTTCTTTGAAGAACATCATGGGTATCTTTATAGAGACTGCATTGAATCTGTATAAAGCTCTAGGGAGTATTACCATTTTGATAATGTTAATCCTTCCAATCCATGAGCAGGGAATGTGTCTCCATTTCCTCAGGTCTTCTTTTATTTCCTGAAGTAACGTTTTGTAGTTTTCTTTGTAGAGATCCTTTACATTCTTTGTCAAACTGATTCCTAGGTATTTGATTTTCTGCGGCACAGTTGTGAATGGGATAGTTTCTTTAATGTCCCTATCTTCTCTTTCGCCGTTTGCATAGAGGAAGACCATTGACTTTTGGGTATTGATTTTGTACCCTGCTACTCTACTATAGGAATGTATTATTTCTAGGAGCCTCTTGGTAGAGAGTTTTGGGTTTTATAGGTATAATATCATGTCATCTGCAAATAGTGATAACTTGGCTTCTCCCCTTCCTATCCGGATGCCCTTAATGTCTTTTTCTTCCCTGATTGCTATGGCAAGTACTTCCAGTACTATATTGAATAGAAGTGGTGAGAGTGGGCAGCCTTGTCTTGTCCCTGATCTTCTCAGGGACAAGTTTCTTGTCCCTGAGAAGCTTTCAGTTTCTCCCCCATTGAGAATGATGCTCACTGTGGGCTTGTAGTAGATGGCCTGGATTATCTTGAGGAAGGTTCCTTCAATTCCCATTTTACAGAGAGCTTTTATTATGAACAGGTGTTGAATCTTGTCAAATGCCTTCTCTGTATCTATTGATATGATCATATGGTTTTTATTTTTCTTTTTGTTGATATGATGTATTTTGTGATTGACTTGTGGCTGTTGAACCATCCTTGCATTCCCGGATGAATCTCACTTGGTGATGGTGTATAATCTTTTGATGACTCTTTGGATTCTATTTGCTAGTATTTTGTTGAATATCTTAGTATCTGTATTCATCAGGAGATTGTGACCATGTTTTTTTACTATTGAACTGTTTATCTGTTTGCATATCAGTTCCTCAGGCTTGCTTTCCACTTCTTTAATTCTTTCATTTCTTTTCCTTTCCTAAAATTTCTGAATATTTCATTCCATAATTTATTTAGGAAGCATCTTCATAGGCTCCTTGAGATCAATTATAAACAAACATGGCTCTTGCTCATGGTGATTTCCTCTCAGAGTGTGTGCCATTCAGCAAATCCCCCATCAACACCAGGATGACCATAATAAAGGGCTGGAGAGGGACAAAGAATATGGTTCTATTACTCTTCATCTAAGATCTCATAACAATGTTCTATTCCTATTTGCCACCATATCACTCTGTTCACTAAATGTTTTCCATCTATAGTACTGCCATTCTGCTTTCTCCTAACCCTATACCTGAAGCTCCTGATTAATATTTTCCTGATGTTTATTTTTACATTTAATTCAGCTCCTCAGGGTCAGATAGATATTACAGCTGGTTGGGTGCTTTCCTTGCATGTGGCCAACCTGGGTTCAATCTCTGGCATCCAAAATGGACTCTCCCAAGCCCTTCCAGGAGTGATTTCTGAGTGCAGAGCTACAAGTACAACTTAAGGGTCTGATAGAAACAACAAAATTCATTTATTTATATTTTGATTTCTAAATCTTCCTTGAGAAAACAGACTTTCTCAGATTACCTTATTATGTTATCTCAACAGTCATATGACTATAATGCTTGTTTGCTTTTCCCTCCATCTTCATCCATGTCAATAAAGTTTTGACAAGAGAGTCCAATTGTTTATTTCTACATACCCCTATATTTATTTGGAAGTAAATAATTAGAAGTTGTTCAGTTCACCCATTCATTCTTTGTCTTATTCTGTCATCCAAGGCCATATTTTTGTTTGTTTGTTTGTTTTGTTTGTTTGTTTGTGGAGCCATACTGAGCTTTACTCAGTGCTAACTTCTGACTCTGTGTTCAGGGGTCACTCCTGGTGGGCTCAGGAGACCCTACTGGGTGGCAGGGAAGAGCCTAGCTTAACTGCGAGTAAGGCCTTATCTGTTGTACTATCTCTCTGACCTTCCCAAGGAAATCTTGCAAGACTTTGTCAAGCACCTGCTAAGTTACATCTGAATATTGGTATACCTCGATATGTATGTATGTGTATGTATGTATGTATGTATGTATGTATGTATGTATGCATGTATAATATAATTTAACATCTAGCATATCAAATACCATCTATCATGTTATATTTATGTCTCTTTCCTCACTTCATTCTTCTTATTGGTTACTTCATTTATTTATTTCCATAGTACTCATAAACTATGTATTTAAATACAACTTCTAGAGTTGTGATTTTGGGAGAGTAGTCTATTGTTCCCATACTCCCTTTTCTCATTGTTTTAGCTATCTATTTTGATGATTAGGAAAAATGTCTTCTTTTCTCATATTTAAAATATATACATATAAATATAAATATATTTAGAATATAAATATATTCTAAAATCAAGGATGCTGTCTCGTCTGCCAGGACATCAAAAATCAGATGAGTTGGTCATATAATGCGATCTGGAGACAACCGTTGGCTTAGAGCCATCACCGATTGGATCCCAATTCTTTTCCATCTCTTTTTATCAGTTGCCTACTAAAATCCACCATTTAAGTGATTCATTTAGTTTGAAGGGATAATTCTGTTTGATGAAATTTACCAAAGCAGTAGTATAAAGAAATTGTTTTCATTCTTCTGTTATATGCTAACATTGCACCATCTGGCTCAAGCTGTGGGTCTAGCCTTTCCTGGTCTTCTGGCCCTGAACATAACTGAAACTTCATTTTGACATACTGAGCTTTTTTTTTTCCCAAAGTGTTCGCTCATCTGTTACTCATTTTATTGATGTGATCATGCTTCTAACAAACATGTTTGGGCCAGAAAAGAAATTTTATCAAGCCCTCATTAAAGTAAAAATTAAGTGAACACCAATATTTCGGGTTACATAGCAATATTTCTGATTAATTCAATGTTGGAACAATTTCCAATTATTTTAAGAGCGAATAGGACTCAGGGATGGGTTTGATCATTTGATATCTAGACTCTCATTGTTATTACTGTAACAAGTGAGAGAAGGAATTCAGAGTTCCGACCTCCGTTGACTATCCAGAGTCAGGGATGCTGTCTCATTTGCCAAGGCTCAAAAATCAGGTGGGCTGACATGTAATGCGATTTGGAGATAACTGCTGGACTAGAGCCATTACTGACTGGATCCCATGGGATGTCAAAGATCACATGGCCTCCCACCTACAAGATGGTCAGACTTCTTCGTTAAGACCCTGAATGAACGGTTTGAGGCTCTTCATATTCCTGAATCAAGCAGATGCCATTGGGCTACACTGGCACGTGAAAAGGTCAAATGGAAACATTACTGGTGCCTGCTAGAGCAAATCGCCAAGTAACAGGATGTCAAGTGATCAAGTGATATCTAGACACTCATAAGCATGTTATATTGATACGTTTTGCTAAAAACATTCTTTACAGTGTGTGAAGGATGGCTTTGGAATATCATCTATGCATGAAAATAAGAATGTCCATTATAACAAACTATGGTGAATAATCTATGGTGTCTAAGATGGTCAGACTCTTCGTATAGACCCTGAATGAACGGTTTGAGGCTCTTCATATTCCTTAAGCAAGCAGATGCCATTGGGCTACCCTGGCACGTGATAGGGTCAAATGGAAACATTACTGGTGCCTGCTCCAGCAAATCGCCAAATAACAGGATGTCAAGTGATCAAGTGATATCTAGACACTCATAAGCATGTTATTTTGATATCATTTTGCTAAAAACATCTTTACAGTGTGTAAAGGATGGCTTTTGAATATCATCTGTGCATGAAAATAAGAATGTCCATTATAACAATCTATGGTGTCTAATCCAATACTCTATATCTAGTAGTACACAGTAAAAATGTGTTTACCAATTGAATGGAAGCAGTAGAGAGAAATAAATAGGTGAATTCATGCAGGAAATTAACCCTGAGGGACAGAAGTTAAATATATGAATTTAATATTTAATTTTTTATGTTCACTTATCAGGAAGATAAATATTTTTTTTACTGGCCGCCCACCTGCAAGATGGTCAGACTTCTTATCAGGACCCTAAACAAACAATACAAAGCTCTTAATATCCCCGAAACAAACAGATGCCATTGGGCTACACCGGCACGTGATAGGGTCAAATGGAAACATTACTGGCGTCCGCTCGAGCAAATCGATGAATAATGGGATATCAAGTGATCAAGTGATCAAGTGATGTTCACTTGTATCACTTGTCTTTCTATTGTTCATTGATTTGCTGGAGCGGTACCAATAATGTCTCCATTCGTTGGGAATGAGGTACATTATTGTTACTGTTTTTGGCATGTTGTATACACCACCGGTAGCTTGCCAGGCTCTGCCTTGGCTCTAGGTTCATCCCCGGGGCCCAGTCTTTTCATATGTCAGACCATTAGGGTAATCATCCTAACAATGAAAGAGTTTTATTTGTGGGGGATGGTCAGTGCTGGTAGTGGCCACAGCTTACTCCTGGTTCTATGGTCAGGGATCACTCCTGTTTCCCAAAAAACAATGGTGAGAACATGGAAGATAGATTGATAGATCAATAGGTCGATCAATAAATCAATTGATAGATAGATAGATTAGATGATAGATAGATAGGTAGGTAGGAAGGTAGGTAGGTAGGTAGGTAGGTAGGAAGGTAGGTAGGTAGGTAGGCAGACAGACAGACAAACAGATAATGCATTGTTTCAAGAGACACTTAAATTAGATACAGAGTGGAAATCTTTCTTGTTTCAACTGAAAGAAAAGGAAACAAAAGAAAGAATTAATGGAAACTCAAATCTTATTCTTTCTCATATTTTTAATGAGTCCTCTGGGAGTCAGTAAACAAGGAAGACTAATCTTGCTTAGAAATACTGTGGAGATGTAAAGTTCAGATATCCCAGAAAAGCATCTAATGTCTTCTTTTGAATATTAGAACTCTTATTTAACTCTAAGTTTACCAAGAAGTTAAAGTTGTGTCTTTTGAATATATGTATGGAGGGGGGAGAGATAGAGGGAGTTGGAGAGAGAGAAGAAGAGAGAGAGGAAGATGGAGGAATAGTAAAGAAGAGGAGAAAGAAAGAGAACAAAAGAGAAGAGTTCTTAGAGTTCAACATATGTTATAGTACAGGATGTTGCAGAAAATTGAAAATTAGTTATTTAACAACATCTGTTATTGTATGCTGTGACCTCTGATTATGATCTTTGGGAAATAAGAATAATATTAATGTCAGATTAATAAATAAATCCCCACTGTTTGTGTTAATTCTATAGCTCACTATTCACACTTACTAAACATTCATTCAAATTGAAATCCTTTTTTTGGTTATAGGAGCTTGCAGTGTTATGAACTATGTTAACTGGTTACTCGATGGAAAGAGAGGCATTCCTCAGTCAGAGATCCAACTTCAGTGCAGGATTTGCTATTTTTAATCACAGAACTTAGAAGCTTAATTCAGTTAAAAAGGGAGGAAGTTGTCAAGGGAGGGTTGCTAAAAGTTCATGCTAAATTTGCTTAGAACCAGATTGTGTTCATTAATATTTATATTTCTATGGTTGGGAAAGGACGATTATGCTTCTTTAAAAACACTGGGTATTCATTTTCTATGTATCCCATAGCCTTCTGATTAGAGAAGGTGGATTCTTATTGTACAATGAATGGAGATACAGATGGAAACCATCTGGCGCCTCATCTTCTTTTGTCAAAAACCTTGCCTTGTCTCTTACATGTCAATGATGAATAGAAGGATTTCAATCTCTTGGCTGAACAATGCAGTTTGAATCCCTTAGCTAGCCAAAGGGTTTTTGGCAAGCATCGATAGGCTTAATATTTTAAAGAAACCAGCAATCATTTTAATTCATTAGTTGATGCCTGTTGTTCTAGACAATGTTTTTGATTTACATGGGGGGGCATTGGCTTTGTTTTTTATTCAGAAGCATATTCCATATGGGTATATTTTATGTTACATAGTGTAAATCATGGGGAGGAAAGTGGGAGGTTTATCTGATAATATAAACATAAGACTGAATTTCTTTTAATCATCTTCTGTATTCAAATTCATATTGGAGTCTAGACCAAAAATGTCTCTGTAAGCTGGTATATTGCATAAATCAAAGAACACCAAATTTAGCTAACCAAACTAAAGACAATGAACTAAATATCAATGCAATGCTCAGTTTTTGTGGGAGAACGCTGAGGAACTTGGGTATAACACTCTTATAGTCTGTCTGCAGACAGTGCATTCCTGGCTTCCTGGGAGAAAGCAAAGTGATCGCCTCACAGATTAGCTTTTGTTTTCTTCTCTTTGACTTTTTGGGTTACACCCGGCAATGCTCAGTGGTTACTCTTGGCTCTGCACTCAGGAATTTCTCCTGGCAGTGCTTATCCATATGGGACGTCAGAAATCGAACCCTGGTTGACCGCTTATAAGGCAAACACCCTACTCACTGATCTATCTCTCCAGCCCTTCACATCGTTAGCTTTAACAGTCATTATCCAGTGAACAAAAGACAGATTGATTTTTTCCTGTACTTCACTTTTAGAAAAAAAGAAGTGAATTCTCAAACATAAAGTTGATGTTGGAGCCTGATACAGAAACCATTTCCAAGAGTATCCTGGGGTTGGTAGAGATTCAGCCCAGCTATGTATATCTTCCAAGATTTTGGTGGCCTCTACAGTCATTAGAATACCACTGATATTTGTGGAGAAGTAGTTAAAAGTACATGTAACTTGCAAGGTTGTTTTATTTTAGTAATTAAAGTGTTAATTCATGTGCTTACCATACTCCAGATAAGAGTTCTAATGATTTGTGTGTATTATATATAAAATTTAGTATATAAATTATTATATGTTAAATATCTAACATTGATAAATATTGATATATATAAATTATAAAATATGTTATATATGTGCATGTATATATATTGCATGTGTTTAGTGTTCTCTGATATATGCTCTGTACTAGATAACGGGAAAAATATTTTTTAAAGTCTGTGCTGTTATTCATGACCTACATTCACTATGAACTTCAGCACTGCCAACTAAGTCAAAGAGAAGAGTCCAGGAGGACAGAGTTCAGTGGGCTTGAGAACATGAGGGAGGTCTGAGCTTGATCCTCAGCACTGATACAAGCTATCACTTAGTTCTGAACCAGCCCTTAGATGAGTGTCGCGCAAAAGTGAGAAGAAGGGGGGCTGGGCTGATGGCGGTGACTAGGTTTCAAAAAGTTTCATCACAGAGATAGTCTCATAATCTGACCACAGGGTCAGAGATAGTCTCATAAGCTGACCACGGGGAAATGGCCTGTAGGGTCATGTGCGGCTGTGTGCTCAGTTTGCTCTTCAACCAACTCCACATGGAAATACCTAGTGATTTATTTGTCACTGGACTTTGCAAATATAGGCAGTCTTTGGAGAGCTGTTCTCACTAGTGTGAGGAAAAGGAGGAATGAGAACCATCTGCCTTATTTCTGTAAGTAGTATGTGTAAAGCGAAGAAAAAGTCAAGAGGCAGCTAACTTTTGCTGAGCACCTATTTGATGCCAGACTTGTATTCATGTCTATACTCATGAATTAATTTCACCTTCTGAACAACTCTGTGAGGTAAAATAAGTTCATCATTTAAGAAAAGACAGATTCATAAGAAGGTTATGCAATTTGCTTAAGATTACACAGCTAAGAATCAAGGGCAAGAGTATCTGTCTTCTGTGCTTTTGTTCAACACCTATAGCCTGCTCCATGGTCAAGACTTTAAGAAGTACCTACACCTTACAGGTATATTATATAAGATGTTTTTCCCTACATCAGCAGAAATAGGTTAAACTGTTATTGCAATTTACAGTAATATAGAGTTATCTGTAAAACATTTTAATGTATTCCTAGTTAAGCTTGACCTAGTGGAAATTTCTCAGTGATAGAAATGTTGATGTATAAGTATCATCAATATATATTATCAGGAATACTGATTACTGGACAATGGATAATGTAGTGTTATTTTTATGAACTAATTGCATAATGGTTCTTTAACCTGTGAATAGTAATGAATTTTGTGCTCTGAGACCTGAATCCTACTTTTTGATTTTCAGTAACCTTCGTAAGTCATTTGACATCTCTAGATTTAAGTATGAATTGGAAGTGGATGATCCTACAACAGTGGTTAGAAAGGGATGGTGAAATTCATCATGACTAAAATTCCTACGTAGAATTTTTTATTACACCTGGGATAGCAGTAAGCCTGCAACCACACTCAGGAGCGGTGCAGGATGTTTGCTGAAGGAGGAAAAAGGAGGAACTCTAAATTTATTCTAGCATTTCCCAGTCATGACTGAATTCTTTCCTTTCCATTTCAATGCTTTATCGCAAGCACCGAGGAGCCACACTTTAAATATCATCCTAGGATTATAAGTAGTTTTGGTTGTAAGTCTCAGCTCAGCTAACACATAGGCCATGATTAATGATTGATGTTTGTCATAGGTAGTGGATATATAGGAGAGAGTAGATGGGGCTTTATTTAGATATTTGCCATACTTAACTCAACATGGACTTTTCAGAAAACGTTTGTTAACTGAATAGGCATTTCTGTCAGGTTAACTTTGTTGTCCCTACCAGAAAAGTGCAATCCTGCATGCTGACTAAGAAGATTCTGAAAATTTTAGGATATTGACTTATAGAAGCCAAAGTCATGGAATCTCTCATGTCTTGATATGCTAACATCAGTATCACTGGGTGAACTGTCTTATATACAGATTCCTGGGTCCATTGTAGACTTTAAAATAAAATTATTGGTGCATAAGACCCAGATATATGCTTTTTAATGTGTCTTCAGTCTTGGTGTGTGTGTTTGTGAGTGTGTGTGTGTGTGTGTGCGTACATGTCTTGGTGTGTATGTTTGTGAGTGTGTGCGTGCACATCTGTGTGTAAGCTATAAAGATGTAGCGGGGCTCAAGTTTGTGGTAAATAATAACAAAGTTGGAATTGTGGGGTCTACTTTATGCAATAGCCAGTTTTTGGGAGATCTATTTTATACAATAGCCAGTTACTATAGTAACTGGGCATGAGTAAGATTAGGGGGAAAATACCTGTCAAAGAATGATTATAAGAAGTCACGGCCAACCTGGGTTTGATCCCCAGCATCCCATATGGTCCTAAGAGCACTGCCAGGAATAATTCCTGAGCACAGAGCCAGGAGTAACCCCTGAGCAGCCAGGTGTGACCCAAAATGCGAAAAAAAATGATTATAAGAAGTACTCTGACCAGTCGGACATGAGAGCAGAACAGTATTGTTGAGAAGGCTCGTGTGGGTTTTAGGTCAGACCACCTGAGTTTCAACCTCTTTCTGTCATTTAACCAATTCTGGATTATGGTAAATTTCTGAGTTCCGAAAGATCCCTGATTCCTTGTTTGTGAAACTGTATAATGATAGAACCCACACACCAGTGGCACAAGTGGTGATAAGAATTCCTAGGTAAACAAATAACGTGGTTCAGACATGTAGTATGCACTCAACAACATTCATTGGAAAAGGGCCAAAGCTAAAGTGACTTTCTCTTTTCAAGAGTAGATAACATTAAGAGGGAATTATTTTCTTGTAGGGGCATATGTAAATCTCTCACAGAGACTTGGTTGCTTCTACATGAAGAAAGCCTTTTAGAATGGCAAGAAGGTTTTGAAATTATGTTCCCAAGCCTTTAGAAAAAACAATTACATAAAACATTTTCATAAGCTCCTTATCTTCAACTGTCTTAAAATTTCGAGTAGTTGGGCAGTGATGTGGCTCAGTGGTAGAGCACCTGCCTTGCTCAGGTGAGACCTTGGGTCTGAGCCCTGTTCCAGAAAATAAACAAATCATGAAATAAGCCAAAGTTTAGGGGTCATAGCAATAGTTCAGTTGGGGCAGCACCAGGTGTGGCCTAAGAACCAAAAAAAAAAAAGTCAAAATCTTAAGTTTTCCTAGAGTTTCAGAATCAGAGCTATCTAGGACAATTCATTGAACATGGCCATTCTCTCCTCTGTCAATGATTTACGCTGGGCCAGAGAGATAGTAGAGAGCAAAGCACTTGCCTTATACACAGCCAATCCAAGTTGGATCCGAGCACCCTATTTGATCCCCTGAGCCCCTCTAGGAATGATCCCTGAGTACAGAGCCAGGAGTACATTATCCTAATGTGCTCACAAATCTTCTTGCATAAACCCATATGGTACATATTTAATAATCACATTTTTATTGAATCTCCATGAGTTATAAGGCTGTTCATGATCAGATTTCAGCCATACAATGTTCCAACACCCATCCTTCCACCATTGTACATTTCCCACCACCAATGACCCCTTTTTTTTCTGCTGCCCTCACCTCCCAACCCTCCTAGCAGATATTTTGCTTTTTCCTCTATCTCTTTCTTCTCCTTTATTTATATGGGCATTGTGGTTTGCAATGCCATTATGAGAGGTTATCATATTTGTTCTTTTATCTACTTTCAGCACGCAGTTCTTTTCTTAATTTTTTTATTATTATTTGCTTTTTTGGATCAGACCTGGTGATGCTCAGGGGTTGCTCTTGGCTCTGTACTCAGGAATTACTCAGGAGAACTGGGGTCAGCCTCATGCAAGGCAAATGCCCTACCCTCTGAGATATTGCTCTAGCCCCATCAGCACGCAGTTCTTATCCAGAGTGATCATTAACAACTATCTTTGTCATAGTGGTTCACTATGAGACAAGCGACTACAATAAACACATTCTTAAGCATCTGTAGAAAATGTGCTCCCCCCATGGGTTGTTTCAATGGGAGGGATACACAATCAGCTATAATAGTCATAATGTTGTGTGTAACTACATGTGTTGGTGTGGCTTATAAGATGAAGCAATAAGGGATAAAGCTGCAGTCATAAATAGATCTGTTTTCAGTGGGTACAGTGCTCCGGGAGATCAAGACTGGTAAAAGTCTGCACTTGATCCTGCAGGCCTAAACATTAAGGTCCTCACATCCCCACAGGCTAGACACCAGGCTGCATCTGAAATCTGCTTGATCTACTGTGTGCTAATTGATTCCTGATACCTGCAAACTGTGATTTTTAGGTTATAAAGAGGTTAAACCCTTGACAGGGAAAAGAAAGTTAGTCCTAGTCTCTGAGATTTAGGCTACTTGTCTTTTGCTGCAGAAAAGAATTTCCAAAGAAGACAGTAAAATTGTTAAAATAGTTTTATTAGACAGGTTGCTAATTCTAAGGAAATTTTAGATGGAGAGAGAGAGAGTTTCTAAGGAGAATGTAGAGACACAGAGAGAGATTCTAAGGAGAATTTAGATGGAGAGAGAGAAATTTTAAGGAGAATTTAGACAGGGAGGGGAGAGAGAGGGAGAGGGAGAGAGAAAGAGAGAGAATAAATGTAAAGGAAATCTATGCCATAAAGATGGACACTATGACCCCCAGAATAGTGATCTTGAAGAATAGCTTATACAGTCAGAATCAGAATGTGGGCAGCCCCAAAGCAGAGTTCCAGAAGAGCTTGAGAATCTAAAAGTGTTCGATTTTAAGCTCTTTCAGCTTCTCTATGCATGTGAGATGCTTGCTAGGGTATGGATAAGTAGCTGAACATGCAGAAGTCTTGGGTTTAAGCCCTGGCTCCACATCGTCCCCTTAGCCTCACCAAAGGATGAAGCAGGAATAACCCAAGAAAGAGAGGAAAACGAGAGGAATAGCCCAAGAAAGAGAGGAAAAGGAAGGAAGGAAGGAAGGAGAAAAGGATGGAAATGGAGAGAAAGAAAGAGAGAGAGAGAATGACAGAGAGAGGGAGGGAGCAGGGGGGGAGAGTCACCTGGTCAGTCTCCACTGAAGCCTCAAGCAAGGATAGTTCATTATCTATCCTTTTCATCATCTCTCATCTTGGTTTTGCCATTCTTCCAATGAAATTCTTGTCAAGTTACCTTTTCTCACTGCTACTTCAAATTTAAGAAGTGTTCTTGGTGCTTCTGAAAGAACTTCTTTGAAACAAAAAGAAATGTCATATGCTTTCTTATTTAAAAGAAATTCTTGGCTAAATTGATTTCCTTTTTAAAATATGAAAGTTAGAGCAAAGTAGTCTCTAATGTCAAATTCAAAATAGAAATAACTTCCATCTAGCACATATACTCAAAAATTCAGCCCAATATCCAATTCAGTTACGTTTATGAGAATGCAGATTCCTGACCACTGAAGATGGATTCTGTAGGTTCGGAGTGAGGCCTAGGGATCTGTATTTCAGTGGCCCAGTGAGGCTGCTGATACTTTAAATATCAGTATTTGAAAGACTGCATTTTACCTCTTCCTGCCTGGATTAGTTTGGAGGTCAGACAAGGTTAATAGGTTTTTTTATGTACATAGAACTAGACCAAAGAGGGCCTGTCTGAGACTGAAGAATTACCCATTAAACTGAGGATTAGTCTTTTAGAGACATCATTTTATACACCGGTCAGGCTCAAAATAAGGGTCCCGGATTCTTTTTTTTTCTCTCCTTTCAATCCTTTTCTATGTGTATTAGTACTTCATCCTACAAGCACAATTCCTGAAGGGCAGCCCCTAGTGAAATCTGGGAGGCCGGTGGAAGCCTTCCAGGCCTCAGCCATCCAATAATACGGGGCGTCTTGGGGGAAAGCGCCTTCTGGCCCTTTCTCCATTTCTATATGATTTGTAGGAGTAGATTCTGGCCTCTTTGGTGGAAAGTGTTTTATCTTTTCTGAACTTGCATCCTTAGCTTCTTTATTCCCTCCTAGTAGTTCTTTCAATGTGTGTGAAGGGGTGGAAGTTATATTTGTTTCAGGCACTATAGTTAATGAATTTTTCTGTGCCTCAATGCTGATCAGCAATTTTACAGCTGTAGTCTTGATTATCTGGCATAACTGATGTAGGTGGGTCTCATGGTGCTTATGTGAGGCAGGAAAGGGAGAGAGATAGTCACGTTCTCCCCCAGCCGCCTCTGCCGCCCGAGACCGGCTGGGCAGGCTAGGGACTCATAAAAGGCAAGTCAGCCCTTGGCCTTACCCAGGGTTTCCTCAGGGTTCTTGTCTTCCTCGCAGAAAAAGAATTTTCAGGAGTAGACGAGCAGTGAAATGAAATAGATTTTATTATGGAGGTTTTAGGAAGGGGAAGGAGGAGGGAAAGCATGTGTGAGAGAGAGTACACATCTCAAGAGGGGAGATGCGGGAGACACACGTGCTCGGGCCACATGGGCTCAAGCAGCATGTGTGCCCAGGCAGCATAGGACTCACGCTACATGAGTACCCAGGCGGCATGTGCATACCATCCTTTGGTCAGGACGGCTTTTATAGATTTCTCCCCAAGCTACTCCCATATGGGGCTTCAACCTAGTTTGCCAAGGGAAGTACACTTTGGGAGTGGTCTTCTTTGAAAATCGCCATTTCTTGACCTGTTTCTGCTGGATCTTCTGTCCTGGAATGTAGCCGGATTAAGGGCTGGGCAGAGAAAAAGATGATCCAGCTCCCTCAGCATTTACTGTTGATGAAGGTCTTATCAAGTCTTGGTTTCTGGTTCCAAAAGGTGACTTTGGACAGCCTTAGGGCAATTCCATTGCCATGTGGGCCCCCCTGTCTTGCTACCTATATCAATTAAATCATAGAACAAAATTTAAGGTCAATATCAAGTAGCAGTGCAATCGTAGTCCTGGAAAATTAATGTTAACTGTATTGTAAATCACAGTGTTTACACTTAAAAACAAAATAAATATTTTCGTTGGGTCCACAGGAATAACTCAGGTGGTAGAGCACATCCCTATCATGTGCAAGACCCAGATTTTGTCCTTGGCACTGCACCACTCCATCTCCTAAGAACATTGTTGGTTGTGACCTCAGTGCACCCAGCCCCCAACGACCACTAGTCCAAGCACCACCACACCAGTCAAACACCAAATCTGCAGGCCTGCCATGTTGGGCCAAGTGCTACTAGACATGTCCCAATAAAACTACTTTTCATAACCACTGTGAATGTGCAGTCATATTTATTGGAATGACCCTAGACTATTGCTTCAGAAATTAACATTAAGTATCAGTTGTCTTGCACAGAACCCAGTAGAGCTGACATTTTCTTTAGTACAGCAGTATCAGGTTAAAAATGATTACATAGGACTGGGGATATAGCCCACGGGGCAGAGCACCTGCTTTTAATGTACATGGCGCTGAGTTCAATTTCTGGCACTATATGGTCCCCAGAATCTCTTGGGGTGTTCCTAGTGGCCCCCATGCACCAGCTGTCAGGCCCAAAACACCAAACTGAGCATTGCTCAGAGTAGTTAAGGAATATACTTGATAACCTCTCACTATCTATATTGTAAACCAAATAATGCCCAAAAGGAGATGGGGGAGGGAGAGGGGGAGAGAGAGCGAGAGAGAAAGAGACAGAGACAGAGAGAGAAAGAGAGAGACAGAAGAGAGAGAGAGAGAGAAGAAACTTGCCTGCATGCTGTAGAGGCAGATGACATTGGTGCTAGGAAATGTGCACTGGTGAAAAATGGGTGTTGGAATACTGTATGACTGAAACCCAGTCATGAACAGCTTTTTAATGTTGTTTCTCAGAGTGCTTCAATAAAAAAATTAAGAAAGAAAAAAAAAACATTCATTAGAGTCTTTCAGGTGTGCATTTCAACAGATACCATTTCATTTTAGACATGACTATTGACTAATACTGTTATATAATTGATAATTTTTTCTACCCAAATGAATACCATTTGTAAAGGTCATTGGTAATGTAAAATTAATGGTAATATTTGTTTTTACTTATTTTCCTCATAATACAATGCATTTGTACCAAGAATACAAATGCAGTTGATCAAATACAGTTGATGAGCAGAATATTCCATATATTACCCTCTTTGAGCTACAATTAATGTCCTGATTACCCATTATTAGGTATCCCCAAAGACAAAATTCAAAACTGAATGCTCTGACATCAAAGCATATCCTGAATTAGCAATATTACTTTTAATCGGTCCTAGTTTGTTTCTAAAACTATGTAATTTGTCTCTTTGTCAATACCCAAGAAATAAGTTTTATATATTTCACTTTTTCTTGGTCTGAATTATTACACATTTGCTCAAACCCATTTTCTCTTGATTTTTTTTTTGTAGTGCTAAGGTATAACTATATGCTGTTTATTTAGCTCGCCTAGAAAGGTGGGAAAAATATCAAATAATTTTTCAACATTGCCTTTAGTCTTCCTGCCAAATTTACTTTATTAAAGTAAATTTGCATTGAGGGTGATGTCTACTTGTTCCTGGATCAGAGTAAAGAATTTATCAACTCATACTCATGGAAACACAGATTTGGTCCTTATAAAGATGCATTTTTATTACTGTATATTTTGCTTCATTTACGCAACATTTTAAATTCTCTCTTGCCAAACCAATGTTACCAGAGTAGGGTTGAAGTAATTCAGTGTTTCTGTTTCCATTCAATGTTTACAAGTGTATACCTATTTCCTGTAATTAGAAAGGTATCTAAAATGCAAATACATCACAGCCCCTCCCCAAGCAGGTGTGGTCTCATGTATTTGTTTTACTTGAGAACATTCTGGGTACACAATTAAAGGCAGTGAGATGTAACAGTAACTTAGTGATTTTCGAAAGCAACTGGTCATATCTATCTTTGGTGTAGTCCTAGATAGCATAAGTATCCTGTTTCCTTGCTATTTCATCCCATTTACTCTCTGCTGAATGAGGATGTAGTCAATTTAGATTGACCCAACTAAAGTCACCCATTACTTTATGCTCTTGACTGCTGTGTGCAGAAGATTAAACTCCAGAGTTCAGGATACTTGTAGATAGAACAAATTTAATGAGAAACCCATTATTCATACTTTTTAACTTCTAGGCAACAGATCACAAATTGGTATTGTTTCTTTGGTATTTTATACTCACGTATTTTTGTTTGCTGGTTGTAACAAAGCACTAGGGGGCACTAACTTGCTTAAGAAATCATTCTGACTCATGACTATGAGCTCACTCTCACCCAATTTTTTTCCAATGCCAGGCATCAAACCCAGGGCCTCTTACATGTGAGGCATGTACTCTACCACCAGTCTACATCCTCAGCTCATCTCATTATATCTTAGATTTGTTGGAGACCATGATGATAATTTAAGCTTAGTTGATAAATATTTTTTAATCAGAAGGAAATGATTTTCCAAGGCCAACTCTGTTAAGTGGAATACCTCGTAATTGGGTAGTCTTTCTTCTCCATCATGATACTTTTGTCATGGATTCTGAAATCATCTTATTTTAAGTAAATAAGTATGTACAACTCTGCTTTGTTAAGGGGATAGAACTTTGAACAACTATCCTTACATGGTTGAAATACAACTTTCAACCACGCAGGCACTCCTCTGAGTAATTTGAAAGACAGCTATGAAGATCTATTGACCAGTTGACTGAATTTTATTGAAAAGAATGATGAGATAGTTTAGCAAGGGAATTCCAAGGAAGATTGACCTGTTTAGTTAACTGTTAAATGAAAAGAAATTAGTCAATAATACATTGTAGAGAGCAGTGGTGTGGTGGTACAACATTAAATTGATTTAGAAGATAGGAGAGACCAAAGGTACTTGGAGGGCTTGAGAAGCCAGTGTGGCGGAAATGTGGATAAAGAATGAAGGGGTTGTGCAAGATGAGTCTGGAGAGATAGGCAAGAGCCAGATCACTTAGAACTATTGAGAATAAGAGCTTTATTTAAAGAGTGGTAGAGAGACACTGAAAGATTTTAATCAAGCAGGGGCATGCATTCTATGTGTATGAACTCAGACTGGAGAATGTTTGGGTAAAGAAAGAGCAGATAGTATGCTATATTCTTCAAGCAAAAAGAGGATAGTAGCAAGAACTGTATTGGTTGGTCATTATTGAGGATGGTCACTGAGAAAAAGGTAAGGATGAGTCAAGCTACTCCCACCTGCTTCCTGGACAGGATCTTCCTGAATTCTCCTACTTGTACTCTTCTTTCCTCTCCACTTCTCTCACTCTTCCACCCTCCCACCACAACCCCCACCCATGACTCTTTAAATTAATAATCAAACCCAACTCAGTGCCAGTCAGATGTTCATACTGTCTTTCTCACAGCTGGCGCAGCCTTGCCTGTTCCACCATCCCAAAGTCACTGCTTTTATCTTCAGGTTAGACTTAGCCACTTGGAGGGGTTCAAGGTTACTGGTGTCTCAAAGAAAGTAGAGACAGATTGGTTTGTGCCATTTGGTTAACAGAGCTTTGCTTTATAAGGAGATGATGATGAGCATAGAGATAATAACTATGAAGTTTAAAAAAACTTGTCACTTGTCTTCCTGTTCATCATCGATTTGCTCAAGTAGCATCAGTAGCATCTCCATATGTCCTGTCTCATGCTAGTAGAGCCCAAGGGCACCAGTAGCATCTCCATATGTCCTGTCTCATGCTAGTAGAGCCCAAGGGCACCTGCTTGCTCCAGGAACATAAAGAGTCTCAAACCATTCCATCAGGTCATGGGAATGAGGACTATAATTGTTACTGGTATTTGGCATATCAAATACGACATGGGTAGCTTGTTTCTATATAATATATTATATATATTCAGTCTAGAAAACCTAGAATTTAAAGAAAACTTAGAAAAACAAAATATTTCAACATTCCACTATAAAAATCAAATGCTTTTCATCCATTTGAAACGCTTTTCTTTTTCTGAGCAGTTTTTTCTTTTTGGGGGCAGGAGCTGGGCCACACACAGAGTGCATGTCTGGCTCTGTGTTCAGGGGTGCACTCCTGGCAGTGTTCAGAGGACCATACGTGGTACCAGGCATTAAACTGGGGCAGCCACATGCTAGACCAGTGCTTTAGCACGTGTATTGTTTCTTCTGCCTCTTTTAAACATTTTTAACATGTTGGGTCTGGCCCTGTGTTTGAAAAGATTATGTGTATTTCTTTCTTTTCTCTGTATTGGTCCACATTCAGTAATATTTGAAAGCTGATTCACGGTTCTGTGGTTGATTGTGGGGGTCAGGTGGTACAGTCATGTAGTACCAGGAAGTGACTCCTGCATGCAGAGTGTGTGCCTTAACCCTCTGAAAGTCCACTCCCTCACCCCAATGTATCACTATTGCTAGCTTTTTGGTTTTTTATTGTTGTTGTTTTGGGGCCACACCCTGTTCTTCACTCAAGGATCACTCCTGGAAGGACTCTGGGGACCGGACCATATGGGATGCCAGGGATCATACCTGGGCCAGCAATATACAGGGTAAATGCCTTGATCTTTATATTATTGCTCTGGCCCCATTATTAGAATTTTTGAATGTTTATTATACATTGAACTCAATAAAGAGGTTTATAAATATTACCCCCATTTAATTCTCAAACTATTTTTAAGAGGGAAGCTGTGTTAAGGCTCAGTGGTAAAGCACAAATTTGCATGTATTAGGCAACTGGATCTCATCTCCAACACCCACCCCCCCAAAAAACATTTTAAGAGTTATGACCTATTGCCATCAGTTTTATATCTTTCTTGAGGGCTGTTACAGTCCTTTTGTGGGGATGAGGGTTTGAACTACATACAGAGCTGTTCAGGGGCTGTTCCTGTCTGCTCAGGAATGATCCCTGGTGGTATTCAGGGGATCATATGAATTGTGGGAAATCAAACCAGGCTTGACTGTGTGCAGTAGTGTAAAGGTCCTGTATCCTGTGCAATCTCTCTTGTCCAGTTAAAGCAACTTTTTGTTTTTGTTTCTGGAGCCACACCCTGCTGTGTACAGGGCCTGCTTCTGGCGCTGAGCTTAGGGAATCACTTAAGAATGTTTGCTTGTTTGTTTTTTGGGGGAGAGGGGCCTTATGTGATGCCAGGGATTAAACCCAGGTAGACTTCATGCAAGGCAAGCAACTTGCTTACTCTATTATCTCTCAAGAACCCAGTAAGCAACTTTTAAAAAGAGCTTTATTGAGGTACGACTGACATAAAGTTAGATATCTCCATTTAATGTGAACAGTTGGGTAAGTTGATCTATGTATGTACCTGGAAGCTATCCCCATAGTTAAGATGATGAACTTAATTATCAAACACCTCCCACTCCCAGTTGTTTTCTTGTCCCTTGTTCTCTATTGTGCCCCACTGTCCCTATCCTCCGGGAACATATAACTGCTTTCTCTCACTATAGATAACTTTGTCTTGTAGTGTATCTGTTGTTTGGCTTCTTTCATTTTGCCTAATTATTTGAGACAAGTCATGTTGTTGCTTGTACCAATATTTCATTAGCTTTTATAGTCATTTCATTTTCATTATAAACAAACTGCAATTTGTTTATCCATTCACGTGTTGACAAATGTTTGGATTATTTCCAATTTAGGAGCTTTATAAAGAGAAAATGTATGAACATTAGTGCACAATCTTTGCATGGGTATATGCCTTCAATTTTCCTGGATAAATACTTAGGAATAGAATGATGGGGTCATATGGTAATTATATTCAGGAAACATAAGGAACACTTAAACAACATTTATCAGGGAACAAACATACCCAGATAAAAATTAGCAGAAGATTTGAATGCACCCTTCACAAAAGGAGATGCACAGAGTGCAGTTACAGTCGTAGTGAGATACTCCTATCAGGATGGCTGAAATAAAAAGAATGAAAATACAACTGACCATATCAAGTGTCTGTGAACAAGTGGAGCAAGTAAAGTATAAAAATACTCTGCTGGTGGTAGTGTAAAATGGTACAAACCACTTTAGAAAACTGATCATATCTTGAAAGCTTAAATACAAATCTATTAATGTAAGTTTCCTAGGGTTACTGTTACAAATGACTGCAAACTGGGTGATTAAAATAGATATTTAGGGCAGAAGAGCGTGTAGAGGGGAAATCCAAATTGCCAGTAACACCACTCCTTCTCCAGTGTGACTGCTGAAAATGTCTCCAAGTATTACCAGATGTCTCTTTTAGTACCAAATTGGTCCCTTTGAAAACTAGTAATTTAGAGTTAATATAACAAGACAAAATGTATCATAAGCTTATTTACCTTTCATATTTTTAATATGGTATTCTTAGAAATACCATCAGGTTAAACCTGATAGTTTAAGCAATTGAATTAATTTACTTTTACTTAATTAATGATCAGAATTGCAAATGTAAAAGCAAAAGTGAAAGTTGTATGAATAGCTTTCAAACTGAAGTTTTCCTATCCTTTAATTCCAAGGTAAAATATTAAAAATAGAAGGAAAAAGTTGGCCTCAGTACCCTATGTTGACTTTAAAGCCAGTTTTGATACAAAGAGTAGTTTTAATGTTGTGTTTCTGCAGTGAATCAGTGTAGAAATATAACATGGAGAGTCCATCATCATCAATGAGATGTTCAATCTCATTGGGTTTTAATAAAATCTGCTTTCTTGCCTGAGTGATGTAAATATGACTTAACTGAGAGTGAAATGATTGCTCAAAGTAAAGCTCGGAATCTCTTTGGGCTTATCTCTCCCTGCTTAGTCTATCTTGATGGGGAATTTGAAAGGCTGCTAACTCAACAGCTCCATTAGTATATGTCAATTAATTATGACATATTCTTATTTTTTGGGTTTTGTTATTTAGAAAGTAGCTTAAAAGTCTAAGCCTATAATTCTTTGAGTCATCTTGCTTTTTATTTTAGCACATAACCATGACTAGACGTCTGAGCTAGTTCATAGAATTTTCAAGCTTATAATGAGGTGAACATTGCTGTTTCAGTTAGCTCCATAGAAGAACCCAGCTTCACAGTAACTGAACTGCTCACCCCAGTAACTTCTCTTCACCAGTGGCCCAAGAAAATGAGACTAGAAAATGCTGCCAACTCAGTATTCCTGAACCACTTAGTCTGGGCAAGCAAAGAGTATAACTCATTGATGCTGGTGGACTATGCTTGTTTTTCTGTGCCAATTCAGCAGAAACACAAAATAAATCAGAGATCCCTTTATAACTGATGCAGATCACTGTCACTGTATCACTGTCTTCCCGTTCATCATCGATTTGCTCGAGCGGGCCCCAGTAACATCTCCATATGTCCTGTATCATGCTAGTAGAGCCCAAGGCATCTGCTTGCTCCAGGAACATAAAGAGCCTCAATCCATTCGGAATGAGGTCTATAATTGTTACTGGTATTTGGCATATCAAATACAACACGGGTAGCTTGCCAGGCTCTGCCGTGCAGGTAGCATATTATTGTAGGCATCTCTAAGTCCAGCACTTATTGATGAACCGCAGGCATGCGCGCGCGAGCCGGGCGCTGATAGGCTGGTCTGCTGGGTGGAGGTCTGACGAGAGAGAAGTCCGGATGTGGAAAATGGAGGCCCCTCATGGAGTGGGGTGTCGTCTGGCTTGTTGCGAGGCTCTGCTGGGATGGTGGGCCAGGGCTAGAACCCACCATCCCTCCCGGGCGCCTCATGAGCGGCTGGTCACAGGGAGAGCCAGTAGCAGCTCTGCCCCATGTCTGCGAGTCTCTGGACCGGCATACCTGAGCCGGATTTAAGAAAGACTGCTGCAGGGTGGAACTCGATGAGCCGGGCGCTGATAGGCTGGTCTGCTGGGTGGAGGTCTGACGAGAGAAGTCCGGATGTGGAAAATGGAGGCCCTCATGGAGTGGGGTGTCGTCTGGCTTGTTGCGAGGCTCTGCTGGGATGGTGGGCCAGGGCTAGAACCCACCATCCCTCCCGGGCGCCTCATGAGCGGCTGGTCACAGGGGAGAGCCAGTAGCAGCTCTGCCCCATGTCTGCGAGTCTCTGGACCGGCATACCTGAGCCGGATTTAAGAAAGACTGCTGCAGGGTGGAACTCGATGAGCCGGGCGCTGATAGGCTGGTCTGCTGGGTGGAGGTCTGACGAGAGAGAAGTCCGGATGTGGAAAATGGAGGCCCTCATGGAGTGGGGTGTCGTCTGGCTTGTTATGCGAGGCTCTGCTGGGATGGTGGGCCAGGGCTAGAACCCACCATCCCTCCCGGGCGCCTCATGAGCGTAACTGATGCAGATACTGAAGCAAAAACATTTTCATTCTGTCTTTTTTAAAAAATACAACAGTTGAGTTTTGAAAGTTATTTTAACAACTTTTGTCCTTGCATTTTCCATTTGGACTATATATTTCGAGTCTATTTCATATAGTCATTTTGTGCACGGTTTCTGAAATTATCAATCAATTTTCAGAAAAGAAAAGAAAAAATTTGCACAGTGCCATTCTAGAAATTTATCATCTTTATTTTGCATCTGAGGCTAATAATACACCTGCCTAGGTCATTTCAGTATTTTGGGAAACTCTGATGAGGGGGAATGAGTCATTATTAATCTATTTTTTTCTGATATTATATAAATAAATGGCTAAATGAAGCAGTGCTATTAGAATGGGAAGAATTTTGACATGATTGATATGTAGATTGGATTTTTCCTTTAGTTATAAATTTGAGGGAGGTAAAAGAAACCCCCAAAGTAAAAAAATATTGCTCTTTTGAATATGTGCCAGTCTCTGTGGTGTAAAGTGGTATCTCATTGTTGTTTTGATTTGCATCTCTCTGATGATTAGTGATGATGAGCATTTTTTCATATGTTTTTTGGCCATTTGAATTTCTTCCTTGCTGAAGTTTCTGTTCATTTCTTCTCCCCATTTTTTGATGGGGTTGTTTGTTTTCTTCTTGTAAAGTTCTACCAGTGCCTGATAGATCCTGGATGTTAACCCCTTATCAGATGGGTATTGGGTGAATATTCTTTCCCATTCTGTGGACTGCCTTTGTATCTTAGTCACTGTTTCTTTTGAGGTGCAGAAGCTTTTTAGTTTCAAGTGCTGGTGTGGATGTGGGAAAAGGGGACACTCATCCATTGTTGGTGGGAATGCCGGCTGGTACAGCCTTTCTGGAAAAAATATGGACATTCCTCCAAAGACTAGAAATTGAACTCCCATTTGACCCAGCCATACCACTCCTGGGAATCTACTCTGGGAAACCAAAAATAAGCAGCGGAAACACCATCCCTACTTTTATGTTCATAGCAGCATTATTCACAATAGCCAGAATCTGGAAGCAACCAGAGTGCCCGAAAATCGATGACTGGATAAAGAAGCTTTGGTACATCTACACAATGGAATACTATGCAGCTGTTAGGAAAAATGAAGTCATAAAATTTGCCTATAAATGGATGGACATGGAGAAGATTATGTTGAGTGAAATTAGCCAGAAGGAGAGAGACAGATACAGAAAGACTGCATTTATTTGCATCACTATCACTATCACTATCTTCCCGTTAATCATCTATTTGCTAGAGCGGGCACTAGTAATATCTCCATATGACCCGTCTCATGCTAGTAGAACCCAAAGGCATCCACTTGCTCCAGGAACATAGAGAGCCTCAAAGCATTATATTAGGTCACGGGAATGACCTAATATAAATGTTACTGGTATTTGGCATATCAAATACTACACCGACCAGCTTGCCAGGCTTGCTGTGCGGGTGGCATACTGTTGTAGTCACCACTAAATAAAGCATTTATAGATGAACTGCGCAGCCGCTAGCAGCTGCGACCAGGCTGTGATAGTCTGGTCTGCTGGGTGGAGTTGTGACGAGAGGGAAGTCCGGATGTGGAAAATGGTGGGCCCCATGCAGTAGTGGAGGGTGGTCTGGCTTGTTGTGAGGCTCTGCTGAGGTGGCAGGCCAGGGCTAGAATCCACCATGCCTCCGGGGCGCCTCACGAGCAGCTGGGTACAGGGAGAGCAAAGAGCAGCTCTGCCCCATGTCTGAGAGTCTCTGGTTCAGCATACCTGGGCCGGATTGAAAAGAAACTGCTGCAGGGTGGGTGTGGATGATCTGGGCTGTTTATTTGCATAACATAAATATATATGTACATATTATGATACCAATATCCAAGGTCAAGTGAAACATATATCAGGAAGTCTTTTCAAAGTTGGAAATTATCACAAACGTGTGGGAGTCAGAGACTAGGTAAGACAGAAAATGGAACTGTGTGCTAACAATTGTCCAGGGTATTAATGCCAACCTAGAACTGAGCATTAAATAGAGGCAAAAGGATACACATGACTACCCTTTAATGTATGTTCTGTAGTCCATAGTCCGGAGGGAAGGAAAAGAGAGAGAAAGGGAAAGAAATAAAGAACCTGCCATGGAGGCAGGCTGGGGAGGGGGAGGGAACCGGGGACGTTGGTGGTGGGAGATGGGCACTGGTGACGGAATGGGTGCTGGAACACTGTATGACCAAAACCCAAATATGAACTTTTTAATTGCATATCTTTGTAATTGCAAAATTAAAAAATAAATAAAAAATAAAAAACAGAGTAAAAATATTATTTTAATTTAAATATATAAAGTAATTTAAGTATGGTTTAAATTAATTTTTTAATTCTGAAGCTGCTCCAGGCCCTCTGCTCAAGGGTTGTTCCCAGTAGTTCTCAGGGGTCCACACAGTACCAGAGACTGAACCTAGACCTCTTCCGTGATAAGAATGTGCTTTAGTCCATTAAATTGTCGCTCCACATCTTGTGTTTTATTTGCCATTTAATAAGATTTTGTATTGTCAAAAACAAGTAATAACAGTTTTCCAAAAATATGTTTGTGAATTGCATTTATAAAGCATATTCTCCCTAGAAACATGTCTCTCTTAATATTCCTTTGATTTCAAAGTTTTGCATTTTTTCTTATAAACTGCTATTGTATATGGGTTATTTTTTTTTCATTTCCCCTGGTAAATTTGTGATCACTCTTATCCAATCCAAAGGCACATTTTCCCAGTAGGAGGTTACTGGAGCTTAATATTATTCATATAATGCTTTTCCTTTCTTGTTGCTGCCTAAATTTTTCTATTGACTGTCAAGAGAGCCATAGGAATTTTCACTGAAGTTGGTAATACATTCTGGTGATGAACAGATACTCATTTTCAAGCTCTTCCATGCAAAATGCATTCATCAAAATGTAATCAACATTAGTAGCCTATGGGTAAATAACATTTAGAAATTGATATTTATTTACCTTACCTCATCAAAGGTCTGCTAAACACTGAGTTCCAAATGAATAAACACAGACAAGCCAAACAAATTGAGCCTTGAATGCAAGAATGTGTACAGATGTTTCCCTGGGTTACTTTTAACCTATGAAATCAGAAACACATTTTTAAAATTGATTTCTATAGTTGCAGCTGGATGGGCACCCCATTTTCAGTTGCCTTTCACCATTAGTATTCAGTCTCTTGAAATACTTGGTATTCTTCTCTTTTTAGGGATTATAATATTTATTGAGGATTTCTAAGTATCAGGCATAGTATAAAGTGCTTTACTTTGCTTTATTTTTACAGCGTTTTTATGGCATTCACTAGGTATTCTTCTAATTAAATAGCTAAGAAAGCTGATAAATACAGGCTAGTGACCCAGGATCATACAACTAATATGTATGTATCATACAACTAAGGTCAGACAAGATTCTGTGCAAGTCTTAATTACTACACTAAACTGCCTCACATAAGTCATTATTACATGTACATACCCTATATTTTATTTTAAAGATGATACTATTTTATTTTTCCTATCACACTTGATTTAAAATAGATCAATATAAATGATGCCTATATCTGAGTTTCTAGAGCATGTGTCCAGTTTGTGTTCATTTAACTTAGAATTACCTGGGTCTTCACTCTGGTTTTCACAGATCTTAAATTTATAACTGAAGTCTTGTTCATGTTTTGAGTAATCCTATTTCACTCCTATGACATTTTGGGTACTTAAAACTTGTTCAATGATGTTTTATAATATGCAATTTACACCACTTCCTATAGAAGACTATAAATATAAAAATGATAGAAAATGTCAAACCATAATTACATTGAGGGTTTCAGTAACCTCATAAAGCATAAAAATGAAATACCAAAAAAATTATTTTTCCCTCTGCCAGCAGCAAAGTTTCATTTGCTGATTCTATTTTTTGCAGCATTGATGGAAGTAATCCAGTTAGGTTGACATTTTTATAGAGGATGGTTTAATGTTCGAATAAGCTCAGTTATTTCACCATCTTTATCTTCTTTATAAAAAGGGTTTTCTTCGTCAGTGATTTGAACTGTCTACAAAGTAAATGAAAATGTGTCTTGTAGGTTGAATTATGGTTCCAGAAGGCATATTTTAGTTGATGTAAAGGTCTTTGCTATAACCACAGTCGATGTTTACAAATACATACCCTTTCTAATATTTAATACTGTTTTTATATTTTTAATGAATCTAATCACAAAACAGTGTGTCAAAAGGAAAGAGAATCTTGGTCTTAAACATATGTTTGAGTTTCTGTTACCAGAAATGTGATCCCATAAAAGCTCACACACATGCTCATGCACGTGCTCACACATGCACCCAACTTGGGATCCAAGTGTGAACCTGGTGTGACATGGTGGCTCTTGGAGCCAAATACTGAGCATATGTCAAAATTCACTGTAATTACAACAGCAGAATTGTACAATATTGTTTCATTCAGTCTGAAGTAGGAAGGAAAACCAAATGACAGCAAATCATAAAACAAATGTCATTCCCTTCTCAAAAGTGTTGTTTGAATAATTGAGGGAAAATAAAACCAGTTTTTTAAATGTGACTTTCTTGTCGTTGGCAAATTGATAGATACCTATTGTTCAGTAAGAGAAAGTAGATTGTCACACATTTACTAGTTGTCATAAAGATAAAAGTACTAATCTCTGACACTTCTGTTGTATAGGTCAAAATGCATCAGTCTCCCATAAAAATAATATAAGCAATTTCTTATACTTTGAATTTATGTAATATTTATTTCTATTTATTTATAATATTTCTATTTGTATTTTAAACAATATATATTTAAGTAATTTTAAAGGACATAACTTTAAATGTGGGTCATATTGCATTAAATATCTTGCTAATGGCTCATATTTCAGTATAGAATCACCTGTAATTCCCATATGAGAACCAAAGATACAACTGCTCTCCATTATTAATTTCACTAAAATAAGAATTAGAATTCTTTCAGAGCTTTTTGACACTTTTGGTTGGAAGGTATCCTCGGGAAATGTTTGTGGGAAACAACTGATAACTTCTTGAGTCGTATACCACGTTAGGAAGTGACATATAGAGAAATGACCTATAGATTCATGAACTGTTATCCAGCCAACAGCTCTTATCTTTCCAGTAAGATTCCACATCAATTTGTTAACAAAAAGTACTAAAATACGCATAATTCTTATAAATTAGAATGTTCTTACAAATATTCTTCAAAAAAATATCCAATAGCATTTCAAATCATAGGAAAATAATTAGTTTAAGCTAGTGGGTCTATTAGAATATGTGTTTTGAAGATTCTCAGGGGAAACAAATCTTACATGAAAACATATGCATGTGCTCTGGAGAAGAATGAGTATGCAGATTTTGGGGGATGAAAAAATTTTATATATATATTATATATGTGTATATATTTGTATGTGTGTATATATATATAAACATATATATATCAACTAACCACCTCTCTTCCATTTCTTTATCAAATAAAGTATTTCCTTGCTGAGCTTTAGTCTGGTTGATCATATAGAGATGACACAGCAGTATTGAAATTTCAAACTATTATTGGGTTACTATCAATATCTGTCTTCGAGTATCTGAGCAGTTGTTTTAAGTATTTTGCTGGTCCCTCCTTAGGTGCATGTACACTTAGGAGTGTGAATTCTTCCTGATGTACAGATCCCTTGATCATTAAGAAACGACTTTCACTGTCTCTTATAACATTCTTCAGCCTTAGGTCTATGTGCTGATACTAGTACTGCCACCCGACTTTTTTTTAGGGCATTGTTTGCTTGGACAATTACTATCCTGCCTTTGACTTTGAATCTTTTTTTTTGATTGTTCAGATGTGCTTCTTTCAGGCAGCAGTGTTAGATTCAATTGGCTAATCCATCCTGCACTCTGTGCCTCTTAATTGGTGTGTGTAGTACATTGGCATTGAGAGAGATTACTGTCATGGGGATTTGTACCATCTTTATGTAGGAGTTCAGTGTACTTGTAGGGCAAGTAGACCATTTACTTCTTGTAACAATGATTTTGAGTCTATGAAGTTCCTAAGTCGTTTATCTATGAGTTGTGTATTATTCCTTCAAGTATCATTGAGAGTCTGGCTGGGTAAGGTATTCTGGTGAGGCATTCATTTCATTGAGGTTTTTTTTTTTTTTTTTTTTTTTTTGCTATATCTCACCACTGTCTTCAGACTCAGAGATTTTTTTTTTCATTTCATGTGTTTGCTCTGAATCTTAAGGATGCTCCTTTATAGGCAATTTCCTTCTTTGGTCTTGCTGCTTTCAGTATTCTACCTCGTGGTTTTTGTCATTCTGATTAGGATGTGTCTTGGGATATTTTTTATTTGGATTTCTTTTAGCTGTTACCCTTTGGGTCTCCTGGATTTGGATACATGCATTTTTCAGCTCTGTGAACTTCTCAGAAATGATAACTTTGACAGTTGCTTCTTCATCTTCTACAGTTGCTTTCTGCCCCTCTGGTACTTCAGTGATCCTTATGTTTCCCTTGACTTCATCCCAATGTTCTCTTGTCTTCTGTTGGTTTGTTTTGAGACTCTTTTCTATCTTCTGTTGTTGACTGGAGATTCTCTGCGCCTTATCTTAGTGCTCACTGATGTTCTCAGCAGCTGTAATTCTGCAGCTGAGGCCTTCCAGTGAGTTTTTCATTTTACCTACCAGATTTTTCAGATCTGTTATTTCTGCTTGCATTTTCATTCGTATTTTCCTCATTTCTGCTCTCATATCCTCCTGTATTTTATTTACTTATTTTGCTTTTTTTTAGTTCACACCTGATGATGCTCAGAATTTACTCTTGGCTGTGCACTCAGGAATAACTCCTGGGGACCATATGGGATGCTGTGGATAGAACTCTGTTCAGCCATGTGTAAGACAACCACCCTACCTGCTGTACTATATTTTCAGCCCCCCATCCTATATTTTACTGGTGGTGTATTTCATTGTTTCTTTGAGTTCTTTATGAATCTTTACAAGTTCCATTCTAAATTCTTTTTTTTTTTGCTTTTTGGGTCACACCCGGCAACGCTCAGGGGTTACTCCTGGCTCTGTACTCAGGAGTCACTCCTGGCAGTGCTCAGGGGACCATATGGGATGCCGGGGATCAAACCCGGGCCGGCACAGGCTGGCCACGCAAAGCAAACGCCCTACCCGCTGGGCTATCACTCCGGCCCCCATTCTAAATTCTTTATCAGAGAGGTTGTATAGCTTGTTATTACTGGTTTGGTCAACTAGGTTAACTTCTTCACTCATTAAGCCTGGTGGGTTTCTGTGCTATTTTAACATTGGGACCTTTGCAGTTGAGAGTTGTTTCCTGCCTGTTTTCTGTGTAGTTGGATATCTGTGTATGTTTGGGATAAGTTATGGAGTGATGAAGATATGCTGACCAAATGCTGGTCCAAAAGCTGGCCCCAGTGCCACACTGGTCATCGGTTGTCTCCAGCCTCCTTGTTCTCTGCTGGTAGGCTCTGAGGGATACCTGGTAGAGGAAACTGTCTCCCCTGGGCCTGAAACCTGGTCCCAATGCCATGCTGGTCCGCTCTCTAAGGTATAGCCTCAAGTGACATTTCTCCAGTACACCAGGAAACATGAGAAATGTTTGTGCCACCACTGGATGACACATTTTCATTGATGAATGCTTAGACTTTTTGAATTCTGTGCTCTTTGGGTAGCCAGTTCCCAACATCCACTGCCAAAGTTTGTTTTTTTGTCTGCTTAGTTGATCTAAAGTGGCCAGGCTCCAGGAGTTGCCCTTTTCTTAAAATGTGTAATATCATAAGTTAAGCTCCACATTGGTCTCAATCCAGTGAGTATTCCAGTAGATGTAGGAGAAATGTTAACTAAATTCAGTGCATGCAGGAGAAGCTTATTCTTTTATCTAAAAGTTGTTAGAGATATCAGAGCAGCTTATCAAATAATTCTCTTTACCAAGAAATTAAAATGTAATTATGATGGTAATTTTGGTGGTGGTGGTGATTTCTATTTGTAACTTCACGGTTTTGAAATCCCTTGATATTAATGGGGCAAATTTTACCATATGTCATTCTCATGTAATTAATTTTATGTAGCTCTTTTGTGTTGTGCAATTTGTATGAAATTATAATATTAGCTATAAAGTATTATGGATATAGAAAAAATGAAACTATTAGAATATCTTTTTATAATATAATGCAATCAAAGATGAGATAACTCATCTTTGAGGGTATTGAAATAGATTTTTATTTATTTATTTTTTCAAGGCCTCATCCTTTTATTTACTTAAAAAATAAAGATTATGTTACTTTTGCCTCTGTGTGTCTATGTTTTATCCTTACCTCTGAGATATTCTGTGTGTCCTTCAAAATATAGCCCCATTCTTTTCTTTATCAGATGTAACAACTATAGTGAAATCTGGTATATCATTTAGTTCTTTTCTATATTGTTTCATATATGTGTTTGTATTATTTTTTGTGGGAACATCTCAGTTGCTGATGCCTGGTTGATTCTGTGGGCCACCAGAATTATTATCATTGGTGTGTAGAGGCCATGCAGTGACTCTAAAACTTTTTAGAGAAGAGTATCTAGCAACCTCACGGATTGACAACCCAAAGAAAAATACCAGAAGTCTAGCAAACCTTAAAAATAATAACAAATTATAGCCCAAAATGTTGCTTCTTAAAAACATAGGAGTTTTGCAATATGGATATCTGCTGTTATAACTTGTATTATCAATATGTAAAAGAAATTGTATCACCACTACTTAATTTACTATGTATTATTGATCAAATATTATATGAAACAGGCAGTAGTCTAAATACATAGATGATAATTTTAAATGAAGATGTATACTTGTAAAAAAGAAATATTTTAACAAGTCTTTTTGATATAGTCTACTCTTCTACTCTGGTGTGAGACGATACCTCATTGTCAGTTTTATTTCCCTTTCTCTTATAATAAGTAACATGAAACATTTTTCAGGGCAATGTCTGTTCCTCTCCTCTCCCTATTTTTCATGGAATTATCGTGTTTTGGTTGTTGAACTTTGTGAGAGCTTTATGAAATATGGATACTAACCTTTTATCTGATGCATGGTATGTGAGTATTTTCTCCCAATTAGTAAGGTGAGAGAAAGAGAGAAGAAGGAAGAGGAGAAGGAGGAGGAAAAGGAGGAAGAGGAGGAAGAGGAAGAAGAGGAGGAAGAGGAAGAGCGGGAAGATGAAAAGGAAGAGGAAGAGAAAGAAGATGAAGGAGAAGAGGAGGAGGATGTGAAGGAGAATGAGGAGAAGAAGGAGAAGGAGGAGGAGGAAGAGGAAGAAGAAGAAGAAGGAGGAGGAGGAGGAAGAGGAAGATGAAGAAGAAGAAAAAGAAGAAGAAAGAAGAAAAGTATGAGAGAGAGAGAGAGAGAGAGAAGAAAAGTACCTGCCATAGAAGGATGGGGGCAGAATCTCGAGATATTGGTGCTGGAAAATGTGCACTCATGGAGGGTTGGGTGTTGGAACACTGTTGACTAAAAGCCAATCATGAACAGCTTTTGTCTATCTCACAGTGATTTAATAAAATAAATAAATATAGTTGAAAAAGTATAAAACTTAACAGAAAAAATAAGGTGTGTTTTTTTAGCCCATTTCTATTGCCAATGTATGTTGTTTTTTAATTTTTAATTATGTATACCTAAAATTTATATAATTTTAAAATGCAATGTTTCTTCCTTCAGTAAAAGCAAGTTAGGTAAAGTGACCATAATGGATAAGTCAGACAGTGCCCCTTCTATCCTTATTAAACATTTAAGAAAATAACTGGGTCAAGGGTAAGTTATGTAACTGCAAGGAGTTCAGTGTGGTACCTACTTACAATAATAAAATATACTTCTTTGCCATTCTATAATTTTGAAATAATTAGGAGGAAAGCTATTTATAAAGATAGGAATCCCCCCCAAAACCCTAGTAATAAATATAAGAAGTTTATTAAACTATCTTAAAAATAAAACCATAAAGGAATTTGGAAGAAGAAAAGATTTAACAGAACATTCTATTTTTTTATGCTTTTTGGGTCACACTTGGCAATGCTCAGGGGTTATTCCTGGTTCTGCACTCAGGATTACTTCTGGTGGTGCTCTGGGGACCAAATGGGATGCCAGGTTCAAACCCGGGTTGCTTCATGCAAAGCAAATGCCCTACCTGCTGTTCTATCACTCCAGCCCCCAAATAAAGCATTCTATACTCCTTTCAATATTTTCAAAATGGAATTATCTTGAAAGTAATCCAACAGTATAATGTAATCAGAATTACTAGGGAATTTAATCAATAATGATTAATTTTAGAATATCTGTGAGGAAAGCCATTTATAAAGATAGGAATATCTTTATACATCAAGACCCAATACATCAAGATCCTTCGTGAGCTGTATTACGGATTCACCACCAGAATCTCACCATATCTGTGAAAGAAAAGAAAAAGTATGTAATAAATAATTTTAAAATTAATTCTTTAAAACCTTAGAGTATAATTACATTTGATCAAGTTTTCACATGTAATACAAGCTCTGTCAATGAAAAAAATCACAATAAAAATCAAAAGACTTTAAATATAAAGGAAAAAATCTGCAAAATAAAAGTTCTTTGATATGTAAAGAATGTATAGGAAAGAAAATGAATTGCTATATCAAATTAAAAAGACCAGAGGCAGCCAAACATTTTCTCACTGTATCACTGTCTTCCCGTTCATCATGGATTTGCTCGAGAGGGCCCCAGTAACATCTCCATATGTCCTGTCTCATGCTATTAGAGCCCAAGAGCACCTGCTTGCTCCAGGAACATAAAGAGCCTCAAATCATTCCATCAGGAATGGGAATGAGATCTAACATTGTTACTGGTATTTGGCATATCAAACACGACATGGGTAGCTTGCCAGGCTCTGCCGTGTGGGTAGCATACTCTTGTAGTCATCTCTAGATCAAGCATTTATTGATGAACCAGGCTGTGATAGGCTGGTCTGCTGGGTGGAGTTCTGACGAGAGGGAAGTCCGGATGTGGAAAATTGAGGCCCTCATGGAGTGGGGGGGTCGTCTGGCTTGTTGCAAGGCTCTGCTGGGGTGGAGGGCCAGGGCTAGAACCCGCCATCCCTCCCAGGCGTCCCTCGTGAGGGGCTGGGCACAGGGAGAGTCAGTAGTAGCTTTGCCCCATGTCTGTGAGTCTCTGGATCAGCATACCAGGGCCGGATTGAAAAAAAGACTGCTGCAGGGTGGATCTCGATGAGCTGGGCTGTGATAGGCTGGTCTGCTGGGTGGAGTTCTGACGAGAGGAAAGTCCGAATGTGGAAAATGGAGGCCCCTCATGGAGTGGGGGGTCGTCTGCTGGGGTGGTGGGTCAGAGCCAAACATTTTAAAGGCTCTAAATAATAAATACATTTGTTGTTGTGGGCTATACAATCTCTTGAAACACTCAACACTTACTTGCAGTCCCAGAGCAGTTATGGATAAAGCTTTTTTTTTTAAAAAAAAAAACCCTTTTAACTTTCAAACTAGAAAGTGGGATAAATAGAGCACAGAGACCACTGAGCACCAGACTCCTTCAATTGTTACTTGTTTATTGGATTCCTCAGAGATACATAGCCATAGAATGATGTGTTAGTATCTTGTATGTGAAATGCTTAACAAAATATGTGTTGAAGGAGAGCCTGAAAAAAGATATTAAAATCCACAAAGTACTTAAACTCACATAATGAGAGAAAATAAATTAAAATCATGACATTTTTACTCTCATATTTTCAGGGTTCATTTTTTTAATGATTATTTCTTGGTTAGGAATAGGTTGAGCCATAAAAGTTTATGGAGTTTCTTATATGTTCTAGTAGGCTTTTTTTCTTTCTTATAGATTTAGTTGAAAGCATAAAGAAAAAATGGAGAAAATAATGAGGATTTTTTTTAGAAGAATATAAAACTCATTATATGGATAGTTCTCAAAATATTTAATCTGATTCTTAAAAATTATTAAGAAATTTTAAGATCTTTTGTTTATTAATAACATCTGCATTAGAAATCTTCAAAGAAGCATTAAATATTAATTTAAAATAGCAATAATTGCATGTTAACATTTTCTACTAATAGCTATTTCTATTACTATTACATAACTATAACAACATTTATTTTATAATACGTATGTTTTCCAAATTAAAAATAATTCAGCAAGTAACCTTATTTTACATTTTAAAATGTCTTTAATCTTTGGCCTAAAGAAACTGCTCTCTTACATGAGTTTCTGAACTCATTCTTTTGAAATATATGAGGAAAATCAACCATCAACTATTTGTAAAAGCAAAAAATATTTTATAATACAGAAAATTTGCAACAGAGCTTCCATATGTTTAAAATATTTTAGTATAATTTTTGAAATGTTATACCATTATTTTAAATTCTAATTTTACTTAACCATGCATTTAATTTTTCTATAATTGTTTTCATGTAAATGACTAACTGAAGTTTGGGTCCTTTTGTGTGTGTGTGTGCTTTTCCTGTGTGTGTGTGTGTATGTGTGTCTGTGTGTGTCTGTATGTGATCTATTATTTAGAAAATGGGGAGGGAGTGAGGGAAAGAAGAAAAAGAAGGAAGGAAGGAAGGAAGGAAAGAAGGAAGGAAGGGAGGGAGGGAGGGAGGGAGGGAGGGAGGGAGGGAGGAAGAGAGGGAGGGAGGGAGGGAGAAAGGGAGGGAAGGAGGGAGGCAGGGAGGAAGGAAAGGAGGGAGGGAGGAAAGGAGGGAGGGAGGAAGGAAGGAAGAAAGGAAGGAAGGGAGGGAGGGAGGGAGGCAGGGAGGGAGGGAGGGAGGGAGGGAAGATGGAAGGCAGGGAGGAAGGAAGGGAGGGAGGGAGGGAGGGAGGGAGGGAGGGAGGGAGGGAAAGAAAGGAGTGGATAGATGGGTTAAGCAGTGAATTGATGTTGGTCATGGGGTGTAAAATCACTGGGTGAAAGGACAGTTTTTAAGGCCTCATTGCAAGCTAATGAGTTCCAAATGGTAGGCCAAAAAAGAAGGCAGCAGCTCCCAAATTTGGCATATGAGTCATTTGAGAGCTTTTTGTGGCTTGGATATTTTGATTTAGGGAAACTTGAGATCAAAAGACCCTGAAGTACATAGACTCACTTTATTGAGCAGAGCTTGGCAAATTTAAGTGTCAGAAACTTTGGGTGAATTTGTTGAGAAATGTATTCCTAACTTTCTATCCCAATCTTTGGAGTCCATAGAACTGGTATGGTACCCAATAAATTAATTTTACAATAAGCTTCCAAGTAATATTGAAGCTACTGGTCAAGGGATACATTGAGGTAGAATCAAAAGATTCATCCTGGAAAGCCATTCAGGGGCTGAAATATGATAATCTTTGGGATTCCTATCAGATGCCATTTTGAAATGTGAATGTGATAGTAGTAATAACATTAGCATTATTAGTGGTGGTAATAGGAAAAATCATAGTAATGATAAAAATATGGCATAAGATTCATAATGAAATAACAAAATTAAATCAGGAGCAGTTTTTCCTATGCTTTGATGAAAGTCTTGAACATGATCTTATCAGGACAGATATTTCAGATGCAAAAATATTTTTCAAATGTTTAAGTGAATATGTTATATTTTCAGCGAAAGCGGTCTTTAAAAACTTACTGGACCTCATGATCCAGAAAAGGCTCTTTCTTTTCCTCTGCACGTATTATTTATCTTTGGGTAGCAGATTGAGCCCAGCCCTTTTATAGCCCCACGTTATCAAAAAAGTGTTTTTATTACTCACTCTAACTACTCCCTTTCTCAATCTATTGCATTAATTCTGCCTTAGAGGCCAACTATAAACTGGTCTAGATAAAAGGGTGTTTTTTTCTAAGCCCCATTTGTGTTTTTCCTTTTTGTGTTAAATTATAATATGGTAATTGACAGTTAATGAGATGTAAGTGCTGTAGCCTCAGACACTTTGGGTTACTCATGACTTTGTACATTTTCATCCAGCCTTCATTTTCAAAATGCCAGACCTATAATTATTCCAAATTTATTCGTACCAGAGAATATTTTGTTTTTTCCTCTTTGCTACCTACAGACCATAAAGTTATAGAAAGTGTTGGATCTGCAGAACTAGTGTTAACCCCTAGTGAAAATTCTGAGGGAAGCTCAATGAGGTATAATTAAAAGTATGTGAATCATAGCATTCAGAACGCAGAGAGAAAGCTAGAAAGCACCTGGTCTAGCTGTTTCACTTTGGTGTCAACTCCCTTTTGCAGATAAATAAGCCCAGGCTCACAAAAATAAAGTCTATGTGAAATTGGGATTTGAACTGGAGATCTCTGTGGCCTTAAAACCAGTGCTTTATTGAAGGAATCTGGAAACATTCCTTGGCCTTTTCATGGTGTTTTCCTAAATTGCATCATGGTATTGTCAGTATACCTTGAACTCTCATCACCAGGTTGAGTGTTTTCCATAATAAGCCTGTAAAGCTTTATTTATATTGGATGTGTACGATGTCTTCTAGTGATGGTGTCCTTGTAGCAGATGTTTTGATAAATTAAATTTAACTCAGTGTGGAAAACACATGCATTGTGCTTTTATATTAAAAATCCCACAACTCAGTTTTATGTTGAAAATGTCAGTGTTTGTTTCCACTCAAGTGCTTATCTCTCTAAAAATGCCCTTACATTGAAGGACATCTGAAAGATAGTAACTTGTTAGAACCTTGGATTTAGATTATAAATGCACTTAACTAGTTTAGGGTTAAAGTTCAAATTATCACAGAATTACTTTAAATATTTGTACAGGAACACTGATTAGTTTACCAGGTTGCTTCATAACCATCCACTAATAATCATCTTGGTCTATGATCATTAACTCCAAGAGGCCCACTGTTCTCTAGACAAAGGTAATTTGCTTCAGTGTTTGAAGCTATCATATAATGTCTTCTCCCAACATTTGAATGTGTTGACTCAAAAAAGAATTTAAAAGCTGATGTTAAAAACTGCATTTTATTCTTCACGCGGAAGAGTTGAAAAGGAAGGTCCAGTCAGGTAATGTCTGCCATTACCAGCTCCCTCCATTTTTTGTGGTAGTTACTATGTCCAGATTTTTTTTAATTTAAACTGAAGACCAGTAGCATGCTGCTAGGGACAGAATGTAGTGGGGAAGTGAGGATTTAGATCTTGCTTAGTCATTTGACTTCTGGCCTTCTGTAACTCGTTTAGTTTCTCTGATGTTTGTTTCTTCTACAGATGAGAAACTTGCGTGTAGGGTGTAAGAGTGTGTGAATGCATACATCCTTCCAAAAGAAGCCAAATTATCTGGGAACAACAGATCTGAATATGACTTAGACAGAATTCCTCAACCTCGTTTACTTACTTTTTGACAGGCCTGACTTCATGGGCAAAACCCTGTGTAGGGCCATGGATTCCTAAAGGGCCCTATGCTTGGTTTAGAACTTTATTGAACTGTCTTGAAATTTTTGAAAATTTCTGAACAATGACCCTGAAATTTTATTTTTCTCTGGGTCATATTATATAGCCTGTTTAATAGTTATGCCAGTTGGAAAAGGGTCATAACTCGAATTGGTCGCCTTTGTATCTTTCGGATAGATTGGAGAGAGAGCAAAATGTTGATAGAAATTCCCATGTCTATTAGGGGGTTATTTTCAATAATCTGAGTTTTTGATGGCCTACATGTTCTTTCTTCTATGCTTTCTTGCTCTGCCTCAACCTTTTTAAAAAAATTTTTGAGTTGATTATTTGTACTTACCACCAATTATTATCATACTCTCTACCAAAGTTCTGTTCTCACTATTACCACAAATGAGTAATCACACAATGCAGAAGTTACTTTTGTTTTTGGACGATCTCTTGTTTGTATATTTTTTTCTAAAGAAGTCACAATTTTAATAATTGTGTAGACTAGAGAAGAAATATATCCACCAGCAGCTCGTTTGTTCTTACTACATAGACAATTGTTTTTATTAGAAAATGGGAGGGACTTGTGGACCGTGCAAAATGCACATTCATGCAGGGGGTCAACTTGTTTGTTCGCTCTACCTGTGCATTAGTGATAGCTAGATGAGGCTTTACATTATGGATTTGCCCTCAGAAACTTGCAGCAAATCTCTCAGAATTATTCACCACATTCATGTCATATCCATAATAATAAATTACTTTGATGGTTCACTTCAGAATATCAGTTTTCAAAGTATTAACAGTGTCAAACCAATAGACACTTCTTTTCTTTTATCTATTCAGGGTTCAAACTCTTTAAATATGCCACTTTTTGGCCCTGTATTCAGAAAAAGCATTATTCCATTAATTTGAAAATTATTAGCAGCTAGGGCTGGAGAGACAGCTCAGAGAGTAAAGTACTTGCCTGCACACAGCTACCAACTCTATTTCGATCCCAGCAAGTCTTCCAGGAGTGATCTCAGTATTCACCAGAGGTAGCCCCTGAGCACTGCCAGATGCAGTCCAAAAAATAAAAAGGAAATTATTGGCAGCTGTCTTTTAATTAGATTAACAATATCTGGATGCTTTAGAATATTTGTCTAGTTTTCACTTCGTCAAATTGAATTTAAGTCTTTATGTTGAATCCCAGCTGCTTTCTTGACTCCTGACCTCTGGATTGGAAAATGTGTCATTTTTATTTTTCAACCACATAAACTGTTTTGATTCCAAATAATGCGTAAGAACAGGAAAGAAAGAATTTATACACTTTAAAGGGAATGCAATTCATCATTCAGCAGCATTTTATATTTGGTGCTGATAACCAGCAATGCTGTGGTCACATTTATGGGCTCCTTGTAACCACTGAATTGAATCATTCCAGCAGTAAATTACTAGTTTTCAACTGTGGAATTTTAAATGAAAAGAATAAAAGTGAATCTCTTCAAGTAATTAGGTAAATGGATTGGATCCAAGCATTTTATCTCAGAACACCATTTGAGCACTTACAAAGAGTCCAAAATAAGAACCATATAACCTCAACTCACAATTTACTGAGAAGAGAAAGGAAATCAAAGGCTCAAGTGTCCAACCAGTGGAGCAGACTGTCCCTCCTCAGTGATCTCAAAAAGACAAGGCTGCATATCCAATTTCCTCCCAACTGTTGGTCTCTTCTGTAGCATGATCCTAAAAAGATCCATCGTAATGGTAACTTCTAGAGAGTGTCTGAGAGGACACTTGAACTTCACAGAGGCCATCCAGCAGGAGAGTAAGCAGGAACAAGTATAGATTAAAAGGAATAATGTGCACATTACTCTTCAGTGGAAAGTATTTGTGGGTCAAAATCGCCTAGGAGAGCAACAAAACAAAACAAAAGCAAACAAATACTGATGTCTATATCCTGCCCACAGAGTTCTGATAATAATTTATCAGGATTGAGCATGAAAGCTGAGGAGCATCTTCAGGTGATATTTTTTAAGTTCTCAGAATATTTCATTATTCTTAAGTTAAATCACTTTGCGATAGACCATTATAAAGTTGTTCATGATTGGGTTTCCGTCATACAGTGTTCCAACACCCATACCTCCACCAGTGTGCATTTCCCCACATCAATGTCTTTAGGTGATTTTATTTTTTGCTTTTTTGGGTCACACCCAACAATGTTCAAGGGTTACTCCTGGCTCTGCCCTCAGGAATTACTCCTGGTGGTGCTCGGGGGGACCATATGGGATGCCCGGGATCGAATCTGAGTCAGCCACATGAAGACAAACACCCTATCCACTGTGCTATCGCTCCGGACCCTCTTTAGGTGATTTTTTTAAGGGGCACTGTAACTAAGATCCAACACCTACTATGAGGTTTTATAAATATACACACTTATACAAGTATATATATATACATATATATACATACGTAAACATATGTGTACACTATATACACTCAAATATACATTCACATGCATATGTAGTATATACACTCATAAATATACATTTATATGCATGTGTAGTACATTACTGATAAATATTTATTAATTTATGATAATAAAATTATTTAACATACTAACCACCTATTAAACTTGTACAATCTAGGGGCAATCTACATGGTCAATCTTGTACAATCTAGATAGGTCAATGGGATGAGTATATGGTTTACATGTGGGGAGACCTGCTGTTGATCCTTCATACTGCATGTTCCCACAAGCACCACTGAGAGAAACCTACAAAGAGCAGGTAGTAGCATTGAAGTACAAAAGGTATGGCCAAAGTAAAACAAAGATAAGATTTAATCAATTTAAATTAAGTTGTATGACCAATCTTTTTTTTTAATGTTAACACAATGTTCCTCCAACATCACAACCAATTTTGCAGCATTTCTATGGCCCAGAAAGTTGTTAGTTGTCACACTTCCACCCCAACCACTTTCACGCCCTCTGTCTCTTAGATATTCATATTCTATGCTTGTTACAGAAATAATGTGACCTTTTTCATTTGCTTGTTTTGGGGTTGATGCATACTATATGAGATATCCGTATTTCATTCCTTTTTTTTGTGGCCAAAAAAAATACTCTGTTGCATAGACACGACACATTTTGTTTCTTCATTCTTCAGTTGATAGCAATTTGGATGGTTCTCCATTTGGGCTGTTCTGAATAATGTTATTTCAAATATTTGTGTACAAGTTTTTTTTTATGTAGGCATGTTTTTATTTTTCTCAGTAGTAGAATTACTGGCTTATTTGGTAACTTCATGCTTGTTTATTTATTATTCATTTATTTATTTATTTATTTGTTCTGGTTTGGGGGTCACTGCCAGGGTCTTCTGCCAATTCTGCTTGGCAGTTGGTTACTCCTGACATTTCTCAGGGGACCATGTAATACTGAGAACTGAACTCAAGACTTTAGCATCCAAGGCATGTGCTCAATTCATTGAGGTATCTTGTTGGCCTTGCACTTAACTTTTAAGGAACTGTCAACATGTATTTAAAAGAATCTGTCCCTAATTGCAATTTCAACAGCTAAGCATGGCAGTTCCCATTTCTCCATATCCTAGCCAATGCTTCTTATCTTTGTAATAATAGTCTTATTCTGAAATGCTATGTCATTGTGGTTTGGGTTTGCATTTCCTCGTGACTAATAATGTTGAAATACTTTTTTAAGTGCCTATTATCCATTGGTATATCATCTTTGGAGAAGTTTCTACTTATATCTTTTGCTCATTTTCTTTTGTTTGGGGGAGTCACGCCGGCAATGCTCAGGGGTTACTCCTGGCTCTCTGCTCAGGAATTACTCCTGGCGGTGCTTTGGGGACTATATAGGGCGCCGGAGATCGAACCCAGGTCAGCTGTGTTCAAGGCAAATGCCCTACCCACTGTGCTATTGCTCCGGCCCCCTTTTGCTCATTTTCTAAATCAGTTATTTGGCTTTTCATTACTGAATTGTGGAAGTTCTTAATTCTAGAAATAAATCCCTTGAAAGAAAAATTATTTGCAGATATTTGCTTTCATTACTTGAGTTGTTTTTTTCATGTTCCAGAAATTTGCCACTGAGGAATGGAAATTTTAATTTTGATAAAAATCCAGTGTATATTTTTTCTTTTGGCTTAGACTTTTGGTATGCTATCTATCACGGGCTATGTAATCCAAAGCAATGAAAAATTTTCCTGTATTTTAGAGTATTAAGTTTTACCTCTTACTGTAATTAATCCTTGTATAGTGTGAAAAGTTGTCTTTTCTGAAAATGTTTAAGAAAACGATTATTTCTCCACAACATGTTTCTCAGCTAGGAGCCATATGATTCCTGTGGGCCTCCAGGAAATTCAGGGTGAGGCACAAGTGAAAAAGTCACATGAAAGGGATGCAAATCGTAAGATTGGGGAGGGTCAATCAGCATGAAGGGGTTACAGGAAGGAAACAAGGTCAGAAAGGGCCACAGTTGGAAAAAGGTTGGAACACACTGATGTAGAAGGTCTTTGACTATAACAAAAATTAAACAAATGTACCACCTGTGCTTTGCATCAAAACTTTGCTATTATGCAGTACAAGATTAGATACAGTTTCACCAGTAGTAAAGAAACCCTCATCAGTCAAACCTTCAGACTAAGTTCAAGTGTCAGAACCAGTCATGTTCCTTTCCTCTCTGTAGTCTTTATATTGCTACTTCTCTTGAAGGTAGGTTCATCTTCCACAAAGATGAGCTTATGTTTGAATGGCTGAGTGTTTATCTAAGGAGGGAATGTGAATGGGCTCTATAGCTGCGCTAAAGTAGGTCATATATATAGTGTACTTCAGGAGACCATGATGGAATGCCATAAATTACCATAAATCCCCAAGCAAACACCCTTTTGTTCTAAGACTGTAGCAAGACATATAATTTCCTAGACATGCATGCGAATCTTGACACACTACAATCTGGTTAATTTCCAGTGAATTATATCAGTTCTTTGAACCATCTCCTCTTTTATAGTATGAGTATATAATATTATCTACTAATGATAATCATTGAAAAAACCTGGAAAATAAAGGCAAATCCGAGTCCACATTAGGAATTAAACCAGTTTATTCCTCTCTTCTTGTTGATACCAAAAATTTGTTGAATATTCAGTATCAAAACTCATCCTTGGGGGCCTTAACTGCGAAGAGAGACAGAGGTGTGTGTGTGTGTGTATGTGCGTTTGTGTGTGCATGTAAATCAAGGATTGTATGTTCCAAACCTGTGAGAATCATTTCTAAAATTTAGCATGGCATATAAACATTCAAATACAATCGTAATTAATATAATTATAAATAATATACATCCTGCATGGTTTGATCTTTCAAATGCAGTCAGTTAAAACTTAAGACATTTAAATATGCCCCTGCTTCTTCTGCCTACCATCCAAAAAATTTCCTTAAAAAATGCAGGACTTAACTTTATGAAAGATCTAAGGAATTTATGGAAAATACTTTTAGGATGGTTTACAGGCTTGACTATAAATTCTTTAAGGTGAAGTCTATTAGTTTAACACTAAAGTCAATTAGTTTAATTATTGGAACAAATAGCAAGCTTCCCAACAGATTTAGCAATAATAAAGATGAAAGTGTTATGAGCTTTTTACATTTGGTGGAAAATGAGAGTTTCTGGTTTAAACAAAGCAGTATACATAGTCATAAGAATAAAATAAAAAGCTACACATAAAAGTTCTTTGGAAATGGCAGCCAAGTTAGCAAGGTAGAACATAGTAAAGAGGAGCCTGGCTTTAGACCAGATGGAATCCATTCAATTCCAGTATGACATTTTCCTATGAATTCCTTAACCTTTCTGTGTCCCAAATACACATCTGTAAAATGGGAATTCCATAGTTTCCATTACTTCTGTGAATGGTGAATTAGTTAGCATGTATAAAATTCTCAACACAAAACTGGAAAAGTTTTCAACAAATATTGGTAATAATGATGGTGAGTAATGATGGTACAGGTACTTGGCAATGAAGAAAGTATGAGAACAAAACTCCCATGTCTTTAAAAATGGGGGAGGGATGGGTTAATCTGGAATACTAAAGACAAATTAGGTTTAAATTTAGAATGAAAAGGAATACCCTCTTTAAAAATACTCTAAATTTAGACAATTATTTTTCTTGATATTGATTGAAATGTAGCTAGCAGCACTTCACTGAAAAATAACAATTTGGAGTAAATATCGCACATATATGATGGAGTCATGAATAGGTAGTTTCAAAAACAGTTTAACAAGAAATTGCTATCTGGATTTAATACCAAGTATCACAGATATTATCAAGTGACAATGTGCAATAATAAAACATTTATTGCCACAATATAGACACACTGATAGACAAATATAGATGTGTGTGTGTCCGCGTGTGCGTGTACCATCCATACCCAATGTGATGTGTGATGAAACCATAATTGAGGAATGATAGACAAAACAGCCTGACTCTAAAGAAAGGTCAGAGGCTCTTCCCTGACCCTTTCCAAAACTGGACTACTGCATACTGTTTTCTCTTCAGGTTATGTAAATCCTTTAACCTTTGACCCAAACTGAAGTAAATTTCCCTTTATTCCTTTGACTGTTTTTCTGCTTATTTATTATTCCCTACTGAAAAGCTTGAGTCAGCCACACCTCACTTTCATATGGCCATGATGTAGTCCCTCATCTACTCCCCACAAAATACTCCCCAAATCCAACCAACTCACGGGGATCTATCTACCTGTAGCATTTTTTGAGGTGCAGGGAGGTCACACCCAGCAATTCTGAGGGATTACTCCTGACTCTGCACTCAGGAATTACTCATGACAAGGCTCAGGGAAGCATATGGGATGCCAGGAATCAAACCCAGGTAAACCACATATAAGGCAAGCACCCTACCACTGTATTATCTCTCCAGACCCCCACCTCTTGCATTTTTGCCTCTGCCTGCATGAACAAGAAACGTGAACCTATCTGGGGTGTCCTTTTCTTCTGCACTGGGTCAAATGGCCTCTGAAGAGATTTGGTCTTACTTCTTGACCAGCAAAGGGAAAAATTCTCTGTTGGGACATCTCAGATCTGCGAAATCTAGCAATACGTGGTGAGAGCTCATGCTATATGTTCTTCATACTAAAATGAAGAGTTGGGGGCCAATATTCTTACTGTAACTTTTTTTTTAGTTCTAAGAGTAAAGCTTATTTAGGAAGAGGATCAGGTAGCATCTGAGCTGCCAGACTGTGAGCCTGGGTATAAAAAAGAGCAGATGTGTCGTCTTGAGATTGAGTTGGCAACATAACCCTTCATTTCTTTGAACTCCGGGCCTGTGGATTGAAGACCATAAAACAGACCTAATAAGTGTTGAGTGATTTGATTTCTTCTGAGACATAAAGAGGAGAGTTGGTTGTTAGGCAGTTTGCATATGGAAAGTATTGCAGAAATGCTTATAATAATAAAAGGCTAATTATAGCACTTTCCCAGGTTCTGGGACTACTGTAATGGGAAGGATGACACATGCAAGACCTAACAGGTCTATCAAAGAGCTGGCGGGATGTCTACAAGAGTAAATAGTCTATTATATATGGTGATATCGCATATGCTGATCAACATAATAAGACGAGCTGGACAGCTGGATATACACAGCAAATCTAGGAGTCTTTCAAAGCCACTTCTGCTCAGAATATCCTTGAAGTATGTTTCAGCTTAAGAGGTAGGCATGGCAGACATCTGACTCTTGGCAGGTTTGTGGCACTTTATGTTGATGAAGATCCTGGCATTAGGTGTGACATATAGTGACTGACTCATTAATCATCAGATCCTTGCCCTTCCCCTAGCATTTTGTCTTTGGTAGATGACTTGGGGAAGAGGGGCAAGGAAAACTTTCTAAATCAAGAGCACACAGTTCAAACAAAATCAGTGGGTTTGCTATACAAATGTAGACTCAGGGCAAATCTCTCATTGCTCTTTCCTATCTGATTGTCACCTCTATTTGCACCATTGATTATTTTTTGTTTAGAAAATACAACAAAAGCACATATTGCCTACAGCATCTCTGATGGACACTATTTCATGCCAAGATTGTGCTTCCCTTTAGTGAGGGCATCTGAACAGATTCCTACTTGTTGAGTGTTGCTTACTTATTACTGAAGCTATTTTTTATAAACACTGCCAAAAAGCCTTTTAATCCTCTCTCAGTTGCATGTATCTTTCGGGTTGTTTTTGTTGTTGAAAACCAACCTTTTCCAGACAGTGGAGAGAATAAGGCAAAAATGAACTCAAGTGCCAAACAGCCTGTAGAAGGATCCTTGGAAAAGCCCTTTTCCCTGCATTACAGTTTGCATTCCATTGAGAACAACGGATTAAAAACAAAGCACAAATCTGGCTGAGAACCTGAAAGGCAAGTTTCAGCATGAGTGAATTTTTAACAGCCTCAAAGAGGGGTTAAAATGAAATTCTGACAACCTTAACTACACTTCTTTCTTAAAGTATTGCTATAATAATAAAGGGTGAAATGTCAGCAGTCACATATTATTCTGTCTAACAATAGTTGATCATTTTTCCTCTGTGGGAACAATTGCCCTTATATAGTTTCAATTCTGCTTTTTGACTGACTGCCCAAAGACTGCAATTACTTAAGTCATTTACCTGCTTTGGACAGCACAGCAAGGACCTGTTGTACATTGCTAAGTCCTCCAGGGTTTTGCTCTTGGTGATTTCAGCCCAAAAAAAAGACTTACGGTACGAGCTACTTATTGCCTCTGGTTTTGGTTAGGAAGGTGGTTGGGAAATTGGGGAGAGGGACGGCACACCTGGTGTCCAGAGCCATTCCGTGGGTGATTCTGGCTTTTCCTCTGGGGAGGGAAAGTGGTTGAGCCATATCCAGTAGTGCTAAGAGCTTACTCCTGGCTCTGTGCTCAGGGGTCATGCCTGTTTGGGGGCCAGGGATCACATGAAATGCTAAGGATTAAATCAGGCCCAGCTATGTGCAAGGCAAGTTGCTTAAACCCTGTACTCTCTCTTTGGCACTGATTCTGTCGATCTTTCCAATAGCTTGTGTTCATACTTAAGCCTTGGAGACATACTTAAGGTTCTAAAAAGGAGAATCTCACGGAAGTATCAAGTAAGCATTTTCACACTGCCCAAGAGTCAGTCTGAGAGTCCCTCAGACTATTTTAGAAGAGCTGTAACTTCTTGTGATTATCACGAAGCAATGGAGTCTAGTGGTGCGTTTTGTTGGCTACACAAACATGCTTTGAACCTCCGTTGTGCCCACTCTGACATCTGCAGGGAAGAGTGGCTAAAGTAACTGTAGTTGCACAAGTCCAGCCTGCAAAGGAGGGTTACATTTTGTGGAAAAGTCAGGCAAGAGATTGAAATGATTGAAACAGACTGACTAAAAAAAATACCCAGCCTTGAGCTTAGAGACTGGGACACTAAAACCAGCATGACCCATCTTTCTCAAATGACCTTAAGGCTGTGTGGGTAACAAAAGAATGAAGGACACTGGTCAGGACTGTGGGCCAGTGTAGAAGCATGCAGAATGTCACCTCTCAGCTCTAGCCCCCAGCATCTGTGCAAATGCTGGTCCATTGTTGCTAGGATTTCAAAAATTTTTTTTGAATTAATGTAATTCTTCACCCCCAAAAAAGTTAAAACAAATCGAACTGGAGGAACAGTAAAGGGTTAAGGTGCTTGCCTGGTATTTGGCCAACTCTGGTTCAGTCTCCAGCATCACATTTGTTCCTTGGAGCACTGCTAATTAGTGCCCTGCTCTACAGAACCAGGGATAAACCCTGACCACTGCTGGGTGTGCCACACCGTTCCCACCCCAGAAAAGGATAAAAAATCACTATAAGGATGAAATTTGGTATATAGCAGTTGTTTTTCTTTCCCTCTGGATTATGCACGGGTTAATAAAACATCCGCCCTTTACTGTGTTTAGTTGTTCCAGTTTAGGCTACTGAGAGGTAGGTTCTGAGACAGAATTCAGCCAGGGGGTCATTTATTGGAGGGTTGTTCCTGAGATTCAGGCCTTTGGTAGGAAAGAAAAGGAAGGAGATTTAGAGAGATGGGAATGGTGAATGTAGGCTAGTTTCCTAATTTATCCCTGATGGGTCAGTCACTGAATTTGGAATGTTTAGAGAAGGAACATGTCTTTGAGAGATGAGACTCTTTGAATCTAAAGGACTATCTATCAGGGCCAGTAGCTGAGGAGTTATTAATCTCCTGCCTCCCTTTCTGGAGGTGTATACGGGTTGTGCTTGATAGCATCCATCACGGTGGCATGTAGGCTGTTCTTCATAGATTGTGTGGTCTAGATCTTAGTCCTCTTTGAGGAGACTTTTCGTCTTAGAGAAGGGAGATGACTGCATTCTCATTCTTTTACTTAGTCCTACCCTTTCTCGAGCTGACTCATTTTTTCTCTTCTTCTTGGCCAGTGTGATTCCCACAGAAGCTATTAGACAGAATTCATAACCCCCTGAGGGATTTCTGGTTCCATAATCTAGAACTGTACCATTGTAGCCTGACAGCATATTTGGGGCAATTTTAAGGGTAATAGTTCAACTTCAGTGTGTGGAGATGGAATAGGAAGGAATGATTAATTCATTTTGGCACCAAATGCTTTTGATAACTTACTATCTGCCAGATATGAGGCTTCCCACATTGAACAGAACATTATCCTTGCATTTAGGAAATTTTTTTACTTAGTCGGCAGTGTAGTATATTAGCAGACAAACTTAATGTATAGATAGTACAGGGGTTAAGGCATGACCTTACATGCAGATGATTCAGATTTGATCCCCCCAGAGCCTTCAATGAGCACAGGTAAAGATATCCCTGATCATAAAACACCACCAGTGTGCCAGGGTGTAGCCCCTTTCCATAATTAAATAAGTAAAGGAAGGAAGGAAGGAAGGAAGGAAGGAAGGAACGAACGAGCGAGCGAGCGAGCGAGCGAACGAGCGAACGAACGAACGAATATAGTTACTAATGATTTTGTTAAATCCGTGGATAGATGATAGATAGCAAAGTATCTGGCCTGGAGTTGTTCCATAGCACCTTATATCATCCTCTGAGTCCTGGCAGGAGTGAGCCCCTGAGCATACAGCAAGGAGTAATCTCAGCCACCTGAGTTTGATACCCAGCACCACCGGTCACCTGAGCAGTAGATGTGATCCCTTAATACAGAGCCAGGAATGAGACCTGAGTACTGCCAGGTACACACCCCCAAAAAACCCAAAATCTCTAGTTATCAATTTTCTGATAAGAATCAATCATAATAATCTTGATAAATAATCTTTTGCTATAACAATATGTATACTAGAAAGAGCCAGGTTATACACCATTCCTACTTCTATGTTCATAGCAGCATTATTCACAATAGCCAGAATCTGGAAGCAACCAAAGTGTCCGAGAATCGATGACTGGATAAAGAAACTTTGGTACATCTACACAATGGAATACTATGTAGCTGTCAGAAAAAAAATGAAGTTATGAAATTTGCCTATAAATAGATGAACATGAAGAGGATCATGTTGAGTGAAATTAGCCAGGAAGAGAGAGAGACAGATATAGAATGACTGCATTTATTTCCATGACATATATATATATATATATATATATATGTACATATGAAACCAATATCCAAGGTCAAGTGAAACATGGAACAGAAGGTCTTGTCAAAGGTGGAAACTATCACAAACATGTAGGAGTCAGAAACTAGGTAAGACAGAGAATGGAACAGTGTGCTAATAATTGTTGAAAGTGCTGATACCAACCTAGAACTGAGCATTAAATACAGGCAAAAGATACACATGACAACCTCTTAATATTTGTATTGTAATCCACAATGTGGAAGGGAAGGAAGAGAGAGAGAAAGAGAAAGAAATTAAGAAACCTGCCACAGAGGCAGGCTAGGGAGGGGGAGGGAATCGGGGACATTGGTGGAGGGAAATGGGGACTGGTGGAGGGATGGGTGCTGGAACAATGATCAAAACCCAAATATGAACATCTTATGAACATCTTTGTAACTGTATATCTCACAGTGGTATAATAAAATATAAAAAAAAAATAAAAAATCTCATAAAAAGATGGTATATTAACATATCGATAAAAAAATAAAATGCATTAGGAGGCAGACTTCTAAAATTCAGTGAATATTAGCGTATTTGAAGAGTGGAATGTGAATGAATACAACTTTTTATAAACTGTCTAGGTTGTTGATTTACCTGTTTATAGCTTGGGAAGATGTGTTTGACTTATAAAGTAATTGAGAAAAATGCAAGGCAGTATATATGTACTATTGATTATAAAGACATCATTTAATATTTAACAGCTGTTATGGAATTTATTTCTCCCTGCAAACATAGACAGTCATTAATAACTCAATGTATGTCTTGTCTTAGTATAAGATCTTTTTTTGTAGTGCTAGATATAAAACCCAGGGCCTCACACATCAGAGGCATGTGCTATGTCCTGGCCCTTTTTGATCGATTTAGTTAAAATTCTTGGACAGTACTTTATGGAAATACAATGGGAGTAAAACATGAACTAAAATTGATAAAATAGGATTGATAAGATAAGATATTCTTGAAGTAGATGATGATGATAATAATAATATAATAGTATGAAGCTTGTTAAATACTGGGGACTTGTTAAGTGATTTCTTTTTTAAAATTACATTTATTGTGGTACCACGATTTAAAGTTTACTGTTAATTATACTGCTCGAAAGTACATCATTGTAGCTCCCTTACCATAGTGCCCACTTTCCTCTGCCAGTTTCCCAAGGACCCTCCCAGCCACACCCACTCTCCCAGGCAAGCTCAGTTCTGAAGACAAACTGAATACTGATGATGTCAGCCATTCGTTATTCCCTTATTATCCTTTTTTATACTAGAAATGAGTTATTTTTCTTTAATTGTAATGATGATGACAGCTATATCAATAGAGGTAAATAAAGGTAAACCCAGAAATCCCATAAAATATTAAATCAATAATAATAATTATTAAATTTTTTTCGGGGCCAGAGCAATAGCACAGCAGGGAGGGCATTCGCCTTGCACACAGCCAACCCGAGTTTGATCCTTGGCATCCCGTATGGTCACCTGAGCACCGCCAGGAGTAATTCCTGAGTGCACTGCCAGGAGTAACCCATGAGCATTGCCAGGTGTGACCCAAAAAGCAAAAAACATTTTTTTCAAACTGCATATATATTTTTTACATATACATGAATTTAAAATGTTAATAATATAAATAATTTTGTCCTAATACATTAAATATGTATGAAATAAATAAATCCTACAAATATACAACTTAGTAAGGGTGAAGAAAGAAGTTATAAAAGTTTTTTAAAGTAAATTCTTAATTGGCCTATAAATTATTTAACCTAAAAGGTAATGTTGACTTTATATTAGAAAATATATTCTAGATATGCTTATATATTCATTAATAAATGATTGTAATAAAAATATGGATGCAAAAAAATCACCTGAATGGGTGGTCTTACCAAAAGTGGAAATTATCCAAAACATGAGGAAGTCAGAGGTTAGGTAAGACAGAGAAGGGAACTTGTGTGAATAAATGTCGAAAGGGCTGATACCAACATAGAACTGAACATTAAATACAGGCAAAAAAAATGCACATGATGGCTTCCAAGTGTATGTAGTGCAACCCAAAATGTGTAGGAGAAGGAAGGGAGGAGAGAGAGGAGAAAGAAAAGAGATAAAGAACCTGCCATTTAGGCAGGCTATGGGAGGGGGAGGGAACTGGGGACATTGGAGGTGGGAAATGGGCACTGGTGGAGGCGGGTGCTGGAACACTGTGTGACCGAAACCTCCAAACATGAACAACATTGTAATTGTATATCTCATGGTGGTATAATAAAATGTTTAATTAAAATATATATATATATATATAAAGTAACAATGTAATAAAGCAATGTAATAAAGTTTCTAAAAAATCACCTGAATATACATAAAACGTTTAAATAAATGAAATGAGTGCGGAGAGACCATGAACTCAGATATAGACTATGAAAATAGAGGATGGGCCTCAGTAGATAGGCTTTGCCTGGAAGTATGAATCACTAATTTAAGGATGGATTTTGGGATTTAAGTGGGATAGAATTGAGATTATTGAAGAAAAGGCATCCAAACTGAGTGATCTGAAGCTATATATTTAAAAACTATAATTGAGAGTGCATAATTTACAATAGCAAAAGATGCTTATGCTTTTAGCATACACTTGCTTTGTTATCACAACTCCCAGAATGCCCCAAATCTTGCACACTGCCCATACATTCATTACGTTTAGTCCATTTCATTCTTTCCCAATTGAGTAACCTCAGTTCTCTTGTGAAAATGCAAAGGTTTGTTTTCTCTGGACACTATTCCTATCATACTTTATAAATATCTTCATCACTTGTATCACTTGTCTTCCTGTTGTTCATCAATTTGCTCAAGCGGTGCCAGTAACATCTCCATTCATTGGGATTGGGGGCCGTTATTGTTACTGGTTTTGGCATATTTAATATCATATTTTATTTAGGGAGAGGGTAAAGAATGATAATTTATAATTCATATTTTATAGCATACCATTTAATAAATGTGCTGTTACTATGGCTACCAGCTATGTAAACTTTGAGCTTTAGGCTAATTTAGCATTTGACAGTAGGTAAAATGTTTCAAGAAAGGACAAGAGTGATACTATTGCCTATCTAAAAATAGGCAATAGTAAAAAGAGTCGTCAGTAGTGACTTGAGTAAAATTTTATTTAGAGGTTCAGTAGACAAGTTTCACATGGAACTATACACCTGACTTGCCGTGGGAGAGGATCAACTAATTGTCTCAGGGGTTTGTTTTTTGTCGGTTTGCTCCATATTCCTATTAAGCCATTTTCTAATACTTTTTAGTTCTGAATTAAGTGTATATATTTTCTTTTATTCTAAAGGAAGTTTGTTTTTTGCAATCAGAAGTAGTGCTTTGTATTATGAGATTTATATTATGATGTGCAATTCAAAATCCAAGGACTTAAAGGCAAATTATGCTTGATGTTAAAGGAGGGAGAAACTTCCAATATTGAAAGGCTACATATGGTGCATCAAACTCCTGTGTGCTCTTCCAGTACATACAAGTGTCATGTTCACTCCGTGTGTGCCTAAATCATAGTAGTTTTTTTCTGGAAATGTTTTTTATAATCTGAGTCTTCTCAATGTATGTGGAAGTATTGAGGACAAAACTAGAATAAAATTTCTTAGTGATAAAAATTTTCAATATACTTGATTATCCCAAGTAGAAATCTGGTGGCCAGTTGTATCATTTTTTAATATAAATAAAAATTCAACATTTCAAGTTGAATTGTCATCCTCTGGCAGTTATTTATGGAATTCTATTTTTAAAGCAAAGTATCATTATAATAAAATTCTTTGGATTACATGATATCAAATATGTAATCAAATATATAATCTAATACTATGTAATCAAAAGAATTGAGTCAGAGAAAGGAGTAAGTTCTGAGCAAAGCCGGTTATGGCCACAAAACAAGAAAAAAAATAAACAAAAAAAGGGGAAAGCAACCAAAAGTAATTCCTGAATATAGCTGGTTGTGACCCAAAAATAAGAAACAAGAAAAAGGGGTTTGGAGAAGGTGAGTATACTGTGATGGTGTGGTGTTGGGATTATGTGCATGGAAAACCATTATTGTGAAACACAGAATCTCAATCAATTGTTTTGAAAATTAAATATCTTTCTCCCCAGAGAATACTTTTTTCTTTTAGAGAATATACCTTTACTTAATTTTGCTTTAAATGAAACATCACATTCATATTGTGCACAAATCATAAATCTATCACCAATAAATTTTATATATATGTAACTCTGCAGAATAACTAGACTACTAGAATATCAAATTATAGAATATTTACATTACTCACAAAGTAACTTTCCATGTGTTTTTTTTCAGCCAGCATCGCTCCCTAAAGGTTAGCATTATTCTGACTGACATGAAATTGGTCAAGGATGCAGGATTTTAAGTTCAATGCTTATATATCAATAAATTCTGAAATGTGTTCATTGGAGTCTGCTAAAGTACTAGGAAAGACTTGACTTCTTTCCAGGGTTCATTGTATAAAAAGGACTCTGACTCAAGTGACTAATCCTTCGATTTTGCAATCAGAAAGAGGACTCTAATTATACTAAGGGTGACTGATTTTATAAATTTCTTTCCTCAGAAGAAAGTCATATGTTATTACTACTTTTCACAGAATCAAATCTTTTTTTTGATGGTGAACTAGCTTTAATTAACTGCCATTTACAGAACAAGTTTTATGCTCTATATATTGTGCTAATGACTTTCTACACATGGATTTATTTCATTTTTTTAAATTAACGTTGTTTTTAAACATCACAATTGGGAAAACTGAAGCTATAGTGATTAAACAAGTTTCTTAACGTCACATTAGTAGGTTGAAATCACATCAGATTCTTCCTATTTTCTTTCATATAATCAAATCTTAACTCAATTTTCCCTAGATGCCCAAATATAAAGTACTCTGATGTTAATGATCTGAATAGGATTTTTATGTTAATCATATTGATGAATTATATTCATCATATCATACCTTATAATACTTCATGGCTTTATCTCCAGCCCAGAATTTTCTGAGTTATAACATTTTAATACATAAGAATGCAGAATTTCATAAGTGACCAATGTTTATTCCAGAATAATTGGAAATAGTACAGAATGGCCTTGTTTTCTTTCCCGTCTCTATGGCTTCTTCTACAGGGTTGTTTTCTCAGATTAAATTCTCAGTAGAAATAAACATCAGAAATCTATGGCCCATTTCTTCAGCTAAATATGATGAATGAAAGGATGTTCGGTGACCACGTAGGGAGATAGCAAGATTTCATTTGACCCAGATTGCTATTGCTGCTGCTGCTTGTGAGATCTTTCCCAAACTGAAACTGATGAGTTAATTATGAATAAAAAGCAAGAAAAATCAACTTAGTCATACTAAGTTCCTCCCCAGCTGTGGAGTTTCTCTTTCTTTCCCTTCTACTTTCTACCAGTAAGCCTTTCTATTTAATAAGTAAATAAACAAGCAAACAAATAAATAAATAAAAAAAGCAAAAATGATATCTGCTTATAATTTTAAAATTCTTTTCTAAATGTTGAGAGTTAGCCTTCTGTTTGCTGTGGGAGTAGATAGTTCTATCAAGGGATGGAACCCTAAAGTGAATTGAGTTAAAGGGATTCCATTGTTCATTAATCAAATTCAAGAGACTCTTGTTTTCTAGTCATTGTTTCTTCCTATGAAAAGACTATGACAATGCAACTTAATTTCTTGAGGAATTTTTCTAACACCTTTAGTGAGAAAAAGTTGTGTTTGCATAACTACATAAACACACATAAGAATACTTCTGAGAAGATCTATTCACATTTGAGATAAAAAGGAACAGAATTGAATTGGCAAGAAAGGAGAATTGTGTTCAGATGCAAGTTTCTGAGACACAGAAACATGTCTGTGGGGCAGAGCTACTACTGGCTCTCACTGTGCCCAGCCGCTCATAGAGGTGCCCAGGAGGGACGGCAGGTTCTAGCCCTGGCCCGCCACCCCAGCAGAGCCTCACAACAAGCCAGATGACCCCCCATTCCATGAGGGCCTCCATTTTCCACATCCGGACTCCACCCTCATCAGAACTCCACCCAGCAGACCAGCCTATCACAGCCCGGCAGCGCACGGTTCATCAATAAATGCTGGATTTTTGAGATGACTACAATAGTATGCTACCGCACGGCAGGAGCCTGGCAAGCTACCCGTGTCGTATTTGATATGCCAGATACCAGTAACAATTATAGACCTCATTCCCATGACCTGATGGAATGGTTTGAGGCTCTTTATGTTCCTGGAGCAAGCAGGTTCCCTTTGGGCTCTACTTGCATGAGACAGGTCATATGGAGATGTTACTGGTGCCCGCTTGAGCAAATCGAAGATGAGCGGGAAGACAGTGATACAGTGATATGCAAGTTTCTCAGTATTAACAATTATAGTCCCGGTGACAAGATATTAAAAAAATGATTTAATTACCTTTATAAGATGAAGGATACATTTTAATTATTTATTATTTTTTAAAATACTAAGGCACTGGATTCACATAGTTCATAGTTAAGTTTCAGGTATACAGTATTTGAACACGTCAACAGCAGTGTAAACATCCCTCCACCAATACTAGGCTCCACCCACCCTCTTGCATTTTTTTTTTTAATTTTTGGGTCGTACCCAGCAATGCTCAGGGGTTACTCAGGATTTACTCCTGGCAGTGTTCAGGGGAACATATGGGATGCCGGGATCGAATCCAGACTGCGTGCAAGGCAAATGCCCTACGCACTGTTCTATCGGTCTGGCCCATCCATCTTGCCTTCTTGACAGGAATATTTCAGGTTTGATTGTTGTAGTTTGGGTCTCCTGCTTACACTGTTGTTAGCGCTGTACTTTAGACATATACATATACCACACTACCAATATACCCAGGGTCCTGACTCTATGCTTCTAACCTCCATCTATCTTTTCTTAGTCCCCTCTAAAGAGAAATTTCTAAAACATTTGATCTCATGTCATCAACAAAGAAGTAATAGTGTTGTTACTATGAAGTAATAGTGTTGTTACTAAATTAAAATGATAACTATTTTCATTTAGTATAACTTAAAAATGTAAACAATTGTACATATTTTAAATAAAAGTAGAGTCATGTCTCTTTTTTTATCCCATAACCATTGCTAATAGTTTCCTACAGATATCTTTAAAGTAGTTACAAGATAAATATATAAAGGGGTAAAAAAGAGGAAGAGAAGCAAAAAGGGAAAAGTAAGGAAAAGAGGGAGAGGAGGAAAGAGACAAAGATCTATTGATTTCATTTCTGAGTCATTTACCTTGTTGAGGATTCAATGATGAGGAAAAATAGATCCATTGCCTACTTTCCTAGACATGATAGATTCGAAGAGGGTGCAGGGGACATACTTCTCACACTCAGATCAAATAGAATTGTAAATTTTATGAAATAAAAAGAACTTGTTAATTTGATGAAGTTGACAAATATATTGAAATCTGAAAGATGTAAGAATAAATTGGAGTAGGTAGGAATGTTTATGACAGAAACAAGAGAATATACAAAGACACTATGCCAAAAGGATCATAACTTGTTAAAGGAAATAAAGTCAGAATTGCTAAAATCTAGACCGAGCAAAAGTAGAGAAAATGCATGTTACACTCGAGGTTAGGTTATTGCAGAAATATATGGGAAAGAATGAAGGCCATTTCAACCCCAATACCACTGAAGACTTTCACTGCTTTAGAAAATAAAATCCACATGATTTAATGATGGATCAGATGGAAATGGTTTGGAAGAGTCATTTCTTTGTTTCTCTGTATCTTTAGGTAAAAGGAATCAACCTAATCTTATTGTTCTGATCTTGTACTTTTCCCCTAATAATATGTTCTGTAGATTCCTCCTCCCACACACTTTTCAATAATGTCTTTTTAATAAACTCTCTGTATATCTTGGCACAAATATGACACAATCTTTTTCATCAGTACCTCGTAGATGGATATATAAAAATTGCTTCTGCTTTTCTTTATTCGTTTGTTATAATTTAGGAAACAGAAGTCTTTTTATAACAATCTTGCAATTAGAAATGAAATTTATATATAAAATGCCTTTGCAGATTTGGGCAATATGTAATGTATTGAATTGCTGGGTCTGAAAATTAAGTTTTGGGGTGGGGGCTTTTTTGTCTCTGTTTGGGCCACACCCAATGATGTTCAGGAGTAACTCCTGGCTCTGACTCAGGAACTACTCCTAGCAGTGCTCAGGGGACCATATGGGATGCCGGAGATCAAACCTAGGTTGGCCTTGTTCAAGGCAAATGCCTTACCTGCTGTACTATCACTCCAGTCCCCCAAATTAGTGTATAAAGGAGAGGGGCAGACATGGAACGATCTCTGTCATATGTGCTATATAAAGAAAATTCAGAAGGAAATAGGAAAAGCCAAAAGACAATAGAAACAAAGAATGAGAGAACTGTTCTTCAGTAGGAAACTTGTCGCTGGACTGGAGGTTTGGCGGAGAGGGGATAAATTAGGGAAGGGAACTCTGGGACAATGGTGGAAGGAAAGTGCCTGCTCTAGAGGCAGGATGGGGAACAGGAGGAAGGTGGTGAAGTGAATGATGTTCATGTCAATGAAGTTCCAACATTGGTGTTGGAACATTTTATGCTGAAACAATAATAACTTTGTGACTATAATTCACAGTGATTAAAAACATTTTTAAAGCAGAGTGTGTTTAATGCTTGATAGGTATTTCAAAGTTCCCTCAAGCAAGATTGTAACATTTTATAATCTTTCCAATAATTTGTGAGATTTCTTTTATATATATATTATTATACAACCATGAGATAAACAATTACAAAAGTGTTCATGTTTGGGTTTCGGCCATACAGTGTTCCAGCACCCATCCCTCCACCAGTGCCCATCTCCCACCACCAATGTCCCCGATTCCCTCCCTACTCCCCTAGCCTGCCTCTATGACAGGCTCTTTATCTCTTTTCTCTCTTTCTCTTTTTCTCTCTCTCTTCCTTCTCTTGCATATTGTGGATTGTAATGCATATACTTATAGGTTATCGTGTGTATCTTTTTGCCTGTATTTAATGCTAAGTTCTATGTGGTAATAGCACTTTCCACAATTATTGGCACTTTGTTCCCTTATCTGTCCTTTTTTTGCTTTTTGATGATGCTCAGAGGTTACTCCTGGCTCTGCCCTCAGGCATTACTCCTGGCGGTGCCCAGGGGACCATATGGGATGCCGGGGATCGAACCCAGGCCAGCATGGGCCGCCGCGTGCAAGGCAAATGCCCTACCCACTGGGCTAATCACTCCGGTCCCATCCCTTATCTGTCTTACCGAACCTCTGCTCCCACACATTTGTGGTAATTAATTTGTGAGATTTCTTGACTCTTCATTCCATCAGCACTTCAGCAAAGTTTTTAAATTTTGAAGCTTTTGTTTGGGGGCCACAACTGGCATTACTCAGGACTTCCTGGCTCTACACTCAGGAATCACTTCTGGTGGGCTCTGGGGACCATATGGGATTGCCAGGGAGCAAACCCAGGTCAGTCGCCCGCAAGGCAAGTGGCTTACCATCTGTACTATCACTCTATCCCTTCCCCTAATATTTGAAATTTTGGCTGTATTAAATATATTCGGATTTGGCTTCCTTTAAACTGAGAATATATTGCATATTTATGTTATTGGCTATTGCTTTTTATTTTCAGTGTATCAATGTGTTACATGCATGTACCAAATGTTAACCACCATTTACCAGTAACTTTCACTACCATCTATTTATTCTACCTTCTTTCCCTTCTGGTAGCCACCGTTCTATTGTATTATTTTCTGTCAAATGTCACCTACAGTGAAATAATCAGTGGAGTCACAAAGTCATCAATCAGGGTTGAGACATTGGGCATATAAATGAAAGGGCCATTTCAAAGTATAAAGAGGAAAGAATGAATAGAATCTGATCATTGGGGTAGGAGGAAGGTATGAAAAGGTAAAATTAAAAAGTGGATCCAAACAAAACAACCTGTGCTGGAGCAACTACAGTAATGGTAGCCATTGTGATTTAAAAAGAAACTTGGTTGGAAATGGAAGTCACATAGCTTAAGGAGAACAAGAATTAGCTTATAGAGTGTTGTTGAGGATACTGATTGTTTCAGAATTTCACAATGAAGCTTAGGAGTTCAACTACCAATTTATAAAATAGTTTGTGCTCAGCATTGTAGGACAGAGTAAAAATTTCAAGTCTACCTGCTGAATTATCCTTCTGAATTTTGGATAATTGTCTCCTCAAACTGAATTAAAATTGACTATCTAGTACTAATTTTCCACTCTGAGAAAGGAAAAAATGGCTGACAAAAAATAAACAGGCACCTTAATATATTTTAGCATAGCTCAAAATAATTTCATTTCTGGATCCTGAATCAGGTGTTTCTTTTGGACCTAGCTGTGAGTCCCTTTTAATGCCAGAAAATATTCTTCCAGAAATATTTTGCTCCCTGTCCTCAAGTTTTTTGGGTGCTCAACATCCAAAGGTCAAATAGCAATTGGCCTTTTTAAATCTCTCACTTGTGGCTTTTTGGCTTTTGTGACTTCATTGAAACATGTTCTTAATATGTTGTAAGGGAAAAATATAAAGTACTATATGCAATCATAATTTTAGGGTTAAATATAAAATTTTTGAATATGTTATTGTATTTCTATGTTTATAGACATAAACATTTATAATAAATATATATATAGGGAGAGAGAGAGAAAGAGAGAGAGTGGGCATCTGCTCACGCATTTGCATCCAAGGCAGTGTGGTACAGGGATTTTAAAATTCAGTAGAACTCTATACTTCAAAGACCCAAAGCAGGTACAATATTTGTCTCATCAAGTTGTTTAAAGGTTAAATAAGGCAGTGATCATAAAATGTTTGTTAATTGTTTTGACATTAATAATGAAAAGCAAAAGACTGGAAGTAATACATCTTATTTGAAAAACAATTATATTTGGGAACTTGAGGAATTTGAAAGCTTTTTTCTTCCTTACACTCACCTCTTTTTTTTTTCTTAGATTTTCTGTTATCTTTTACTAAATACAAATAAAAATAAAATGTATAGAGCAAATTTATATGCATAGGATGAATTTTCTAGAATAGTATTGAGTAATAAACAAAAACCGTCTATGTATATATATTGAAATTTGAGTTCAGAATTGCCAACTCACATATTTCCTATTCAGGTGACTCCCTCATGCCTCCTTTTCAACTGTTCACCATTTAAAAGGAAAGACTCAGTGATCCATTACAGTGGGACCATTGTCTCCCCAATTAAATAATTAAATGGCCAATGCATCAGAAAATAGATACCTTTATTTTTTATAGTTTAGTTGCTGTTTCATTATTCATATTTCTACCTTTTGATTCTCTGAGAACTAGTCATTCCCTGATCATAGGCCCAAATGATGGGTAACAAGAAAATATAAAGTACTATATGTAGTCATAATTTTTAGGGTAGAACATAAAATTTTTGAATCTGTTATTGTATGTCTGTATTTGTTTATGTATATATAGTGGGCATCTGCTCACACTTATGTAATAAGACTTTCCCACAGACATATATCTTTACTAAATCAGAGGCTACCTTTATATGTGAAACAAGTTCTTATTCCGTATAGAACTTTAAGGTAGTCCTAAGTAGTAAAGAGATGGCAAACATTTTACGATTACCCAAATCTTTGCACAATTTTTTCTTCTTTTTTATTCATCGTATCTGTCCTAAGACACTATGTATAATTTCACATATTAGAAAATGCCGGGGGTAGTAAGAGATCTGTTCAAAATCTTCAGCAGACACAGGGTCACGGAAACTAAGACTCTCCTTACCCAACACAGTCTGTCCCTCATTCAGTTTCTCCTGAACCTGTGTCACTTTGTGTTAGAATTAGTTTAACTCAAACTAATAAACAAGAGAGGAAAATTTGACTCAAGAATCCACAAAGTGGGACATTGGGAGGTTATCTGAGCTTTTTCTTCAGGCCGAGATACCAAGTTCCTCCATTTCTCATCTTAAAACTTTCTTTGTAGACCTCAACGAGTAACTTATAAATTCGCATTAATTTCTTATCCGGTCTCCTGGAAAGTCTCTTGTTTCATAGACTCATGAAATCTTGTAACTAGAAAAACCCTAGACAGTCTCTATACTCAGGTAGTTGGGAGATGATAAGATGAAAGATTTGCCCAAAATAATGCAGCCGTTTAGTAAGGAGCAAGAACTGTCCTTTTTTGGTTCTCAAGTGTTGATTCTAACACTAACTTGAAAGTCTCCTTCTGAGTCACAGTTTAGCCTACATATTATTTACTGTGAACATATAAGACCCTGCCAGGTTGTTATGACTAATAATTTCAAACTAAAATACTTCTAAATTCAACCCAATCTTGTTTAGAAAGTTGCTTTCGCCCAACTAAGTTCGAGGCATAAATGATATCCCTTCTGACTATATATCTCACATAATCTCTTGAACATTGTTACTTCATTGAGCAGATGTGGTGCCATCAGAAACCCTATTTTCACTTCATGCTATTTTGAGCATAGTTTTAGGGAGCAGCACCAAGGACAAAGGTTTGCAGGTCCAACCTGGGTCACTTGCCCACCCCTGAATAAGAGAACACATTCTTTCTCCCCTGGTTACTTGTCCACTCTTAAGACTAAGAAACTCTCACTAAACCAGGTGTTTAGTGAGATTTCTTAGGAATATGTTTCTTAGTAAGAGTTTAGTGAGAATTTCTTTGGAACATATTCTTAGGAATATATTCACTAAAGCAGAAAAATATTTTCTATTATGTGTGCTTTATAAGAAGAAAAAAGGCCTAGTGAGCAAGCAGAAACAAATATTCACTTTGAAAGTCAATCAGAGCCAATTAAATGATTTTTTAATGCCAGGGTAGACTTTATAGTTGTTGTGTTTAAATTATTATCTTCACTGTATCACTGTATCACTGTCTTCCCGTTCATCTTCGATTTGCTCGAGCAGGCACCAGTAACATCTCCATATGACCTGTCTCATGCTAGTAGAGCCCAAGAGAACCTGCTTGCTCCAGGAACATAAAGAGCCTCAAACCATTCCATCAGGTCATTGGAATGAGGTCTATAATTGTTACTGGTATCTGGCATATCAAATATGACACAGGTAGCTTGCCAGGCTCTGCCGTGCGGATAGCATACTCTTGTAGTCATCTCAAAATCCAGCATTTATTGATGAACCGCGTGGGCGCTTGGGGGCGCGAGCCGGGCTGTGATAGGCTGGTCTGCTGGGTGGAGTTCTGACGAGGGGGAAGTCGGATGTGGAAAATGGAGGTCCTCATGGAGTGGGGGGGTCGTCTGGCTTGTGAGGTTCTGCTGGGGTGGCGACCAGGGCTAGAACCTGCCATCCCTCCCGGGTACCTCATGAGCGGCTGGGCACAGTGAAAGCCAGTAGCAGCTCCAATCATCTAATTATATAATTATCATCTTCCCTTAGAATATTTGAATTTTGACTTAGCAGGAAAGCAATCTTCTGGAACTTGTATATTAGACTTTGTTAAAAGGTTTGTTAGAGCAAATCTAGAATGGACCATATTATAGAACTAGAATAGTCTTTCTAGGGATCTGTCATCATGGAGTTTCAACTGAATCTTGGAAATATTCAACAAAGTCTCTCCTGATTTGGAGATGAATTCCAGGATCTCCTGGCAATGTGCAGACTTCAGAAACGCTTTTCTGCTCAAAGGAAAGCTGATCTGTCTAAACTTTTTGTTTCCTTTTCTTACTAAAGCATCAAATTCCTATGCCTAGCATTTTTGTCTTTATATTGCTGCTTGTTCAAAACCCATCTTCTCTCCCAGTTCCTGCCCTATCAGCCACCAATTTGTATTTTCTCCCAATAACTCTCTGTCCATGAATTACAGATTGAAAAAAGTTCCCCCTCAGCAATAAACTGAAACAAATGAATGCAGAGTTCACTCCCGGTTTCCTCCTCTGAAATATCTCATTCAGGTTTTCTTACCGAGTTTCTAAAACAGTAGCTTCAAATACTTTATTTATGCCCACAGTTGTTTATATTCCTTTATCTCTAAGAACAGATGTAAACCTTTCTTATGATACTTCACCTGAAGAACAAATAGATTTAGTCACTGTCCAAGTTTGGTTCTTAATATAAGACTGTGTCATACCACGGAAGTTCCTCTTTTAGTTAGGAGGTGAAACTTCATCCTGAATGACTCCTTGGTTAAAAAGTAAAAAATTTTAAAAAAGTAATTTCTCCTGAATTTATCTGTAATCTCTAGAAATTATAATTCTAATTTTCTCAATATATTCTTGGAAATGCAAATAAGGTAGATGATGGAAACTGTTTTAGAGTAAGTGAAAGAAAATAGCTTGAACTCAGAAGATTTGGGTTCAAATCCCAACAGACAGCAAAGTCCGCAGTCTTGAAGTTGATTGTAAAGGAATAAGAATAGCAGCCTGTGGGCCGGAGCGATAGTACAGCCGTGAGGGCACTAGCCCGTCATACAGTTGACCCAGGTTTGATCCCCAGCATCCCATATGGTCCCCTGAGCACCATCAGAAATAATTCCTGAATTCAGAGCCAGGAATAAACCCTGAACATTGCAGGATGTGACCCAAAAAGCAAAAAAAAAAAAAAAAAAAACCCAGCCTGTTAGGGTTGTTATGATAATGTCCAGAATAGCTTTCTATTTTTTGCTTTGTCTTGTTTGATTTTGAGAACCATACCCAGGAGTGCTTGGGGGTCTACTCCTGTCTCTGTGCTCATATTCACTTCTGGTGGTTCTTAAGAAAGCATACAGAGACAGGGATTAAACCCAGAAAGAGGATTAGTACTTTCCATCAATAGTGCTTTGCGGGATTAGGCACATTTAAGATTAATGGAGCTTTAAACATAGTCTTTGAGACATTCCCCCCTCATCTAGTTAAATATGATCACTTGTATCACTTGTCTTCCTGTTGTTCATCGATTTGCTCAAGCGGGCACTAGTAACATCTCCATAAATCCTGTCATGTGCTAGTGTAGCCCAAAGGCATCTGCTCACTCCAGGAACATAAAGAGGGTCAAACTATTCCTTCAGGTCATGGGAATGAGGTCTATAATTGTTACTGGTCTTTGGCATATCAAATATTTTTTCTTATGCAGTTAACATTTAATGTTACATACTATTTTTTAAAATATTTTATTATACCACCATGAGACATACAGTTACAAAGACATTCATGAGATGTTCATATTTGGGGTTTCGTTCATACAATGTTCCAGCACCCATCCCTCCACCAGTGCCCATTTCCCACCACCAATGTCTCCGATACCCTTCCCCCTCCCCCCAACCTGCCTCTGTGGCAGGTTCTTAAATTCTTTGTCTTTCTCTCTCTCTCTCTTTCTCTTTTCCTTCCCTTCCACATTGTGGATTACAATACATACATTAAGAGGTTGTCATGTGTACCTTTTAGCCTGTATTTAATGCTCAGTTTTAGGTTGGTATCAGCACTTTTTGACAATTATTAGAATGGAACAGTGTGCTAATACACATTTGTGATAATTTCCACCTTTGACATGACCTCCTGTTCCATGCCTTCGCCTGACTTTGGATTTTGGTATCATAATATGTACATATATATTTATTTCATGCAAATAAATGCAGTCATTCTATATCTGTCTCTCTTTCTGGCTAATTTCACTCAACATGATCCTCTCCATGTCCATCCATTTATAGGCAAATTTTATAATTTCATTTTTTCTGACAGCTGCATAGTATTCCATTGTGTAGATGTACCAAAGCTTCTTTATCCAGTCATCGATTCTCAGACACTGTTGTTTCCAGATTCTGCCTATTGTGAATAATGCTGCTATGAACATAAAAGTAGGGATGGTGTTTCCGCTGCATATTTTTTGGCTTCCCAGGGTATATTCCCAGGAGTGGTATAGCTGGGTCAAATGGGAGCCTCGATTTCTATGAGGAATGTCCATATTGTTTTCCAAAAAGGCTGTACTAATCAACAGTTCCACCAACAATAGATGAGAGTCCCTTTTTCCCGCATCCCCACCAGCATTTGTTGTTCTTGCTCTTCCAGGATATGTGCCAGTCTCTATTGTGTGAGATGATATCTCATTGTTGTTTTGATTTGCATCTCTCTGATGACTAATAATAATGAGCATTTTTTCATATGTCTTTTGGCCATTCGAACTTCTTCCTTGTTGAAGTTTCTGTTCAGTTCTTCTCCCCATTTTTTAATGGGGTTGGCTGTTTTCTTCTTGTAAAGTTCTACCAGTGCTTGGTGTATCTAATATGACAAGAGTAGCTTACCAGGTTCTGCTGTGTGGGTGGTATACTCTCAGTAGTAGGCTCTCATCTCGTGCATTTACTAATGAATTGCAATGGGGAGAATTGGCTTTTCTCTTGAGTGGAGCTCTGACGAGCTGTAGAGTCCAAATGTTGAAAATGGCAGCCCTCCTGGTGTGGGGTTCCTCTGGCTTCTTGTGAGGAAGCCATCTCTATTGGGTTGGTGGTCCAGGGCTAGAACTTGCCATCCCTCCCAGGTGCCTCATGATCAGCTGAGAACAGGGAGGCCGGTAGCAGATCTACCCTGTGTTTCTGAGTCTCTGGATCAGGCATACCTGGGCTTATATTTCGTTAAATATAATGTTGACAAAATATTCCAAGATGAAGTGTTTTAGTATGGCAAAGCAACCAAAGGAAAGATAATGTGTGCCTCTTTATAGAATATCTGTTATCATTGGGCTTTACCTCATAGATGTTTGCTTTTCTTTTCTTTTTTTATTAATCCCTCAGTCATAAAATATGAGCTCCTATTTTTTTAAGTAGAACAGAGGGAGAGAAAATGTGTGCCAAAGAATTCATGTATTTGAGTTCTGTATCTCTGGTGTTTAACAGTTTCATATTCCAGGTTTATAACCTGTTCAGAACAATAGACCAACTATTTTAAGCACATTAGCTTTGCTAAAGATTAACTTTTACATGCCTGGCAAATACAGAGAAATTCAAGTTTTCAGAGTAATAGAGAGGTATACTTTTCTTCACTGGGTTTTGAGTAAGACACAAAATAAGAAGTTCTTGAGTAAGACACTCTTATTTTGTTCATTTACAGCCAACATGATTAAATATTTTGTACTGCCTATAACCTTAGAAAAAAGTAACTTAGGTCCTATTAAACTAAAGGTGTATTTTAGCCCGCATGTACTCTTTTATTTCTGCTTTTATTCATTTCAGAATTTCACTAAGTTTAAAGAAATGTAAAGTACTTTCTTAGGGCATATAATATTTTAACATGACCTATATCTATATACATATATTGGTTCATAGTCATTTTATGTGATTTTAAATGTTTACAGTTAGTTTCTTTTTAACAACAGATTCAATCTTAAAGACTTTTTATTCTAATCAGAAGTATACACATTATTAGTGTTAAAAATGACATTATAAATATATAAATATACACACAAACATTTATTTAAACATTTATGCTCAAAGATGAGAGCCTTCTACTGAGACTATACCACCTACATGGCAGAGCCTGGCAATCTACCTGTGTTTTATTTACTTGTTATGCAAAAAACGAGTAACAATTATGGACCTCAGTTCCATGACCTGAAGAATGGTTTGAGGCTCTTCCTGTCCCTGGAGCAAGCAGATGCCCTTGTGTTACACTTGCTTGTGACAAGACTTATGGAGATGTTACTAGTGCCCACTCGAGCAAATCGATGAACAAGGGGAAGACAGTGATACAGTGATAACAGGAACCATGCATATTCTATTTTTATAAATATTTCCATAGATATGTCAGAATGAATATTTTTTTTAGAAATATATGCTTTGGTATAAGCCTTATCTTTCCCTATAAACTTACCATAAAAGAGCCAGAGGAATAACACATTGGGCTGTGTTCATACTGGCACTTGGTCGCCCATGATGATGTCCCCAATGCGTAAACAGGAGCAATCCATAATAACTGTTGAATATTCCCCCCCTAACCAAATGTAAAACACACACTGTGACATCTCAGAAACTGCTTAGTATTTAATATGTGTTCTGAGCAAATTCCAATTTAATAACTTCTAATGCAACTTATGTCTGCACCACCTGATCTGGTACATTCCCCAAATCTTCTTTTTTAAGCTTGAAAGAGTTGGATGCCTTGGGCCAATGAAAAGACCTTTTCCTTTGTTCCTTCAGTTTAGTTTTCGATCTGAAATGTATTAGGCATGTTTGTGGTTCTGAACACCTGGTGTGTGCTTATAGTTATTCCCAGCTGCCATGTGTGTTTTCTCAGGGGGCCTGTCATAGGTCTCTGTGGCCTCTGCTACTGTTGCCCCTGCCAAGTGTGGGAAGAGAAGCTGCCTCTGGACAATCGTTCCAGAATCTGAGCAGGCATTAGGGCTCTGCTCTAGTGTTTCTTGAGCATTGATCAGTCATGGAAAAGAAAACTCAGTGAGATCGGCATACCTGATGTCCTCTTGCTTTCAGAAAGTCGCAGAGGACTTAGGGTTTGAAGACCCGTGTTGACTTATGTTTATAAACACACTTATTCTCTTTTAATGTATTCACACAAATATTATCTTGGTCTATTGTGGGGAAAGGGCAGCTTTAAGTCTTCTTTTGATTTATAAGAGCCAACATCTCAGATAAACAACCTAGTCTGAAAATTAAACAATCTAGATTTTCCTCTTTGCTGAGATTTTCCAACTTCTTCAAAGTTGTGCAACCCATTTTGCAAAAAAAACTTTCAACATATAAAACTGATGATTTATTGAATTCACATTTTCAGGGGAGGGTCCAGCCTCTGGCACTCTTAGATCTTAGAGACACAGACTCCCTTGGACTCACTCCATGGGCCCTACTCTAAAACCAGAGCAAAAGAAGCCTTGCAAGATGTTTATTGGCCCCAAACATTCCCACTCCTACATTATATATATATATATATATATATATATATATATATATATATATATATATATATATAGGTATGTATATATACCTATATATATATATATTTCTTCCATCAAATTACCTGAAATTCCAGAAATGTTTTGCTTTTGCAATGATAGAAAAGGTACACAAACTCCCTAAACATCATCCGTCAAGTTCTGAAATACAGTGCAACTCTGAACTTGTCATTTTCCTGAACTTTGATCTAACCTAACTCTAAGATGGAGGTGATCAGACAAGCATGGAAAACGCACAAGATCTTTGATTAAAAGATATTGTAGCAATGATTATATGGATCTCTCACTCTTTACCATATGAGTAGTGATTCCTAAATTATTTCAGAACTAACTTCTGAAGTTCCACTCGATGATAGTCAGGATTTGTTCACCAAAACGCAGCACCGTCAGTATAGGGTGGAGAATGTCTGTGACTGATTACCAATACTGCATGGGCTTATATTCTTGATTATTCCTCTTCAGTACATTGAGACGCTAAATATTTTACATTTTAGCCCTAAACTAAATTGATCATTTTGTGGATTGGAGTAGTGGGTAAGTGTTTGCCTTGCATGCAGCTGACCGGATTTTATCCCTAGCACCTCATATCATGAACCTACCAGGAGTGATCCCTCAGTGCAGAGTCAGGAGAAAGCCCTCAGCACTGCAAGGTGTGGTCCATAAACAACAACAAAAAATTATCATTTTGTGATTACACTTCTCTTAAATTAGATTTTAGCCTCTTTTTCTACTCAAAAACAGACTGCACAGTCTGTTTTTGAGTAGAAATTTTGAGTTTAATTTTGTAAGTGCAGATTTTAGTTAAAGGTGAAGTATGTGTATATTTTATGATAGTTGTTGAAAATGTTGTTTAGAAAAAGAAGTGTGAAACAATGACCCAGCTAGCAGGTAATTCTGTTCTAGTGCCAAGTTCATACAAATAAACAGACTTCTGTCATCCCACACCTTATAAAGAAAGCTGGTTTTACAATTTTACTCTCAATCCTTCTTTCTGCAGTTGTCACTCAAATGCAGAATTCTCTGTTGCATTTGAATTTAAAAAAAGGGCACTTTAAATCCAGTAGACATTCAGATCTGAGCACTATCATTTGACCACTAGCAAAGCTGGGTTGTGTTACCTCATCTCTGTTTTTTGCTTTTGCATCATAAAAACCAAGCCTCATAGCCAGTTTATGACAATGAAATCACCCATAAGATAGAAAGTGTCTCCCATGGTATCTCATGCGGTAGGTCTAGTATTAGTTTCCTCTTCCCTCTCCAATTGTTTCTTGCAGTGGCATTTACTTGTAACTGCCAGTTACAAGTAAACGTAACTGGTCTATATAGAAGTGCAGCTATCCAAAAATAATAGCTGTGTGACACTTATGTTGCTTATATTCTCAGCAACTAATACTGATCTGTTTATAATCATATCTGTCCACTCTGCACCTCTCCAGACTCCATTTACAAATACGAGGCTTCAGCACAGTCCATATATATTTGTCATTCATAGGAACAAAATATATACAGTCCAAGTCTAAAATACAGTGCAAACCCTTCCAGTTAAGTGAAGGCATTCCTGAATGGCAACAGAGGACGTGTTTCCCTGGTGTGAGTTTAGGTAGTCACAAATTGTGTATTGTTCTTGCCCATCTGCAGGGTATCCAGCATAATTTAGGCAGCCATTGGCAGTGTGTTGTTTCACAACTTACATTGGCTTTCACACACACAGAATAAAAAAAGAACAGACTAAGGTTGTTTAGCTCATTTTGGTGGATTGTGCAATTGATGGTAGAAGTGACACCCAGAGGGGCATTTTCAACTGTCTGACATTTCTGGCTCCTGGTTCTATGAAGTATCGTTTTGTGTCTGATATTCAGTTTATACCTAATGTTAGTTTTCTGATGCTTCCTGTATTTTTGGTGATATACTGTGTCAAACAGAACTAAGCACATGCTTCTGATAGCTTGCATGAGTTACAGAAGGATTTCATTAGATAATTTATAAGAAAGTTTATAAATCATAATATGTTAGGTTTATTAAACATTGTTTTATCATCATATATCCAGGAATCATTACAATTTTTTTTTTGCTTTTTGGGTCACACCCGGCGATGCTCAGGGTTACTCCTGGCTCTTTGCTCAGGAATTACTCCTGGCGGTGCTCGGGGGACCATATGGGATGCCAGGGATGGAACCCAGGCCACGTGGGTTCCAACGTGGGTTCCACAGACTGGCGCGTGTAAGGGCAAGCGCCCTACCCGCTGGGCTATCGCTCCGGCCCCAGGAATCATTACAATTTAATCCACAAACTAGTTGCCCACCTATATCACTGTTAATTTAGAGTTATCCTGGTTTGTTTACGGATTTTGTCTTAAAGTAAGTTCAATATCATGATTCATAGGAAACATATATATTTGTCATTCATAGGAACAAAATATATTTCTCATCACAATTCCTGGATCATGGATCTCAAAAGTCCTTAGAATGTACTAAGTATTAAAAGTTATAAAGATGTTTACTTTTATATGAATGAGTAACCATTCATCTCTTGACATCTTGTGGGAGGGCATTAGTTTCCACTGGGGACTCAAGAATTCTGAAGGGACAGCAGTCTAAAAACAAGACCAGGAAACCAACTAAAAAGACAGGGAAGAGGACACAGCAAGCAAGGTTAGCAGGGACCCACAGTCAGAAAATTAAAGGTTGAGAAATACTGAAGCAATCAGTAGTCAGTAGATCAGAAAAACAGGTAACAGCCTGGACTTGAAACTGGCTTCTGAAGTGTATGATGAAGATAAAAGACTTTTGCCCTTTACCTGTGAGATTTCCAGGAGAATGTCAGAATTAAACTGAATTCTTAGACATTTAGGTAGTGTCTAAGAATTGCTAGTTGCTGTTGAAAAAAGTCTATACTCTAGGAAGGTGGTCTCAGGGACCTTGTAGATTTTCTTTCATGTATAACTCTCCCCTTTGTATTGAGTCCCAGACTTATACTTCTCATCCCAGTGCTAGTTCAGTGTCTGGCCATGTGACTAAGCACAGTTTATTCATTTGCAAACCACCCATTCTTATTTTATTCATCATACCCTTTCAGGATTTTCTGTAAGCTTTGCAAAATTTTACATATTTTATTTGTTGTAATCATAGTCTTATTGCTGTGGGAAGTCCTTTAGAATATCTGATAGATGTCTGTTTCTTCCAAACATGTTATATGATCAGGTTTCCCATTAAGATGAGAAAGCAAACAATTTGTCTGCTGTCTTTATTTTTTTCAGTGACATATCAGGTCTTGGTTGGTCTGAGACCAACTCAAAGGCTGCCTGCTACTCTGCACAGTTACTTGATACATGAAGCTTGAATGTATGGACTTGCGGAGAAAATAGATCTGAATGATAGTAATTTCATATCCTGGATAATCGTTGTGGTTGACAAATGCCAGGGGTCTTTCTGCAGTTTCTGCCCTAAAGCAATTATACTAAAATACTTTTTCATCATTCCTTTCTGTGGATTGATGAAGTGTTCAACAACCATTTTAACTGATTATGCTTCCTTGACCTCTTTGAATGTACAAATGCTCTCTCTCTCTCAATGCCTTCATTGTGCTTTGCCTTTATCCCTTCTAATTGTTCTGGAATGGTTCCATGTTCTTTCTTCCAAAACGTTGAAAGGTCTTTGAGTGTAAGAACTTCACATTCTGAGTAAGCTTCATGCTCTCGGCCTCCCAACTCAGTTCCTGGTGAACAATTGGTGCACATAACACACTCATTGAAAGAATTATGACTGTGTGGTCGATTACACAAATGTTAGTGAGTATTATTTCAAAAGAGGAAGCTATGATATAGTCAGAGAAAAAAATAAATGCAAAACAAAAACTGCTGAGATTCTGACTCTCTTAAAGACATCAGAGTGCATGCTACTAGGAGTAGAGAGAAGGTAGGAAGTGGTCAGCAAACACTGTCCTTGTTTCTACCTGACCATGACTTTACCAAGCCTGACCATAAAGGTAAGTAGAGAAAAAAAACTTGCTTGACCTAGCTCCACACATCTCTGGCTTAGATCTCTTTCCAAATCACAATCCTAGAAACCTATATAGCCCAGTGGTGTTTTGTAAATATCTTTATGACTAAACTCTTTTATTTGTTTATTTATCTGTTTGCTTTTTGTGTCACACCCAGAGATCTTCAGGAGTTATTCCTGGCTCAGCACTCAGGAATTACTCCTGGCACTGCTCAGAGAACAATATGGGATGCCAGGGATCAAACCCAGATCGGTAACTTGCAGCAAATACCCTACTGCTTTACTGCAAATGCCCTTTCACCAGCCCCTATGACTAAACTCTTGACTGATTGTTATTGATTTATAATGAGATCCTTTAGTCTTATAATTATATCATAATTTTTCCAAAGACAGCTCAAATTTTAAATATTTCATTATAGTTTTTAAAGTATACCTATGCTCATCAGCCCCAAATTGTTTTAAAGATATACTAGGTTACAATGTGCAACCTACTCCAATTGATTAATATTGGAAGTAGCCAAATAATCTCAACCTTCCAGATGCATTAAAAGTAAATAAAATAAAATGTGGTTGAGGTCAGAATATGTCACATTAGAACCTCTTGTTCATTTCTCTTATAAGTTTCCCAATGTGAGAAATATTCTTCAAGTTTCTTCAAAGTCTTTTACTGAATACATCGAGATTATTATTGAGGAAAAAGTTATTAATGAATATTTATTTCTCATGAGTGTACCGAAGACATAAAATAGCCGCTAAGGAAGGAAATATTAGGCAAAAGAAATAAAAGGTACCATTTTCAGGTGATATTTCCTTAAAAATAATTGTTCCGTACTTTTTAATTAGAAACTTGGGATCAGAGCATTACGGTATCTTGCACACACCCTCTGCTGATTCAGTCTCTGCATGGTATACTGTGGGCTGAGCACTACCAGGAATGATCCCTGAGCACAGAGCCATGAGTACACATACCCAGTTGTGCCCCAGATGCTCACACTCTGAGAAATTAAATTAACATTAAAAAAGAAAGTCAAATCATATTTTCTAGCTGATAAGAATTACCCATATGATGAATGTCCATCTTATTCTCAATTGCTATATTCCTTTGTGATCCCCAAAAGTAATAATACTACTTTAATACTGTTATTAATGGAATTTCTCTCTTAAAGTATCTTTTCTACAGTCCAAAGAGTAAATTGGCCATGAACCTTATAAAGTGATAACATTATTAAGCTTCTTTAAGCAGTGTTAGCAATTGAAAAGCTTTTATTTGCTTTTATAAAGTCTAGCAGTATAAATGTGGTTGAAGTCTCTATGACATTTATTCTCTCTCTCTCTCTCTTCTGCAATCTGTCAGTTTCCATGCTTCCTTCTGCCTGTTCCTTCACAGTCCTGGCTACTTCCAAGTTCTTGAAGGGAGAAAGAAGGGGAGAACTTTATGCAATAGCTCTTAACTGAATTGATTTAGTTTTTGAAGAAACACTTGTTGGAAAAGATATGAATATGTGCTCTAGGATAAATGAGTCAGGTGACTAAATATGGAGTATCAATAATTTTTTTCTTATAGAAACTGTACTTAGAAATGTGCTTATGAATGAAAGTATTTGCTTCTAACAAGGGAAAAGAGGATGAACCCATCACTTATGGCATATTAAAAACATGTAGGTTTATTAGTTGGCAATAAGACATTAAAATTGGGCCAGAGCGATAGTCCAGAAGGTAGGGCATTTGCCTTGCATGCGGCCAACCTGGGTTCTATCCCGGCATCCCATATGGTCCCCTGAGCACCGCCAGGAGTAATTCCTGAGTGCAGAGCCAGGAGTAACCCCTGAGCATTGCCAGGTGTGACCCAAAAAGAAAAAATAAGACATTAAAAATAAAGTGATTATTAAAAATATATGACACTATAGTGGGGCAAGATCGATAGAACAGTGGGGAGAGTACTCACCTTGCATGCGACTAACCCATATTTGATTCTTGGCACCACATATGTTCTTTCTGAACCTTCCAGGAGTGATTCCTTAGTGCAGAGCCTCTCCTAGAAAAAGACATTAGAGTGAATAAAATTATAAAAAGCATTCTTTTATGGAAAAATTGAATCTTTTTTATATAAAGTTATCATCTCACTACAAATCTTTATTTACTTCAAAGCAACACAATTTTTAAAGTATTTTTAATATTTCCACAGATTGGTCAGAGAGATAGTACAGTGGGCATGGCACTTGCCTTGCATGTAACCAACCCAACTCTATCCCTGGCATCACATATGGCCCCATGAGTACACCAGCCGTGACCCCAGAATGCAGAGCCAGGAGTAAGCCCTGAGCACCACCAAATGTTGTCCAACAACCAAAATTAAAATAATACATTTCCACAGAAGAATAGTTCAATTGTTCTCAGTTGTTATACTCTGCAGTGGCTGATTTCTTACTTATTTTTGTATTTTGACACTCTAAAAACTCAAACCCACATAAACTGCTACCAAGTGCCCCCAAAGCTTCAGGAAGGCATCCCATGTTTGATATGAGTTGAATTTTCTTTAATTTATTTTTGCATGAGGAAATTTTGGAATGGTCTTAAAAATTGAGTTATTGCACTCTATTAGAATTCCTTAAGAGCCCCCAGGACATGTTTGTAAGACTCAGCTTTGGACTCTTAAATTCTTGCAGCTGGCTTTCAATGTATGAAATTACTAAGCAATTAAAGGTCAGGCTTGAATAGCACTTGACTTACAACAAGGAAATCTGACTTGCTTAGCCTTGATTTATTCCATCATCATACTTCAAAAGGTCCATCCTCAACCAATGATCATTCAAGACATATTTATTATCAAACTCCCTCAAACTTAAGGCTTATACTAACCGCAGGAAACAAGAATTGCGAACTCGAGGGTTTTTCCCTTTGTTTTCAACAGAGTTCATAATGTTATGAACTTGGGTGTCAGATGGTTCTAGGTCTGTATCTCCATTCTAGCAATTTTTCACTTGTGATTTGAGCAAATGCAGCTACTTTAAACTGCATTTTCTAAAGCAGGACAATTATTATCATTTCTCTCTCAGGACTGTGATTATAACTCCATTTCACCCTAAAAATACTGAGCACTATTGTGACATTTCCCTAGGCACTGGGGACATTAACAATAAAACACATGAAGAAAATCTCTACTGTCATGAGGCTTGGAGTCTAGTGCTCTAAAGACAATTAAAAGTCAATAATATCATCTATTATAAAGTGACACTTGACACTTGACATCTCAGTATACGTCCGATTTGCTCGAGTGGGCGCCAGTAACATTTCCATTTGACCCTATCACTTGCCAGTGTATCCCAATGGCATCTGGTTGCTTCAGGATACAAAGAGCCTCAAACCGTTCGTTCAGGGTCTTGACAAAGAAGTCTGACCATCTTGTAGGTGGGCAGCCACATGATCTTTTGATATCCCGTGGGATCCAGTCGGTAATGGCTCTAGTCCATCAATCATTTCCAAATCACATTACATGTCCAGCCCATCTGATTTTCGATGCCTTGGCAAAATAAAACAGCGTCCCTGACTCTGGAACAGCAATGGAGGTCAGAACTCCGGATTCCTTCTCTCACTTGAGTGAGGTGTGATATTCCAAGCATAGCTCTTTCGATTCCTCTTTGGGAGACCCGAATAGCATTCTCATCCCTGCTTTCATAGGGCCCAGGTCTCTGGAGGCGAATGTTAAGGCAGGGAGAACGGTGGAGTTGAAGAGATGTACCCAGAGCTGGATGTTCTTTGTCTTTTGCTATTTCTTTGATGCTTTTGAAGGCATTCTATGCTGCCTCTCTTCCTCCTGCGCAGCTCAGGTTTTAGGTCATTCTCATGTTGACTTCTCAACCTAGGTACACATAACTGCTGCATTTAGAGATGTTTGTTCCATTGAAAGTGAATGGGGCCTCTGGAACTAGTTCATTTTTCATGAACATAGTTTTGCTGAGATTCAGCTGTAGACCTATCTTTCCATATTCTCAGTTGAAGTCAGCCAGCATTTGTGCCGCTTGGCTAATGTTTGGTGTTATTAGAACGATGTCATCAGTGAAGCAGAGGTGGTTTAGTTGCCAACCATCTATCTTCACTCCCATTCCTTCCCATTCTAATTGTCGCATGATGTTCTCAAGGGTAGCACTGAAGAGTTTTGGTGAAATGGTATCACCCTGCCGAACTCCTCTTTTGATATTGATGATCACTTCTTTGTAGAATGGTGAGATCCTGGTGGTGAATCCGTAATACAGCTCATGAAAGATCTTGATGTATTGGGTTTGAACTGTGGGAAAATTGTTTTATAAGGGGCTGTATATGAACAAGCAGTTTCAGATAGATTTATCTGAGAAGGGCTTATTGAGGAAGTGACAGAATTATGTCTGTGATACTAGGAGAAAACAGTTTCTAAAATTAGGGAACACAGAGCAAAAGCTTCATGTTGGTGGAATAAAGTAAATTTCTTGAGTCTATTGGGGATGGTATTTAGCATATCAAATACGACACGGGTAGTTTGCCAGGCTCTGCTGTGTGGGTGAGATACTCTTGTAGTCACGTCTAATCTAGAGCATTTATTGATGAACCATGTGGCCGCAAAGCAGCCCACGGGAGCCAGGCTTGTGATCAGCTCTTCTGCTGAATGCAGCACTGATGAGTGGGGAGTTCGGATGTGGAAAATGGTGGCCCCTCATGGTGAGGGGGTTCCTCTGGCTTTGATATGCCAAATACCAGCAACAATTACAGACCTCATTCCCATGGCCTGATGGAATGGTTTGAGGCTCTTTATGTTCCTGGAGTAAGCAGATGCCCTTGATCTACACTAGCATGTGAGAGGGCATATGGAGATGTTACTGGTGCCTGCTCGAGCAAATCGATAATCAACGGGAAGACAAGTGATACAAGTGATTGGGGATGGTCAAAGAAATAATGAATAGGAAGTGGGAATTGATTGATAGGGCTTTGCAGGCCCTAACACTAAGTGAAATGAGAACCATAGAAAGGTTTTAAGGACAAGATAGTAAAATCTGACTTCTCTTTTGAAAGGATCAATGGGGGGGTGCGGTCTTACAAAAGGTTAGACACGTGTTACAGACCCATATTTAATCCCAGCACAAAATAAGAACCACCCTAAACTGTACCAGAAGTGATCCCTGAGCATAGAGCCAGAATCTCTATCTCTCTGCTTCTCTCTCTGTCTCTGTCTCTGTGTGTATGTGTGTGTTTCTCTCTGTCTCTATCTTTGTCTCTCACTTTCTCTTCGTGTGTATATCTCCCTCCTTCACTTCCTCTCTCTGTCCTCTCACTGTCTCTACCCCCTCTCAATTTCTCTTTCCTCCTAGATACTGTGGTTTTGCATTGTAGGTACTGAATGGTCATCATGTATACCACATTACCTCCTTTAAGCTCTCAGTTCTTGTTCAGCATGATCATTTCCAATTATTATTGTCATAGTGGTCTCTTTTCTGTCCTAACTGCACTTTCCTACATCTTGGGGAATGTTTCCTACCATGGGCCAGTCTTACTGGCTCTCGTTTCTTTGTTTCTACTATCTTTGGGTATTATTCTCATATTATAGTTTTTGCTAACCCTTTACATGGTCGAGCCTGGAAAGCTACCCGTGTCGTATTTGATATACCAAATACCAGTAACAATTATAGACCTCCTTCCCATGACCTGATGGAATGTTTTGAGGCTTTTTATGTTCCTGGAGCGAGCAGATACCCTTGGGCTACACTAGCATGTGACAGGACGTATGGAGATGTTACTGGTGCCAGCTCAAGCAAATCAATGATAACGGGAAGACAGGTGATACAAGTGATAGTTTTTGGTGTTTTTTTTAAATATCTGACAAGTGAGTGTAATAATTCTATATTTGTCCGTCTCCCTCTGACTCATTTCACTCAGCATGATAACCTCTGTGCCCATCAATGTATAAGAAAATTTCATGACTTCATTTTTCCTGATGGTTGCATAGTATTCCATTGTATAGATGTACCGTAGTTTCATTATCCAGTCATCTGTTCTCAGACACTTGGGTTATTCCCAGATTCTGGCAATTATGTATAGTGCTGCAATCAACAAAGGAGTGCAGATGGCTTTTTGCATTGTATGTTTGGTCCCCTAGGCGATATTCCCAGGAGTGCAATTGCTGGGTCATATGGAAACTGAATTGCTAGTTTTTTGAGGAATATCCATGTTGTTGTTTTCCAAAAAAGGCTGGACCAGTTGGCATTCCACCAGCAATTAATGACTCTTTTTTTTTCAATAACCATGAGACAATTACCAGAGTGTGGACTTGTTTGATGTTTATTTCTTCTTAGATTTTTAGATCCTCTCTCAGTCTGCACCTATGTTAAATCAGGAAGAGGTACTGGTGACAGAAAATTTGGCACATTTGCTATTGTACTCAAACATCATTGGCCCAATCCATCATCTTTCAGCTACCCTGTGGTAGCTTCACTGAAAGCCCTCACTGTTTATCAGTCCTGGAAAACAGGTCCAGACATAAATAGTCACAAGTAGTTCTAGAAACTACATGGAAAACTTTTCTTTTTCATATCTTTCCCACATTTTTATTTCTGGTCTTAGCTTTGTTTTTGAACCTCCCTTTCCTTGATTTCACTTTTATCGCGGTTTGCTTCTCAGGCATTTGGTGGAAATCATGACAATAATGACTTATTCTTAAACAGTGTCTTTCTTTTCAGAGCCTCAAGATGCCTTATGCTCTTCCTGCTCACATTTCTTAGTTCCGTTGGCATATCTAGATATTGCATAGTACACAAAATTATGCATGCACCGTTTTTCTCCAAAACTTGACAATCTTTAGTTGTGCTGTATATTACATGTGTTGACAGAAATTATATACAGACTTTAAAAAAAAAGATAGAATGGTTTTGCTATGATTATAGTGTCATTATTTAAAAACAGCAATAGTGGTGATGTTTGTAATAATCACACTTTACAGAGGTCATGGGCTCCAAGTGAATTACCTTAAATTTGTTACACCACTATTGTACTTATAAACACACACACACATTGCACAGACTGCAGATGCTTTCTTTTTTCTTATATACGCTTTTTTTCAAAAGTCTAAATTTGTTGACATTTATTTTTAAAATTCCAAGTTTTAAGATTTTTTTCTTCAAAATTCAGAACATTTGGCACTCCTCCACTCAAATTTCTCCATAGCAACCATCAGCTGAAGTTGTGGCAGCCAAGCCATTGGTGTTCAACCTCTGAGGAGTGATAGAATTTCATGAAGTCCTTTTCAAAAAATACTGGTTCCCGAGTCTCACAGAAGACCAGTTAAAGCATCATTTTTTACAATAGTGATAGCATCAAATTTTATTAAGGTTATATTTTTGTGCAATAAATTGTCCTGTAAAAGTGCAGATCTATGAAGTATATTCATAACATTGTTATAGAATGCATATAAATGATAATATTTGATTCTGGTCATGATGCTGATATACATCTGATAGTAGCAGTATTGTGAATCACAATATTCAGTAAAAGTATAAAAATGATGATGAGCAAAACATAAAAGATACAAGATATCCACCTAAATAGTGGTGCTATATAAACACTTATTTATATAGTAGCTATATAAATAAATACCAAAGGAGTTTTGAGAAATCCTCCTGTACTAACTGCACTTCAAACGATTTAAATTATGATTGGAAAAATGACCTTAAACCTGAGTACTTTTTGTTTTGAATTCTCCATGGAATTTTGGTGGCATGAAAACATCAGTGTTGTTAAACTGAAGCTTTTAACATAGTATGTTAGAGGTGGGACTGTGGTTCAATAGTTCCAACACACTCCCAGCTAATGTCAATGGTATTAGTAAAGGAATGATAATGGGGTCAGGGGGTGGCTTCCAGAGGGGAAATATAAAGGAATGAGAAACAGCTTCTGCTGTGTTTCAGCTACGTAACCCTGGGAAAATCCAGTCTATTGATTAGAGCAGCATTGTCTTCAGATATAAAATGGCACAAGAATTCCCACTCTTGAGGTGCTGTCAGAAATAGATACAATAATAAATATACGTGAATACCAAAAAGCAGTATAAATTCAATTAATATTACTTTTTGCTGAAATTTATAAGACAAAGGGTTGAATGGATAGAACTAGTGGATATCATGCTGAGTGAAGTCAGTTGGAAGGAAAGACATAGACACAGAATGACCCGTCATATAACAAACTTAAAGATACACAGCATGGTAGAAGAAAGGGTCAAAGGCAACATAATGGGATAACTGATTCCAAACTGGGTGGGGGTCAGGGATGCTGAGAAGGGCTGTTGGGGATCTTTGGTATGGGGAGACATGAACTCTAGTAATGGGTGTGGTTTGGAAATTATGTGTAATGAGAAACCATTATTAATGATATAGTAACTAACATGATTTCAGTCAATAAAAATGAAATTCAGAAGATTAAGGGTTGCTCTGGAAAGGTATAAAGAATTGAGCATAGGGTCTCTGAAATAAGGTCATGAGTCAGTAGACAGAATCACTAGTTTTGACAGTTTGTGTAATGAATGATTCTGCTTCACAATTAATCTTCAAAACACTTCCTATCATAATTTCCTTTCACCCTTATGCAAGTGCTACTCAATTGTAATTTTTACTTTTTTTGGGGGTGTCACACCCAGCCATGCTCAGGGGTTATTCCTGGCTCTTCGCTCAGGAATTACTTCTGGCAGTGCTCGGGGACCATATGGGATGCAAGGGATCAAAGGGATCAAACCTGGGTCTGCCACATGCAAGGCAAACACCCCTACCTGCTGTGCTATCACTCCAGCCCCTCAATTGTAATTTTTTAAATTGATGTATTAGACTTTCTCTGGGAGAGAAGCCTCTGGGTGAGAAACCAAGAAGAGGTAGCAGAAAGTGTAGATGGAAAGAGTCAGTGTTATGGCTGTCCCATGAAAGAAGTAAAAGGAATAAAAGGAAGATTGTAGAAAAATCATGAGTAATTAGTCATCAAAACATTGTCTTTGTCTGCTAACAAGTTGCAGTTTTTTTTCACGCATCACCACATATTCTTTGATTCTCTACTAAAAATATTGAAGGGATATAGTTTTTCCTCTTAATTTTGGGTGGACTTGTGATCACTTAGCCCAGCGAAGTATTGAAGAGATACTATGAATTCTAAGGCTGAGTCTTAAAAAGCCATACAACTTTCACTTTGTCTCTGAAACTTTAGTCCATGGGTCCTGAGCCACCACGTTAGGATTCCAAATATTACCAAGCTGCTATGCTCAAGAGGCTGGTTCTAAGAACTCCAGAAGATAATACTAGTGGGGCTCAGCCTTTCTGTCATCCCTGACAAGGTGCCATGCTTGTAAGTGAAGCTATCTTGTATCTCCACCAATCCAGCCACCAGTAGAACGTCTTTAGTACATTCATCCTGTGCACATAAATGCAGAATGACCCAGCCAAACTTGAGTTCCTACCCACAAAATTGAGAAACTGCTTTTGTTTTAAGACACTAAATATTGTGAATGATTTACTGCACATTAATAGTATCTGGAAAGCTTGATTTCAGCTTTTCCATCAGTCTTCTTTCTTCCTTTTATTAAAGATTAATTTTGTGTCTGTCAGAGAAGTAGTAAGAGTATAAATAATATTCAAGGTTAAAGAAGCTGGATTATTTTATTAATTTTACTTGTTTCTAAATTAATTTATAAGATGATCTGATATCAGTAAAATAGAAACAACTTTTTGGAGGGAGGTTTGACTGTATCAGTGGCTTTTAGTATTCTTTTGGGAAAACAGTCACATGAGAACTAACAAGAAAATTATGGTAGGAAGGGAACAAAAAGGGAAAGTCTCAGTCAAACTTGGATGTTCAAATACTCTGTAACGCAATGTGTATTAAGTAAATTAGTACTAACAGAAGAAATAGCAGGTGATTTAACAAAATACACTGAGGCATAACATAGATATAAATATGTATGGGTTTTAGCAATATGATATAAATGTCATTCAGAATAATGAGAAAAAGATGTTGGACTTATTTTTTTTATTAATGTTGGGTCAGTTGGTTAACTAGACTTCTAAATCACAAAACTGAATACTAGTCACTATTTTTGCGAAGACACATTCCAAATGAATCAAAAATTCTAACATAAAAACAAACAAGAAAGTACCAGACAATTTTTTAAATAGCTAGAGTGTATCAAGACTTTCTAAGAATGACACAAAACTCAAAAGCTATAAAGAAACACAAATGTTATATTGAGCTTTTAATAATTAAGCACTTGTTTATGGCAGAAACACAGTACAAAATACCAAGCACCTCACTATGAATTATATTAGAAGTACCAATGATAAATGAGCTCATTTACTTACTATATTAAGAACTTTAATGAATCAATAATAAAAAGACCAATAATCTAATAGGAAAATGTACAAATTATTCACTCATTATTCATCATGCATTTATTGAACATGTACTAGAAACCAATTATTCTCTGAATTAATAATACAACATAAATAAAGCTAATTTCTCATCCAAGGAAGTTCCATTATAGTACTTAGGATTCAAATGACAAAAAAAATTGAAATTATAGTTCAGGTAGTAAGAACTGTTGCAAAAGATGCTGAACCAAGGCAAGAAGTAAAGAATAATATAGAGGGCAGGGATGTAGCTCAAGTGATGTATCATAGGCATGCATGTACGGGGCCTTGAGCTTGATCCCTGTCATAGGAGATCTCCTCAGCACCAATGGTTTTGTTTCTACACAGAAAAATGAAAATGATGAGCAATGTAGGGAGTTTTCAGAAAAGCGAAAGCAAATGATAGAAGCAGATGAAGAGATGCATGCAGATAAGCTATATCAAATACAGGTATCTTCTGCTTTGTGACGTTTGCCTTATGCTGCTTCTCTAGAACTGAGCATTAAATACAGGCAAATAGATACACATGACAACCCTTTAATGTATGTTCTGTAATCCATAGTCTGGAAGGAAAAGAGAAAGAGAGAAAGGGAAAGAAATAAAGAACCTGCCTGGAGGCAGGGGAGGGGAGGGGGAGGGAACGGAGATGTTGATGGTGGGAGATGGGCACTGGTGGAGGGATGGGCGCTGGAACACTGTATGACCAAAACCCAAACATGAACTTTTTAATTGTATATCTTTGTAATTGTATATCTCATAGTGTTATAATAAAAATACTTTTTTTTAAAAAAGGAAAAAGGTAAAAACCTTCTTATCTTTTTTAATAACACTAAAAAGTATCCGAAATGCATCTTCACTTTTATGTTAAAGAGTAAAGAGTGAAAATAACATTCAGTGTTTGTTTTCAACATAATTATACCTCAATAATCCGGAGCCACACCATCACACTCCATCCTGGGAGTTGTTTTTTATAGGCTACAGCGACCATATTCCTTCTTTAACTATCTTTCACTATATGGAAATGTCATTCTAATTTTATGGGTTTTATGGCATGATTTTGTAGTTTATTTGGGGAACCTGGGAGACCTCAAATATTTTCCATATAAATTAATGGAAATTGTTTCTTCATCACTTGATGCCACTTCAGCATAAAGAAATTTGAAAAAATCAACTTTTGGATAGTGGAGGAAGCCTAGTACTACCAATAAACAGCATGAAATTGCAGTAGGAAAGTGCAAGGTAATACTACATAACCATCTAGAAGAAATTACTTTAGAATACATTATATGAAAGTAAGTCCAACTAGGACCCAGGCAAAATAATGAGCAAGAAGATTTATAATATGAACATTTAATGAAAATGAATAAATAGATAAACCATACATGTCTATGCAATGAACACTTATGGAAAGGAAATCAGGTTTTGCTAATAGAGGTCAGTTCTAGGGAGACTTATTTTCTGTGACATGTTCTTGAACTTAAATGTAGGGGGCAGAGAGCTAGTACAGTACATAGATCATTTGCCTTTCACATAGGGGAACCCATTCGATCCTGGAATCCTATATGGACTCCTGAGGACAGCCAGGGAGTAATTCCTGACACAGAGAAAAGTTTAATAAAAATAAATAAAATTTAGCTGCACATATGTTTGCTTCTCTAACAGTAAGAAATAGTCATACCAGAATTGCTCAACTAAGTTTAAGACTTTTGCTTCACCTATGACTTTTTCCTTTCCTCAACTGTGAAATGAATTTGGATCAGATTATCTTTATTGTTCCTTTAAACTCTTATTTATTTTCATTTTTTATATTTTTTGGGTCAACCTGGCAGTGCTCAGGGGTTATTCCTGGCTCTGTGCTCAGGAATTACTCCTGGTGGCACTCAGGGTACCATATCGGATGCCGGGGATCGAACCCGGGTTAGCCACATGCAAGGCAAACATCTCCCTGCTGAACTATCACTCTGGCCCCCTTTAAACTCTTATACTTTGACTATTGGTGTTCTTCTGTATGTTTCTATGAAAATAATTTTTATTCATGAAAACAGAAGAAAAACTAGCTACAAAGTTGACTCAGGGTTTCCAGCCCATTTTCTTTAATCATCATCTTTACACTACATACTATGAAAATAAGCTAAGATTTGTGTGGTTTTTTCTTAAATTATTGAGAGTTTGGCTAGGGAGATAATTCAGTGGACTTAGTGCCTGGTTGTGTGTGGGAAGTCCAGGTTCTATCCCTGGAACCACATGATTTCCTTGGAAACCACCTATGGAAGCAATTCTCAAGCATAGAGCTGTGAGTAGCTTCTGAATAGTCTTCTGGAAAAGAGAAAGGAAAGGAGAAGGGGGTAGGAGGAAAGGGAAGGGGAAGACTGGGAGGATGACAGGAAGAAATGAAGGAAGGTAGAAAGAAAAAGGGAAAGGAATGGATTCAGTATCTTTAGAGATCAGTGGTATTAACACATGCTCTAGATGCAAGGTCTGGGCTCTATCCCTAGGACTATGTGTTCCCTTAAGCATTACAGGTAGCACCTCAGAGCAAAGATCTTGGCATGGTCCCTGAACACTGCAGAGTGTGGCCCACCCCAATTATTGGTAATAGGTCGCTGATAAAAATACCAAGGGGCTGAAATTTTAAATAACATAAACCTTTATATAGCCCAATGGCAATGTATTCAGTTTCTTTTCTATTCTTGCTCTTCCCGTTGCTGCTGCCTTGCCAATCTTTGCCTTCCTATATTCCCCAGCTCCCAAGAATGATCTAGGACTGAGGCAATCAGCCAGGATATTTTCTCTTTCCTATTGCATATACACTTTATATCATTGTATCTGATTGGATCTTTCAAATGACTTGTACCATTAATTTCCATTGGGGTTGAATTTCTATTAATAGTATCATCATAAAGTGATAAGGTCAGAGCTATTTATTCTATAGTAATTAAAGGTTTTGATTGAGTTCTAAAGCTTTCATTGAAAGTTTATCTCACAATAGTCCTAGTGAATGGTAGTTGGAAATGATCACTCTGGACAAGAACTGAGTGCTGAAATGGCGTAAAGGGATATACATGATAATCTTTCAGCACCTGTATTGCAAACCATAATACCAAACAGGAAAGAGAAGGAGAACATGTGAGAGAGAAGTAAAATGGCTGCTGTAGAAACAGGCTGGGGGTACTCTGGCAGCAGGGAAACTGCAAACATTAGTGGTAGGAAATGTACACTGGAGGGGCGTTGGAGCACTGTATGACTGAAACCCAATTATGAACAACTTTGTAACTGTGTTTCTCATGGTTATTCAATTTTTAAGAATTAATAAAATAATGAAATAAAAATTATGGAGGAGAAAAATAATAGTCCTAGCTCAGGGACTAGAGAGGTGGTACAGAAGGTGGGGCACTTGCCTTGCAAGCAGCCAGCCAAGATCTGGTCCCCAGTATTCCATATGGTTCCCCAAGCACAACCAAGTTATCCTGAGCACAGAGCCAGGAGTTACCCTTGAGCATCATTGGGTGTAATCCCAAAACCAACAAGGGAAAATTGTCTAGCTCAGAGATGCTTGAATAGCCTGCAGAAATGATAACTCATTGTGGAGAAATGAGTCCACAGTGATAACTCATTGTGGACAAAACGTCAGCTCTGGGGTTTAGAAGTTTAGTGATCAACTATAGTGCTTCTGCTCTTTTAGATTAAAATTTCAGCTTTTGTATTACCCATGTTAAGTAAATTTTTATTAAAGAAAATTAACAATTTGAGAGCATTGATGAACTAACAAATACATTAGAATTAATGAGAAATGCCTCATTTCATTTTTTTACAAGAGGTTTATTTATCTGATTGTAAAAGCAGTCCATTCCTGAAGGAAAATTTTACTAATATAAAATATTAAATAAAGCATTGAACATTCACTTTTGATTTCACTAACTATAGTTTCTCTCAACATAATGAGGTATTTCTTCCAGATCTTTTCTAAGTACTATATATACATGCACTATGTGCATATGGTCTATACATATGTAACCTGACTAGTACTATGTGTCATTTATAGTCTCTTTATATATGTATCTACTATTAAGAGCTTGTATTAAAAAACTGGTTGAATTCACATTTGTATGTAGATCATTTTTGATGCTGCTTTTCATAACATTTTATTTTTTCTTATTTTTCACATGGTGATTTGAGTTCATTTTAATAATTGCAAATTAGTTTTTAAAGCATTCCTTCCCTCTAGGTTAGAGCATTTAGGCTGATTCTGATTTCAGCCCACTAAGGCAAGTACTTTTATAGGCATCTGTGAATGTAAATCTTGCTCTGCATCTTTGGTTATTTTGGATGTGTCTATGTTCTGTTGGAATCTAAACAGAAACAAAGTTAGGATGCATTTCTAGAGACATGATATGTACCAGCCCTATTAAATTGCTCTTATTCATGCTCTTACCTTCCTGAGCCACCATCTTGTTCTCTCAAGGACTTTTGCAAGGTGAACCTTGGTGCTTGCTCCCAAACATGGAACCATTTCTTAGGGTGCTCCATAAACTAGGACTGACATGTCCAACAGTGACCCAAGAATTTCCCTAGGAACAGATTCATTAATAGGACTAGAAAGAATATTTTAAATTAAGTGCTTTATTGAGGTGAAATTTATTCTTGTATTTTTAAAAAATAAGGTTAATTTTCACATGCCTAAACTGTTCTTTCCAATGTTTGCTAGTTTTTCTGTAGACCGATAATTTCAAAGACCTGAGAAAGACTTTGAATTCTGACCAGAGCAATAAAGGAAAGTTGAGACAGTGAGTTTCTTTCACAGTAAGACACATAGATGTTCTTCATTGTCATTCTTGACAATGAAGATGTCATTCTCTCTCTCTGTCTCTGTCTCTGCCTCTCTCTCGCGCGCTTGGCGTCCTCTCCCTTTCAGTACCTCTCACAGGTCCTGTCATTTCAGAGTTTTTCTCTTCAGGACTTCTCTCTAGTCTCTGTCTTTGCCTCTCTTGGAATGTTAAGAATGGCAATGATGACATTTTCATTGTGAATTGCAGGATGCGTTGTTCCTCTTTCAAAAAGTGTCTTTTTGTTTCTCAAAATGTGCTGGCTCTCCTTCTTCTAGCTGTCAGAAATGTAAGAGACCTTCATGGAAAGTAAAGTGTATAAGGCTCCTGTCACTTCGTCACACTTGCCGTCTGCTCTGCTGTGGTGCGGGAAATAGGAAGTGTCTGTCTTACAGGTATTAAACCCTGTTGCCAGTGTGACCAGTGACGTGGGAGAACATCTCTCCTGGTTCTTCCCTGACTGATGTACTCAGTGACTTTTAAATCAATGTAAAACAATGGTTATTCTGTGTTGGGGCTCAGCGTGGTCCCCAATAGTGCTCACAATCCAATAAGGTCCCGGGCCTCGACTGGTCGGGGCTTTCCACTGTTCCCCACCAAAGGACAAAAGAACAAGATCACAGGCATTTGGAAATTTGAAGCCTCTCTTTTTTTGAATATCTCTTTTTAATCTCTCTTCTCTCACTCCTCATTCACTCCCTCACTCCAAAGACCTCTCCCTTTAATCTCTCCTCTCAGCAGACCCCTCCTCTTAATCTCTCTTCATAACTGACTTATCTCCTGTAGCAGCCCTCTCTCTCTTTCTCTCTCTCTTGCTCGTTCACTCAGGACCTCTGTCTTCAAAGCCTCTCTCTCTTCTGGGTCTCTTTTCAGGTCCTCTCTCCAGACCCCCTCTCTCTGTCTCTCTCTCTCTCTCAGGACCTCTCATTTCAGTTCCTCTCTCCAGACCCTCTCTCTCCTTTCTCTCTCTCTCTTTCTCTCTCAGGACCTCTCCTTTTGGTTCCTCTCTCAGGTCCTCTCTTTCAGGGTTTCTCTCTTCAGTGCCTCTCTCTCGTCTGTCTCTGTTTATTTGGTCTGTCTCTGTCTCGCTCTATTTCTCTGTTTCTTTATCTGTTTTCTGTTTCTCTGTCTTGTTTCTTTTTCTCTATCTCTCTGTATCTCTGTTTCTTTGTCTTTTTCTGTTTCTCTGTCCCTTTGTCTTTTCTCTTCTTCAGGACCTCTCTCTCAGGTCCTCTCCTTACAGGTCCCTTCTCTCTCAGACTGCCCCAGATGGCCGTGGCCCTGGCCCTCTGGCTCTCTGGCCATGGTGCTGGCCCTTAGGCCCAGGCACCACGTGAACTGTGATTGTGTTCTGGGGCTATTAATAGCCGCCCAAACAGAATCAGAATCCAGGCCTCTTAACCATTTTAACTATTCGCAACTGTCAGCTATAATACAGGACCCAGGACCCAACAATTCTGAGAAAAGCTATGATAACTTATAAAGATATACTTATTATAATAGTTATCATAAATCTGAAAAGAAAAAATAAGAAGACAAATGGAACCAGAATAAACACCAGCAAACCAGAGATTAAACTAACGATGCAACATGTATACCATTATACTATAACTTTTCTTGAGTGCCTAATAATTGCCTGATACTTGTGAGGAAGCCAGTATTATTCAGACTTACTTGCAATACATTAATTGTCCATGATACTGTTTTTATAATCTCTAATTTTAATTATATGAAGAGATTCAGAATAATATTTTTTAAAATATAGACAAAAGAGAACTTCACAGAAAGTATATTTCTTACCAAAATGCATGTTGCACATAAGTATATAATTATATTCAGAGCCTAAAATAAAATGCATTTCTTACAGTGACCACAGAAAAGAATACTTTCAAATCCACCTGTCTCCCAATATATACCAAACAAATTCTAGGGCTTATTTTCTAGGTGCCAATGGAAAAGGAGAAATAGAAACTGATTGTTTTTACAACTTCAGCTTCTTATCTCCTCAATCATACTCGAGATAAAAAGGCTTTGCTCTCCATAATAGATAAAAGTTGAATAATATGACAAACATTCTCTTTGCCAAAACCCTAGTAAATTAAGGCTATTTCTTTGTCATCCCACCCATAGGACAACAGCTTAGCTCTATATTTAATCTAAAAGAAGTCTGAAATTTACTTTGATGTAGTGAATTACCTGTCACAACTACTTATGATGCATATCTGTGTTCTTATGAATATTGAGTAAAAGAAAAACATATGATAGTCCTTGCACAAACTTTTAAAGTATTTTATAAGTAAAACATAGACATATACATTTGATTTTTATTTGTTTTTGAATGATACCAGTGGTGCTCATGGGTCACCCCTATCTCTGCACGTATGAAATCTCTCCTGCTGGGTCTCAGGGAGGCATGAGGGGTTCCAGAGAACTAACCCAGTCTGTTGTGTGCAAGGCAAGTGGCTGTGTACTTGACGAACTAGCTCTGCAGTCCCTATGATCTATGCAAAAGGTGGTTCTTTATAAGATGTGTTGCAACTACATATCCAAGTTATTCTAATATAGCTTGATACATTTTCTAAATAGTATGTTAAATAGTATTTTCTAAATACTTCTGTGAATCCTTGATATAGATCATGATATAGAACACTGACTGGTCTCTTCATGGTCCCATTCAGACTCCTTTAAAGAAGATTAAACTCTTATGGAGAACTGGATACTTACTTAACTCTATTTTAAGCCTTCTATTCTTTTGTATCTGACATATTTAACTCAATATATCTGTGAGAATGTCCATCATTTTGACTTATATATTACTATATACATATATTTAAAATTTTTATCTATTCAAATAATAAATGTTTGGCTTGTGCTCAGGTTTTGGCAATGATGAAAAGTAACCATGAATATTTTTGTGTAAGTCTTTCCTTCGGTAAGCTTATGTACACTTTTCTGTTGGGTTAGAGGTTAAATTTCTTTTTCATAGCTATATTCATATATTTAATATGCATATGGTTGTGTAGTTTCAAGAAAAGTTGTACAACAAAGTGAATAGACCTCCACCAGTAGAGTATAAGAATATCTATTTCTCTTTATTTTCTCCAATACTAGGTAATGGCAGTTTTGGCTAAATGTGTTTTGACTAAATTTTTATTACTATTACACTGTAAAAAATGGCAGTTTTGACAAAAATTTTGACTTACAATATTTATTTTAGCTATCCATCAATGTGTTTTTAATTTGCACTTCCTTAGTAACTAATAAAGTTGAGCAGCATTTTATATTCTTGCTTGTGTTTGAATATTTTCTCATGTGAGAAATCACAAGTCTTTTTTAGCTGTAATTTTTAATGTTGCTCTTTTTTCTTATTGATTTATAAGACTTTTTATTTACTCTGAATATGGTAGTCATTTGTATTACCAATATTCTTTGCATTGTCCCATAATGATAAACAGAAATTTCTAATAGTAATATAATCTAATATAAATTTTCCTTTATTGTTACTTTTTACTTTTTCTTTTATTTTACAGTACTTATCATTTTCTGTTTAGGAAAACTTTGCTTCTACCAAAGTAATTAGTGTATTAGTCCAAGTTACCTTTTATATTTAGAACAATATTCTCTATCATCTGAAGTTAACCCACTGCCATTTATTAAAAACACTACTCCTTTCTCACTGCACTGCTACATCACCTATAAAGATTGATTGGAATATCTCGGTAGATCTGTTCCTAAGCTCTGTTTTGAGTTGAGCAGTTTATTACTCTATGTGTCAATGGCTTAATTTATTGAATAATTTATATTTGTAGTAATATAACTGGTATTGTGACATTCTCTGATATTCATTCCTCTGTGTTGCTTTGACTATTTGGGGGCCAGTAACTTTCTACATAAATTTGTTGGCTAGAATTTTGTTGACTAGTTTGAAATAATAGTGGGAAATAGTAATGCTACACTAGAACTGAGTATATTGAAAGTAAGTAAAGGTATATGCTATACATATCATATTGCAAACTACAGTATTTTGCAAATATTACAAAGTATTGCAAACTAAATGTGCAAAAAGGGGGAGGGAGAGAGACAGACATTCAGTCAGACAGAGAGACAGAGATAAATTGAAACACAGAGAGAGAAGAAAAGTGCCTGCCATAGAGGCAGGTGGTGGGGGGTGCTTGGGGACCTGGGGGCATTGGTTGACTGAAATCCAATCATGAACAACTTTGTAATGTTCTATCTCACAGTGATTCAATAAAACACACACACACACATAAATTTCTTGGTGAGAATAGTTTACTGACTTCCACTAAAAACTTATTTATGGGACCTGGGAAGTTTGTTCAAGTGCTAGAACCCAGACCCAAATTTGATTCCGGGACTTCATATTTCCCACCCCACCTCATCATGACCAGAGAAGCCTTGATCTCGCCAAATTATTTATTTTAATAATTTGTATAGTATTTAGTTTTTAATGCATATTTTGTTTTTTGTTAATTTTGTTTTCGAGATGTTCCTGCCTGTGTTCAAGGCTTACTTCTGCTCTGTGCTCAGGGATCACTCCTGGCAGGGCTCAGTAGACCATATGCGGTGCTGGGAATTGAATCTGGGTCAACTATATCCAAGGCAGGTGCTTACCTACTATGCTGACTCTATGGCCCCAGTGCATACTTTGAATTCATAATTAGTCATTATTTTATCTCTTCCTTGTTTTAGCCTTATTTTTGTTTCTGATGCAGTGGCTAGGACCTCTAGAATAACATTGAACAATAGGCGGGGAGTACGAAGCCAGGCTCCGCTTAGCCTGTGGAGGAAGCCGTTAATGTTTGTCATTAAGTAAAGCTCTTGATAGCATCTGCTAAAGGGCTTTATCAGATTAATACTTTTTCCTCCCAATCCTATTTTACTGAGTTTTTTATTTAAATAGAGTTTATTATTAATATTTTTCCATATCCCCATATGTTGAAATATTCAGGTGCTTTTCCACTTGTATTTATAAGATGCTTCCCATTGGTTAATTTGACAATGTTAAACTAACCTGTACTTTTAGAATAAACCTTTCTTGATTGTTATGTGCAATCTTTTTAAACTTTTTTTAGTCTCAGCGTTTAGATAACAGCCCACAGAATCACAAGCAAGCATAAGTTCCTCCTATGACTTCCCCAACAGCCGTTGTGATTAACAGTCTCCTTCGCCTCCCTCAGCCTTCCTCTGGTGCCCCTTAGATAACAGCCTCCTCTGAACTTAAAAAACCCCACTTCTTTTGGTTTGAATTGACCAATCCAGCCGGAATCTGAGAACCCCAAAGAACTCCACCCACCCACCCTAAGAAAGGCATATGTCCCAGCTCTGCCTCATTCTTACCCTGTAACTTGCCTTGATATCACTCTGTGACCCCTGCAAACGTGCCACCTACTTCCTGTGATCAGAAAACCTCTGGGACCTGTGAGTAATAGACTTCTCTGCTTAGGAGAAAAATTCTCAGAATTCAGTTCTTAAATTGGGGAGATAAATTTTACTGGATTTATAAACTATAAAAATATATAATAGAAATCTTACTAAATTTATGACAGATATTAATTTATAATTTTCTCTCTTGTAATTATCTTGCTCAGTAATGTTATCAAGGCCATGCTAGCTCACAAACCTACAAGATACTCAATGATTCTTGTAAACAGTTGATATTCATGTTAATTTACTTTATATATATAGTCACTATTTTTGATGGTCATCATTCTTTAGTGCATTCTCAGGATCTCACCCTAAATCATTTTCCTTCTTCCTAAACACACTGTAATAATAATCTGGTTGTAGCAAATTCTCTTAGAACTGATTTTCTGAAAAAAGCTTTGATATTTATTTAAAAAATAGTTTGTAAGGCTCAGTTGACATCTAATACATGGCTTATATTTAAAGTATGCAAGTTGTTATCTTGACATGTATACCACAGCAAGTACAATCACCATTCCCTTCAGACGTTTCCCTGTGTTCAATTTTGATTCTCCAGAAGCAGAGGATAACTTTGAAAGCACTAGAACAAGCCCATTTTTCCTGGAGTTTTTAGATTGGGCTCACTATGATCTAGGCAAGCATTTTCAATTTCCTGGTCTAGATTATGAATAAAAGTAATTATTAATACTTACATGGTGCTTTCATGTATCTGATACTATTGTAAGCACATTTTAAAAGACACATGAAAATATTTCATTGATTTAATTTAATCCTCAGCACAACTTTACTAATTTGGTATATTATTGTCTCCATTTCATCATGGAGGAAACTGAGGTGGGTACCAAACTCTCTACACATGTGTCTCTGTACACAATCATTGAGCATGAGCATCCTTTGGCTCCCTCTGAAGTTACTAGCAGACTGGCTGGTGGTGAGGTAATTAGCACAGATTAATTATTTTAGTTATTTTGAATCCTTTATCAAATTTTTATTTGGGGAAAATTTGAAGATATAGATTACTAGATAGAGTAAAAAATAAATCAATAATCTAACCAGCCAAGGATAATAACTTTTTACAAGTAATTATTCTTTAAATCTTTTCTGATTATAGATAATGCAACAGAGCTGTCACTAAACTTTGGGAAAACTACAGTGGTTAACTTCAAGTATCACTGTCACTGTCTGTATCACTGTCTTCCCGTTCATCATCGATTTGCTCAAGCGGGCACCAGTAACATCTCCATATGTCCTGTCTCATGCAAGTAGAGCCCAAGGGCATCTGCTTGCTCCAGGAACATAAAGAGCCTCAAACCATTCCATCAAGTCATGGGAATGAGCTCTATAATTGTTACTGGTATTTGGCATATCAAATACGACAAAGGTAGCCTGCCAGGCTCTGCTGTGCGGCGTGGCGTACTCTTGTAGTCATCTCTAAATCCAGCATTTATTGATGAACGGGCTGTGATAGACTGGTCTGCTGGGTGGAGTTCTGATGAGGGGAAGTCTGAATGTGGAAAATGGAGGCCATCATGGAGTGGGAGGTCGTCTGGCTTCTTGCAAGGCTCTGCTGGGGTGGCGGGCCAGGGGCTAGAACCCGCCATCCCTCCCCGGCGCCTCGTGAAAGGCTGGGCACAGGGAGAGCCAGTAGCAGCTCTGCCCCCATGTCTGTGAGTCTCTGGATCAGCATACCTGGGCCGGATTGAAAAAAGACTGCTGCAGGGTGGATCTCGATGAGCTGGGCTGTGATAGGCTGATCTATCTCACGAGAGAACAAGTGAGCAGAAAATAACTGGCGGGAGGATTTCTGGAAGACCTGGAACAAGCCTGCAAGCCACGAGATGTGACGCGTAGGCTGGGCTTGGGGTTCTGGGCACCGAAGGGGTCAGGAGCTGAGGCATAAGGGCTGAGGCAGGCGTGGCAGCTAGCTAGGATCCAGGGGCTGATTTCCCTCAGCAGTAGAGAACACTGAGACTTTCAGGAAGAGATCAAGCAGCTGCACTGGTGGAAGGGAATAGGCTTTTTTTTTTCTCCCAGTAGCGGTTTCCTTACCTTGCGGTTGTATCACCCCTCCCACTTAGAATGATGACCTGACGTTGACATCAAACAAGGATCACTCAGAAAGTGCCTGTGCAGTTAGCTCTGCTTGGGAAGGAGAGCGGAAGTCCTACCGCTCTTACTGGAGAATCCCTTGGGATCTCCGTCCCCACCCCCCATCTTATTTCTGAAGTACTCCAGAAGAGGGAGTATTTCCTAATATTCAATGCCTCGGCCATGAATCCCTCGGGACCCGAGTCCTGCCCCAAGGCTAATCTCCTTTTCCCTGATGGGCGCGGTCCCATGATCTCTCCCAGACAGTAGCCAACTTCAAGTAAATTATGAGAAATAGAAATACTGAAGGAAAGGGCTTTTAAACTTTGCTTTCAATTTTTTCATTGAGGTAACATTTGTTTTAAGAATAGATGCTTATATATTTTTATAGAACAATGATAGGTGATACCACACCTAGCCACAAAGTGCCAGTCTTCTTCTATCACTGACCACAGGACCCTTTGAGTTCACTGTCTCCCTCCCACTTTTTAACTACTTCTATGGTCAGAGTCTAATGGTTAGTTTCCACTGGACATGCCCATTCCTTTGTTTGTTTATATCCCATGTATGACTGAGGTCATCTGATATTCACCTCTCTCCTTTAGACTTAGTTTGCTTAGCAGGCCATTTTTTGTTATAGAGACTATAACGAAGACTTTCATCTTTTCTAAGAGTTGAATAGCATTTCATTGTGTCTATACAATTTCTTTCTCTACTTGAACAGTTGATTGTTTTCATATTCTGGCTATTAAAATAGTGCTACAATGAACATGATTAATGCATATATCTTTCAGATTTGTTTTTGTTTGTTCTTTGGATGGATCCCTGAGAGTGATATTTCTAGGTCAGATGGTGACTCTAGTTTTAATATTTTAAAAACTCTCAGGGCCAGAGCAATAGCACAGCAGGTAGGGCATTTGCCTTGCATGCAGCCAACCTGGGTTTGATCCCTGGCATCCGGTATGGTCCCCTAAGCACAACCAGAGTAATTCCTGAGAAAAGAGCCAGAAGTAACCCCTGAGCATTGCTGGGTGTGACCCAAAAAGCAAAAAAAAAAAACCACCCCATTTTTTCATAGAGACTGCCGGTTTATATTTCCATCAACTGCATTAGTGTTCCATTGTTTCCCACACCTTTGTCAGCTCTGTTAGCTTCTAGACTTTCTGGTATAGATTAATCTTACAGATGTGAGGTGGTATCTTTTTTATTTCAATTGGATATCCCTAATAACCAGTGATGATGAGCATTTTTATTTAGTTTGTTTAGGTTTTTTTTTTTGCTTTTGGGTCACACTGGCTATGCTCAGGGGTTATCCTGGTTCTTCACTCAGGAATTACTCCTGGCGGTACTTGGGGGACCAAATGGGATACTGGGGATCAAACCCAGGTCAGCCACATGCTAGGCAAAAGCCCTACCATTGTACTATCACTCCAGCACCCTTTTTCTGGGTAAGTTTAGATTTAGGGGTTTTTTTCTCTTATATTACTCAGGATTTACTCCTGTCTCTGCACTCAGGGATCACTCCTGGTAGGGTCAAGGAACCATATGGAGTGGCAGGGATTAAAGGCAGTTTGACTGCCTGTCAGGCAAGCCCCCTACTCTCTGTACTATCACTCGGACTCCTAAACTGCTACTTTATAGTTGCATAGCCTTAATCAACCATTGCTTATCAATCATTGCTTGGGTTTTGAGGTAACTACTAGAGTAACCCACCCACACGGCAGAGCCTGGCAAGCTACCCGTGTCATATTTGACGTGCCAAATACCAGTAACAATTACGGGCCTCATTCCCGTGACCTGATGGAATAGTTTGAGGCTCTTTATGTTCCTGGAGCGGGCTGATGCCCTTGGGCTATCTCGCATGTGACAGGATGTATTGAGATGTTACTGGTGCCGCGTCGAACAAATCGATGATATACGGGAAGACAGTGATACAGTGATACAGTGGTATCACCCTTCCGAACCCCTCTTTTGACATCGATGATCACTTCTTTGTAGAATGGTGAGATCTTGTTGGTAAATCCATAATACAGCTCACGAAGGATCTTGATGTATTGGAACTGAACGCCCCTGTTTGGCTAGGGCTTCGATGACCACTTCAGTCTCCACAGAATCAAAGGCTTTCTTTAAATCAATGAACGTGAGACAGAGCGGCATCTTGAACTCCCTACAAACTTCAATGAGCTTGGTTACGATGTGGATATGGTCGATTGTGCTGAATCCTTTTCGGAAGTCAGCTTGCTCATATGGTTGTCCTTCATCTAATGTTCTGCCAATCCTGTTCAGGGTGACTCGTGTAAACAGCTTTTAGATGACAGACAACAGTAAGGTGGGCGATAGTTGCCAATGTCGTGGATGTCTCCCTTCTTGAACAGTACAACTGTCCTGCTGGTTTTCCATTGGGAGGGCACCTTGCATTCAGACAGGTAGCGTATGAAGAACCAAGCCAGCGTATTGATGAGTCCTGAAGGCAGATTCTTCAGGTTTTCAGGTCTGACTTTGTCTGGGCCTGGTGCTGTTCTCTTCTTTACCGACATTTATTTTTATATCATAGATATTTGACCTTTGTCAGATGCCAGTATGTTTCCAATGCAAATGTGTTCTCCTTTTCATAAGAGTTTTTTTTTCCCTAGGATCATTTTTGGTGTAATAATTTGTATTTTTAAAACTACGAACTTAGGGGCTGCAAAGATGGCTTAATGCATTGAGTGCATGCTTTGTATGCAGGAATAATGGGTTGAATTCCTGGAACTTAATAGAACTCTGAGCACTTAATAGAACTTAATAGAACCCTGTCAGCTGTTTTATTGTTCAATAGATAAATAAACAAAAAATACAAAAACTTGATTTTGGTGGATATGTGTGATTCATGCAATAGTTTTCTTCATTTCCATTTTTAAAAGTTATACATATTGCATGCAGCCAGAACCAGGTTCGATTCCTGGCGTCCCATATGGTACTCTGAGACTCAGAATGAAATACAAAAAGTATCTGGTATACAAGACAAAATTACTCAGCAAAAGAATAATTAGGCCTATCTCAACAATTCTCAGAAGAAAAGAAAATTAATAAATACCACCTCCATCTAGGCTAAATCTTGAACTGAGCAAAATAATATCAAATATATATTATAACTATATTTAATTATGGAGTGGCTAGTATATGAATAATGAATACGTATGATATCATAATGGAGAAATAACATATTTTTTAAAATACAAGTTTGAAACTAAGATACACAGTATATGAAAATAAAATGCTCTAAACTTTACAAGAATCAATAAATGTAGATGTAGAGTCCCTAAGATTATAATCTCCGCATTTTGTGTATTTTAGATGTTTTATTACTTTCAAGTGAAGATTTTTACCTTTTTTTTTTTTTTTTTTTTTTTTGCTTTTGGATCACACCCAGCAATGCTCAGGGGTTTCTCCTGGCTCTGCACTCAGGAACCACTCCTGGCGGTGCTGGGGGACCATATGGGATGCGGGGGATCGAACCCAGGCCAGCATGGGCCGGCCGCGCAAGGCAAACACCCTACCCGCTGGGCTATCGCTCGGCCCCAGATTTTTACCTTTTAGAGAAATCTCTTAAGTATTTATTAGCGAGATGATTTAGTGGCAGTGAATTTTTTAAAACTACTTTTGTCTAAAAGCTTCTTATTCCTCCTTCACATCTGAGTGATAACCGAGCTGGGTATAGTACTTGGTTGGAGGTCTTTTCTATTCAGTATAGATCATATCACTCTCTTCCGAAATATACAATTTCTGCTAAGAAATCTGTGAACAATTTTTGTGGTTTCCTATATATCAGACTCATGTTTTTCTTTTACTGGTGTTAAGATTTTTTCTCATCATTATTATGGGTTTTTTTTTTGCTATTTTAATTATTATGTATCTTGGTTTGCATGTGTTTGGTTTTGTTTGGAGTCTTTGGGTTTCCTGAATCTGTTTTTGTCTTTTTCAATTTAGGAAATTATTAGTTATTATTTTTTTTTGAAAAATATTCTCTTGTATGCTTTTTCCTTTTGCTGAATTATGTGCTATAAATTTTGCTCTTCTTGGTTCTGTCCCAAATGGTTCTATATTATAGTTAGTTTTACTTTTTTTTTTATTTGGTCTATATATATTTTTGCACAGTTTGAGTTCATTGACACAATTTTATTCTTCCTCCGTTCTGTTACTGGGTTCCTTTAAAGTTTTGTTCCCTTTTTTTCTGTTTAGATTTTTAGCTAAAATCCTTAGCACTGTTATTTTTTTTTAATTTCCTCAAATGTTCCGTCAGATATTTTTCTATCATTTTGAAGTTTTCTCACACTGATTTCATTTCACGGAAATCATTAGGACTATTAGGACTATTGTTTGGAAGCTTTCCTGATTACTTTTTGTTGATTTTTGTTCTTGATCCTGATCTTTTGTTTTGGGGGCCACACCCAGCAGTGCTCAGGGATCTTCTTGGAGGATCAAGACCATCTGTTCTACCAGGGATCAAATCCAGGTTAGCCTCGTTCAAGACAAGTGCCTGCAGTACTATGGCTCTGGTCCTCCTCAGGTAGCATGGATGGTGACTTGTATAGCATGTTATGTTGAGTTCTTCCCCTGAGGCTTTCTTGCTTCATCAGCATGTTTCCTTCCTCAGTCTCCTTCTTACCTGTTGTGCTTTGGGCAGGGGGAGGGAGAGGAGGTTTTGTGAATGTCAGAGCAGGGAGTAGGGGCAGAGCGCCTGCGTTTGTGCAGACTTAGATGGCAAGCCGGGGTATAAAATAGCTAGTACTTAAGATCGCCTGTGCACTAATTTTGAAAGGGCCAGATTAGTAATCAAGGATTCCGTGTCACCGGTACCTAGCAGCCCTCAGCTGCTGTGGTCACGCGGCCCTCAGCAGTGGCTAAGAAATCCATGCCAGGAGATAGAAAGGGGGAATCGTGGCATCAGTCATTCTGATGACAGAATATGTGATGGTAGGTGGGCCCCTCACTGGTCGCTTATGTGAAGTGTGTGTGTGTGGTGGGGGGGGAGGAAAAGGTCACTTTCTGCCAATCTGCCTCTGCTGCCCAGGGACCCCCTGGGAAGGGTAGGTGTTACCCAGATTTTGAAGGTTCTTGTCTTTGCCTCTCTGAAGAAGAATTTCAGGAAGAGATGAGCAGTGAATTAAAACTGATATTGCTTAGAGGTTTATAGGAAGGGGAAGGAGGAAAGAAAGTGGGGGGGAGAGTACACATTTTAAGAGGGGAAATGCTGGCGCCTCGACCACGTGGACTCACGCAGCACATGGGCTCTTGCAGCATAAACCAGCTCTTCCTTTGTTCAGGGTAGCTTTTATAGGTTTTAGAACGTTGCTAAGGTGTTGTCAAGGGGGGGTAGTGTTGGATGATCTTCTTTGTGTAATTCCTTTCCTGTCCTTTGTTCCTGGCAGAGCTTCTCTTGAACTTCTCCAGCCTTCCCTGGACTTTTTGGCTCTAGATGAAGCCTTAACAGGCCTTAGTTTCTATTTCTGCAAAATAGGCTTTTTGTGTCCTTGAAGCTGTTTTATTATATCCTTGAAATTCCATTTCAGTGGCCTCCATACTACCTCACTGCCCGCATCAGCGTATAATCAGGATAGTAGAGTTTGGCTGACTGTGGACAGGCAAGAGACCATAGCAGTCATCAGGGTCCTCTTGCTAAAATCTGTGCTTTGAGGGACCAGAAGGGGCGCAGACTGCTTTATATCTTAAGAGTGCAACTTTCTTCCTATTAGTCAGATTTAAACTGGTAGGGACCAGGTCTTCTGGTCTATAGGCACAAGTTCCAATGGTTTCTCCACCCCCAACTAGTTCAGCTGTTTGTTAGGTTTGAGCAGAACTCTCCATAGTAATTTGCCCTAAGGATCTGTTACTATGGACACTGAGATCTGGTGTGGTTTCCCCCAACACTGAGATGAGCAAGGTTATGAGAGGTTGCCAAGATGGTGCCTGCAGCAACTCCAGCCCCTTTATACCCTATAATTTCTTGCCTCCAGTTCCAGTGAGTGTAAGTATAAGATTGTGGGTTTGGTTGCTAGATGTTTGCTGAAATCTCCCATCCCTCACCCCAAGTAAAGTTTCGCACCTCAGAAATCACTTCTCTAAAACAGCTTGTTACCCTGTTGTGGGATTTATTCCTCCAGGAGGTTGTCTCTCTGCCTCCAATTCATTTAAATGCACTCCTTTGTCACGTGCAGTGAAAGCTTTCTTCATTGTCATTTCAAGTCCTGTGTAGGTTTGTGCAAATTTTGGCATAGTTTTGCTCTGTTTATGGAAGTAGGTAAAACAAGTTCTCCCCATTTCATCATTTGGCGCTGCCTCTACTAGGATATCTTTGTATTTTAATGATGGTTTCTTCTGCAGTGCAGATGCTTTTTTGGATGTAATCCTATTTGTTTATTTTTACTTTTGTTTTCCTTTCTGATTGATTCAAATTCCCAGATACACCACTGAAGCCAACAGCATGGACTGTTTTGTTTATATTTTCTTTAAAGTAGTTTATTATTTCAGGTCTAATATCCAAGTCTTTAGTTATATTTTTTATTTCTGCCTGTTTAGCGGCCACACCCAGCGATGTTCAGGGCTTACTCCTGGCTCTGCATTCAGGGATCACTCCTGGTAGGGCTCAAGGGACCCTGCAGAGTACCTGTGATTGAATCTGGTACTAGGAGTCAGCAATATGCAAGGCAAAGCACCCTACCCACTGTATTGTCTCTCTGGCCCAAGACTGATTTATTTCAAATGAACTTTCGGCATAATTAATTTCTGTTACTTTCCATTTCTGACTTTGCATGAGGCTATCTAGAAAAAACTTAAGGTTTTTGGTACAATGCTGTTTAAAATTTTACTAGGTAAGGCCATACACTGTAAATGAATTAATGTCAGTGTACACATGTGTTCCTGGACCAGACACTGGCAAAAAAACCTCCAAAGAATTTCTGACATAATTCTATGATATCCAGTTGTTTCTTTACTCTTTCTTTTTAGATGGATAAAGTAAAATGTAATATTTTTTTTTCAATCCAAAATTTTATTTTATTTTTTTTTTAATTTTTTTATTTTTACAATTACAAAAGATATACAATTAAAAAGTTCATATTTGGGTTTTGGTCATACAGTGTAGCAGCACCCATCCCGCCACCAGTGCCCATCTCCCACCACCAACGTCCCCGGTTCCCTCCCACCTCCCTCCAGCCCTCCTCCATGGCAGGTTCTTTATTTCTTTCCATTTCTCTATCTTTCTCTTTTTCTTCCTCTCCAGACTATGGATTACAGAACATACATTAAAGGGTTGTCATGTGTATCCTTTTGCCTCTATTTAATGCTCAGTTCTAGGTTGGCATTAGTACCCTCACAATTGTTAGCACACTGTTCCATTTTCTGTCTTACCTAGCCTCTGAAACCTACACGTTTGTGATAATTTCCACCTTTGACAGGACCTCCTGATCTATGTTTCACTTGACCTTGGATATTGGTATCATAATATGTACCTATATATTTATGTTATGCAGATAAATGCAGTCATTCTGTAACTGTCTAATAAACAGCATTGCTTTGACCCAAGAGTCTAGAGACACATACAGCTTTTTTTTTTTTTTGGTCTGCTTTTTTTCTGTTCATTATGTTGCTCTAATTCTAATTTTGTTCACTGAAATAGTCATGCAAAGTTCTTTCTGGTGTGTAATCTGTCCTGACAAACTCAACACTCCAATTCTGCTGTTGCTCCCTTCATGGGCACTAATCTCTCTGCCATGCTTTGTTTGGAGATTGTCTGGGGTGGTTCTCCGGAATGATGAATGCCATCTTTGTTTAAAGAGTCAAGAGTGAAAATAATCTAATTCTACCCAAAAGAGGGACAGCAAACCGATCCTCTGTTTCCATTGCTTTTTGGAAAAAAGAACAGTAAATGACAGCAAAACTGAATAGCTTGATACTTGCACAGTATAAATTACCCAGCGGAAGAGATGTGTTAAGTAAAGTGAGGATTTGATCTCTGCCTTTCGGTTTTCAGTCATTGTCAAGCACGAAGTACAAAAGTTGGCTCTGCAAACCTTAGCTTTATCCAGGATACTAGAGAGAAAGCCAAGAGATTTTTTTTCCTCCTGCTAAGTTTCTCAGGATTGGTCTTTTGTGGCTATGTTTACATTGGTAAATAAAATCAGACTTTAGCCATTTTTTGCTACAGTGGCATTTTATAAATAGTAGGTTGGAACCTATTAATGGATAATGAAGTCAGTTTAGCATATCATTACTTTTTCTATAATGGAATAATAAATAAAATGGCATAGAATGGGATTGAGAATTGGATGGAATGCAGAATTTTTTAAGTGCACTGAATGAGTAAGAATGTTTAAATGGAACTGTTTTAGATTATAGTCTTAAGTATTTGTGTACTGCATGTTAAAATATACATTTTATTGTGAATCATGGTCAAACAATAGTTGCTAGAATTTTTTTATATTAAAGATTATTTTCTTGGACTGTTTTGATATGAACAACTTTTGTAAAACTGTTTGCTTGGAATTTAATAATTATGATTTGTGATTGAAGTGATCATAGAAAGTATTCAGATTGCTGTGAACAGTAATTATTTTCTTGATGATAAAAACTCCAAGTAGAAAAATGTCTGGCTTATCTGAATCTGCCTGAATTATTGACCTAAATATGCAACACTCAGGTAGTAGCACCTTATACTTTGGCAGGAGGATGGCTCCTGTTAGTAAAATTATGTACCTCTTTGTCTCTGACTAGAATGAGGAATTTATCAAGCCATTCACTGTTACTCAATTACAATGACATGAGTTAATTAATAAACTTTACTATGGTGGGCTAAGTTGTGTCGTTTCCTCACCCAATTCAGCTTAATTCAAACTGTGTTGTTTTGAGTTCACATGAAGCAGAATAAGAACTTTAGTCACATTTATTCCATGGCCTATTCATTTATCAGTAAGATTCCCACATGCAGAAACAGACTTGTAAATATGTATGTACGGAGCATATCAGTATATGTTGTGTTTTGCCAAATGTAGCTATTCTTGATTACTTCATCTTTGTAAACTAAAGAAAAGTAACACAATAGACAAAAAAACTGCTCTTGAAAAAGACAGAGGATAACTGGTAGACTATTTGAGATTGTGTTTGGACTCAGAGGTAAGTAAGGAAAGGTTGATTTTGACTAGTGATATCTGTGCTTAACTGAGGAGACAGCATGTGTTTGTTTTAGAACTTTTGGTTTAGTAAGTCAAGAAATATCTTGGAAATATGAGATGCTACGTCCATTTTATAGGGAGTAAAATAGGTTGTACTTCTTCAGTGAGAGGAACTGCAGTTACATGTTGAAGGAATAACTACCGAGAAGGAGGAAGAAGGTAGACCATTAATGCAGTGCAGTCAGTTTATCTTAGGCTCCTAACATTTAATGAGAGAGATGAGGCTAAGGGAATCGACAAATGATAGGTAGATAAATAGATGATATATAGGTAACATCTTTTTTATCATGATAGAACTCTTTTAAAATAAAAACTGCTATAACATTTATATCATATTTTGCTTATTTGCTCTGTGCCTCACTTGTGTATAGTTAATACTGAAGGAAACAGAACAAGAGTCATTTATAAATAACATATTAGTAAATCAAGTTAAAGGGACTTTATTTATTCTTTAACCTACAGTTTGCATTAATTGAGAACAGTCATGAGAAAGTTTGCCAGCCTCACCTGAGGTCAGGTGGATTAACAAAATGAACTGTTTCATGCCCAGAAATAAATGTATTCCAATTATAAATATGAATCAGTTATAAAACAGATTCTTTTCAGTGCAAAATAACCACACTGTTAATATATTTGTGCCCCAATTAAAAATGTGTTAAGAACACACATTCTGGGCAAATGTTCTGGGGGTGATTCTCATTTTTGCTTTGAATCGTGCATAAACAAAATTGGTCTCTATCCTTGGACCATAAGCAAATTCAGATCTCCCTGTTTTCTAGAAGAATAAGAATTTTAAATGAGTATGTTTAAGTTTTGTAGAGCCTAGGGTTTGACGCTGTTTCTTTTGAATTTCCCCTGTCTCCAGGAAATCACTTTGAACTTGTATACTTAGAAAAATCTGCTTTGTTCTTGTTTTGTATGCCCTAGAGTGATGTTATTTATTTCTATTAGGGAAAAATTTGGAAGCTCCATCAATGATAGTTTTCAGCATCCTTTTTTGCTGTTTTAGCTTTATTTTTTTTTTAAACTTTTAGGTCTATGAGCCTATTCTCAGAAATTCCGAATGAAACTGAGGATTTCACAGTGTATGAGTAAAATCTCTGGGTAATCCCGTCTTCACTGCTTGACCTGGGGTATTTTTTTTCTTTTGGATAACACCCAGCAATATTCAGTGTTTACTACTTGCTCTGCACTCAGGAATTACTCCTTGCAGTGCTTGGGGGACCATATGGGATGTCAGGAATCGAACCTGGGTCAGGTGTGGGCAAGGCAAATGCCCTACCTGTTGTACTATTGTTCCAACCACCCCAGAGCAAATTTTTAACCCTATCTAACCTTTTTTCATCATAAAAATGGGGTTATTAATAATATTTGCCCCATATCACTGCTGTATTAAATTAAGTGAAATTAAGTGGGATCACTGGCATAGCACAGCCCATAAATAAGTGCTTATAAATATCAGAAATAAAGATTTATATATGATAAATCTATCTTTATCATCATCATAAAAGTATCATTATAAAAGAATATTTGGAATTTCACTGAGTTAAATTCATACATTTTTTCAGAGTATTACTTAGATTATACCTTCAAAAATAAATCAAGATTCAATATCAAGTTCAAATAAAGGGCAACATTTTTCGATGTTAGGTTTAGGGTTGTTTGTATGTTCATTCCTCATTAAGGAATAGCAAAAACACAAGCTTTTGCTAGACTTTCCAGTTTATTCTTTTGAATTTATAATATACTACTTAAATTATTTAGTCTTTGTCTTGTATGAGCATCACCATTTCTGATTCCCTAGGAAACGATGATGTGATATTGATGACGTGGGATTTGAAAGTTTATGACAAGAGCAATGAGAGAAACTTTGAAGAAATTAGACAAATGCAACCCAAAGTCTTCTCCAATATTTTCTAAACAAATGCAAAAATAATAACAAACAGATCCATTTATAGCTATGTGTTGCCTTGAACATTCTGTGTGGAATTGTAGTGTAGAAGAACCAACAATAAGGCCACATCTTGAGATGTGAGTCAGTCTCAGAGAAAATTTGCACATACAAGCATATGCACACTCCACACATAACCAACAATCACTTTAATGATATAACAAGTGCTTTTATGGTACCATAAATTTTGGGTGTTGGGGGAAAAGACAATGGCTGAACCTATATTTATTCAATGTGGCAGTTAAAGAGAATGAGCTATTACAGATCAACATGGTGAGCTTTCACATAGCAATGTTGATTCAAAATAATCCATTTCTATCATGCGGGTAACTTTGTTCATTGTTTCTGATACACATACTACATGTGATTTTTTTTGAAAGGTGAACTATAAGAAACAAATTTATGATTTAATTGTGTAATGGAGTTATGACAAGGAAATTATACCGAACCTCTATTTTTTTTAATTTTAAAAATAGCAAATATAACAAAATACTGTTAGTGGTCATTGGAATAGTGGGAACCCAGACATTTGTTCTAAATAACCTCAGTTTTTCTATAATTTATAAGTGTCCACAAAAAGCAAATTAATTTGTAGGATCACAGTATGTTAAAAAAATATTACAACAGCTTCTAGTTCTAGTATGTTGGGAAGATAGTATAGGAGCTAAGGTGCTTACCTTGCATGTGACAGATTCCATTTTTAATCCCCAGCCCTTGAGCTCAGAACCAGGAATAGCTCCTGAGTACTGCCTCTTCGAAACCCCCTTGCATCCCACGCACAACACCAAAACAATGCTTCCAGTTTATTGTGTAGACAGACCCTTGGTAAAAGCAGACACTGCATGAGAAGATGCTAGAGTTTGTTACTCATCACTCTCATGTTTTATATCAATGGTAAATGTCACCAATAGAATCTCAACACAGTCTAGACAGCACCATGGCCTCATGCTCTCATGTGTACCCTCCTAATAACCTACCTTGCATTCCAGTGCCGCATGGCTGTGCCCCCATCATGGCACCACGGAAGCTTTTATCTAAGACTTATCTCAGAAATCATTTTCTCCGAACCATCTAATCTTTTTATAACAAAATTTTTCTAAATTGTGGTCCAAAGAGATAGTACAGTTGATAAGTCACTTTCCTTTACATGAAGTCCACCTGGATTTGATTCCAAGCACCCTTTATGGTTTCCCCAAGACTGCCAGGAATGATCGCCGTGTGCAGAGCCAGGACTAAGCCGTGAGCATCACCACATGTGGCGCTGAAAATAACATCTAAATAATTTAGGACATATAGTTGTCTTTTATTCTTATCACCAAGTTGAGAATTCCAAACTTCTGAGTCCTAGTCACTCAGAATAGGCTTTGGGTCCACAAATATTGCATATATCTAAATGTGTGGTTATAGTTCTCATGTTCAAGTTTTTTCTCTAAAAAATCGTCTCCTCTTTGAAATAAAATCTTATCTAAGTCTATTTGCATTTATTTAAAATCTGAGACAGCTCTGAAACCAGACCCTATTTAAACATAGAAAGAGGATTAGATACAGATTAAGCAGATGTTGGGGAACTTACAAGGGGGAAAAGTATGTTCATTTATCTCCCTGTATTTCCTTTTTCTAGGTCTACGGTTTCCTTTCCATCGGCTGTCCTGTGTGGGTGCCAAGTTCTACACATGATTTGATGGATCAGAAGGTCAGATGTCAAGTTTGACTTGACTCTCTGCCTATTTATGATGTTTATGATTGTCATATTTTAGCATTGTGAGTTATCTACTAAGCTGTGGCATTGCTGTAATGAATGATTAACATAGTTTTGAGCTCTGTAGGCATTCAGGGAATTATAGAACGTTAAATGGGCTAAATAAAAATGATAGAAAAAAAGGAATTTTATGAACGTGGGATGGGGGCAGAGGAGTAGAGTGCAAATAAGATAGGGGGAAAAAAAGAAATTCATTTCCATTCATGGCATGAAAAATGGTGTGGATAAAAATTTAGCAATCCTCTCCAATCTGTCTCTTCTATTCTAAAAAAGACTTCCATTGTCTGTTGGTTAGAGTACGTCCACTAGGGTGTGGGCACCTGTGCAGTGAAGCTCTTTTTTTCACTGACCAAGACTCCCAAATCCCCTGAATTCCCCCTCTACACCCCAAGTGTTTGGTCACACCAAGTAGTTCCTTGGGAATGTGTGGTTAGAGTTTAGACCTCTGTCTGTTTACATTATTACAATAACAGTTTCAGTTTGCTTCTCCAGTGAAGGTTGTGTCAGCACTTTGCTTTCTGTGTTTATTATTTTTAGCAGTTTAAAAAGTTAACCGTGGAGAAATGGCTTTCTAGCTGGAAGGTGACATTCAGCCTTGGCAGGGGCCCAAGGGTAGGCTATAGAAATGCTGGCTGGCTGTGCCTTTTGAATGCTGTCTTTGTGGTTCTCCTTGCCCATGGCCTCTGGCCTATTGTCTGGGTGCCTCAGGTGGGGTGGCACTATCTGATTGTAGCTGGTGCTAAGATTACAGTGCTCAATGCCCAGCCCTCCCTGGGGCCCCCAGCCTGGTTGCCTCTGTCTCCCGGCCTTCTCTCCAGGGACCTAGCCACAGCTCTCCTATCAGAAAACACTGTTTGTAATTTATAGAATGTTCAAGGAAAAAGAGATTAGTCAAGAATGTCTAGACCTGGGCTTCTCTAACTTTTTTTTTCTAAACAAAGAATCCTTTTCCCCAATGAAATCTTCCAATGAAACTGAATTTGTAAGGCAAGTGAAAGTACAGTGACTCTGAAGGTTAGGAGGGCTGCCACAAACTCTTCTTACACCTCCTCTTCATTCATCCCCAATCAAGGTGTTTGTAAAGTCCCCATGCAACCACCGGAAGCCTGTGATTCCAAAGGATATTTATGCTTCGTTCTTCCCTCACTGTAAAGAGAAAGAAAACAACAGAGGTTGTTATTAATGCTTAAAATCCCAGACTTTAGACACTAGAGAGCACATACTGTATTAAAGCATTTTCATATAGTTCTAAGAAAGGTCCAACTAATAGGTAATGGGAATCAAGGCAGTGATTAACTCGCAGTGTAGTGAGGATTGCAATGGGAAGACTGCGAGAGGAATGAAATATCTCTATAGAAATGTGGCTGACATCATATTTCTCAACACAACAGCACGAAAATTACTAAGCCAAACATTAGGTATGTAGGGAGAGAAAATATTTCTGAACTTCTTTAAATTCTGAAAATACCAATGAATGTCCTTAAAGCTATGTGGGCCATTAACTGAGTTGGGTCTAAGGTCACTATGCAAAGGTTACTTGTACAATGAAGGTATGCATGCTGCTCTTCCAACATTTTCTTTGTTCAACAACCCCCATCAAGCTAGAAGACAAATTCTCAGAGAATTCCGGTCAATGGACCCAGTGAATCTCTTTTGGGGTCTTCTAGTCTATAAAGTGACTATCAGGTTCTGTGGTTTGAGATGTGAAAATCCCATGGTCAATTTTGTTTTGGTTTGGTTTTGAAGCATACTCAGGTGTGCTCAAGAGTACTTCTTGCTCTCTGCTCAGAAATCATTCCTGGTGGTACTTGGGGACCATATTCAGAGCAAGGATTGGAACAAGGGTGAGCTGCATGCACGGCGAAGCACCTTAACCCCAGCACTGTCTCTGCTGTACCCCATCCACAATATTTGATCCTTACATTACTTTGACATGTACTAATGATTATGCTCTGAGAATCCTTCATGGTATAATCTGTAGTTTCCTCAATACATCTGAATGCTTTTCCCTCGCCTTTAAAAATACAAGATTTCTCCTACATCTTAGCAGTGGTATTTCTTCTGATGAAGATTAGGAGACTGGCCTCTAGTTGGCTATTTTTAGGTTCAGTCTTTTTTACCTAGGGCATATGTCACATGCACTGAGATGAGTGCTCTTATACCTGTGTTCTTACACTTCAGCATTTGACCCTCTAGAACAGTGATTTTCAACCACTGGTCCATGGACTGCTTCCAAAACACAGGTGTAGGAAGATTGAAAGCCATGAGACTAATCCCCTGGGTTATAACTGCCAATCTGCATGGACTGCCTGGACCAGAACACTGCTCCAGAAAGCTCTTTCTTCCCTCTAAAATTTGTTGATCGTGTTTAACTGTTTCTATTTATGTGGTTTTGAAGGCTGACAGTAAACTTGAAAGTAATTATTTGGGTTCAAACACAGCTAAGGATATAGGGTAGGTGCAGATAAGAAACAGCAGCCAATTCTGTTAGACTCATTAGTGTCTGATGGACAAACAAACTGATAAGATCTAGAGAAATGTTTTGAAAAAGAAGATGACAGTTGTAGGAAATGGTCAGAGGTATAATGTAGGAAGAAGTAAACTCTTCCCTTTGAGTTTATATTCAGATATTCTTAGATAATACTGATTTTAGGATCAGGCACTTGTCAGGATCTTTCACATTTATACACTAGACAGGTTCTAACTGATACCCATTATCCCAGTAAGCCTAGCAAGAAGCCAGAGCAACCCACACATCATGCGGTCAGTCGTTCTCAACATCCAAACTCCATAGTTCCTCAGAGCTCCACCCAAGAGAAAACCTGATATTTCGCCCTTTAAGTTTTATCAGTAAATACTTGAGATGAGAGCCTTCTACTGAGAGTATACCACCTACACAGCAGAGCCTGGCAAGCTACCCGTGTTTTATTTGTTATCCCAAAAACTAGTAACAATTATGGACCTCAATTCCATGACCTGAAGAATAGTTTGAGGCTTTTCCTGTCCCAAGAGCAAGCAGATGCCCTTGGGCTACACTTGCTTGTGACAGGACATATGGAGTTGTTACTGGTACCCACTCAAGCAAATCGATGAACAACGGGAAGACAGTGATACAGTGATTGAGTTTATATTACTTTTCTTCAAAATGACAAACTTTCTATTTTTGAGTGATTTCCCAACAAAGAACCAATGCCTGTTTAACTCATAAGATAGATCCACATTAACAAAAATTTAGTCCACTCCATGAAATTACAGCTGAACTGAGTCATGCACCCAAAAAGCATTCAAAATAATCAGATATATTTTAGTCTGTATATAATATCCTTGCCTGCATATAAACACAAATTTCCTAATTGAGTCAAATTAATTTAGCAAGATTTTTATCCAACCAATTTAGTTTAATGTGTATATAAGCATAAATATAATTATACCATGTAGGAGTATAAGCAGGATTTGCTTCTTTGCAACTCTCTGTCCATTTGGAAGGAACTGTATGAGTCATTAAGAGTCAACTTATCTTAATGGAAAGCACCAGACAAAACTGTCTTCTCCATTCCAGCAACTTGGAGCAAGCAATTCCTCTAGAGCCAATATTATTAAAAGTTATGCATATACATATGTATTTACTTATCAGTAATTGACTTTTTTAAATGCAGTGGTTGTGACATTATATTTTAGTTATTCATGAGAATGAGAGTTAAATTGTAATAGCCAAATTCCAACCTATTGATTTTTTCCTACTGACTTTTCAAAAATCAGCAACTGGAATCTTTCCAACCACCATGCTTTATTTAAGAACTGTTTAAAGTGTGAAAAATTCTTACTGAGTGCTATCTTATTTTTCTTCCTCCAACGAGTTTTCTAGTTTGTACTATTGAACTAACAACAACAACAAAAAAAAAAAACAAAAGAGAGAAAAAATAACAAGCAACTCAATATATTATCATTATTGTCCTCACTTTACAGAAAACGAAACTGAGGTTAAATGGTTAAAATAAAAGCCTAACAAGTTTACAATCAGAGGGAAAGATTTCCTTTAGCTAAGATTATTCTATCTCTTTGTATCACTTGTCTTCCCATTGTTCATCAATTTGCTCAAGCAGGTGCCAGTAACATCTCCATTTGTCCCTGTCATGTGTTAGTATAGCCCAAGGGCCTCTGCTCACTCCAGGAACATGAAGAGCCTCAAACTATTCATTCAGGTCATGGAAACGAGGACTATTATTGTTACTGTTTTGGCATATCAAATACAACACGGGTAGCTTGGCAGGCTCTTCCATGTGAGTGCTCTTAGGTTTTGCATTTACTGATGTACTGCATTGCCACAAAGCAGCCACGTGCAACAGGGAGATCCAGTAGCAGCTCCATCTGTGTTTGTGAAATAGGCTTCTCTCTAGGGTGGGGTTCTGTCAAGCTACACTTGAGATTAGCTTCTCTCTTGAGTGAAGCTCTGATGAACTGTGGAATCTGGATGTTGAAAATGTTTTCCATTGTGGTGCGGGGTTCCTCTGGCTTCTTCTGGGGCTCTATTGGGGTGGCGGACCAGGGCCCAAGCCCACCCTCCCTCCTGGACACCTCATGATCAGCTGATCTATATTCTATCTATAAAGTTCTGTTTTATAAGAGAAAACATAAATCACAAATATTCGCTGGATTGGAGAAATAGCTTCAATAGTGGCAAGAGTTAACTGATATGGGGGGGGCATCTTTCTGTACAGAAAATCATAAATACCAGTGATAAACACCAAACTGTATTTTTATCTCCACGGTAGTCAGGGGTGGTTCTATAGCAATTAAGGACTGGATATCTTTATCTTTCTGTATCTCTGTCCTGGTTTTTTGGTGGTGGCAGGCTGAGGGGTGGGGGTCGGAGAATCCAGCTGTGTACAGGTATTACTTGTGGCTCTGGGACTCAGGGAACCATATGTGGTGTTTGGGGTAAGACCAGGATTGGTCATATGCTAGACAAGTGCCTTATCCCCTGTACTATCTTCCCAGTCACTGAATAGGCTTTTGAAGACTAGCTACAAAAATTAAAGGAACGTAGAATGCTTCATTAGTAATTTGTTATGCTTACCTGTATATTATCATGGTAATATTTTGGAGATACATTTTTAAAATTGATCTCAACCTCTTCATGTTCTTTTGAGGGGTGAGTTTTGAGTGGGTACACCAGCATTACTCAGAATTGCTATTGAATCTGTGCTCAGGGAATACTCCTGACCAGACTCAAGGGACCATATGTGGTCCAGGGATCCAAGGCAGGTCAGCTGCATGCAAGGCAAGTGCCTTTTATGCCATTGTATCTGTTGGACATGTAGTAAATATCTTCTTAATATGCACACTTTTTGTTTGGGGGCCACACCCAGTGATACTCAGAGCTTATTACTCGCTTTGCACTCAGGAATTGCTCCTGGAAGTGCTCAGTAGACGATAAGCAATGCCAGGGCTTTGGAGTTGGGTCAGAGGCATGCAAGGCAAATGCCCTACCTGCTGTACTCTCACTCCAGTTTCTTAAAAAATACAATGGTACCTACAATGTTTTTTCTTGGTTGGGAATAACTGCTGGAGTTGCGGCCTTCACATACAAGTCTAGGCAACATAGATGTTGAAGAAGGCATAAAAGTCATCCATTACCAGGTCCAGAGAGATTGTCCTGGGGTTAAGGCACTTGAATGCATATAACTGACTCCTCACTACATGTCTTCCCTTAGCTGGCATTCTCTACTGAGCACAGAGCCAGCAGTCAGCCTTGAACACCGCTGGGTATATTCTACCCATCCCTCCAAGTAAATAAATTAAAATGTCAACCATTACCAAACATGATTTTCCCTCTCTATTAGGTCTTATCAGTATTCCTTCCCAACAACTTCCATTTCTAATTTTATCTACTAACTTCTAATTGCAAAAAGCTGGAAAATGTAGCCAGTTGTCTTGCAGTCCTAAAAGTACAGTAAAATTTTGTTCTAAAGGAATGTCTGTGAGGCACCTAACTGATCTGGTCACAGTTAGGCATCTATTACAACTTCTTTGATTATGAAAGGGACTGACCAGGGTGACAATTTAGATGAGCTGAGCTCAGCATGCTGGATAAAAGAGGACCTAATAAATGCTCCTGTCGAAGACTCCCAGATACTGGCGATATATTTTCTATTTATTGATAAGATGGTAGCAGAGACAGGAGAGAAGAGGTGAATGTGATTAAATTTCTTAGGAATAAATATATTGACCTAAATAATTTATTTGTTAACTACCTGGGCAATTCAAAAATTGGTTTAATCAAACACATGTGTATATATAGAATACATTATATATACATTTATTCATATACATATGCATATATGTGAATGACAGTTAAATAGACATTTAGGTAAATTCTGGAGAAAACATCTTGATAAATATAAAAGATTACATTGTTTTTCTCTGTGCAGTTGATGATATGGCTTATTTTCAGTGTATAAATAATACCTAAATAAGTATATGCATGCGTACAACACACCATATAATTATTGTGAAGTTCTGTGGCACCAATGGCAATAATGCTCAAACTCTGACATCTCTAAAAAATAAAAAAGAAAGCTAAATTATAGAATTTTAAAGAGAATAAGAAGAAATTGTAAAGATATCTAAACACTTATAATTGTAAAGATATCTAAACAGTTATCATAATTGTAAAGATATCCACACAGTTATCATAATTATAAAGATATCTAAACTACTTCTTTAATATTAAAGAAAGTTTGCAAACCCTATTTCTATAAATTTTCATTATGAATTTCCAAATACCATTGATGTTAGTCCCCAAAGAGCTCCAGGTAATGTCTTTTCAGCTTGCAAATGATCAAATCAGGCAGCATGGATCAAGAACCTCCCAAAACAGCAGTTCTGGAAAACCTTGATCCATGGGACATGATTAACCCACATATGCACACACTGTGTATGCATGCACTGACAGAGCTGGGTAAAAATGACTAGTTTGTTAGTAAAACTTTCTTGGTACAGTCTTTACATCTTTGGCTGCAAAGGAAAAGCAATTTTTCATTTTAGCTTTTAAAATCAGCTCCCATTAAAGAAACATACTTCAATGTTTGGATTTTAGCTCCCCACAAATTGCATTTTTAAAGCTAATGAGAGCCATGTTCTTCCTAGCAAACATGGAAGGACAACAGGTTTGGTTGGCGTTGGCTGCCTGCTCCTTCAGGAGTCTTCTCGGAAAGCCTGCTGAGGCAAGTGTTGTAATTTCTACTGTAATATTCTGGACAAAGTCTCTCATTAAAAGTAAATACCTGTCCACTTACGTGGCAGAAGCAAAATAACATGCATGAGAAAAACAACCAACTGTAAAATAGTGGCTAGCTTGGCCAAAGAGAGGGAGAGGAAAGACATAGCGAGATAGGTTATAGTGTTTTGGTATACTTTGTTTCTTGTGAAGAGAAAGATGAAGCAAATAGAGAACACTTTCTTGAACAGTGAGTACAGGGTCTGAATAGTGGGTACAGGATTATGTAATCATTGTACATACCTTTGAATGTATAGAATATTTTATTTATTTTTATTATTTTTATTTATACTTTAATTTCTTTCTCTTGCTATTTTTTCCCCAAATACCAACTCCAGAATAATGTTGAGTATAAATGATTATCATAGACATCTCAACATCTTCCCACGATCAGTGAAAGAAGCACTTAATATTTAATACTAAGTCTAAGGATAACTATAATTTTTTATTTAATTTTATTTTTTTATTTTTTAATATTTTATTATGACACTGCGAGATATACAATTACAAAGATGTTCATATTTGAGTTTCGGTCATACAGTGTTTTAAACTTAAATATTTCAATTAGAGAAATGACCTTTGCATAGGCAAAGAAATTTGAGTGTTTGAAATTCTTTACTCGCCCTTCCCAATCTTCTTACAAATCGCTTATCATACGTCTATGACTTTGCACACGTTACACCCTCTCTCTTCCTAAGCATCCTGTTCAGAGGTAGGGAAATAACTTAGTGGTAGAGTTCATGCTTTACATGTATGAGGCCCAGGGTTCACTCCCTGTCACTGCAAAAAAAAAATTAGTAGATGATCTGCTCGTTGGTCTTAGAGTACATATTGCAAATAGAGTACATACTATGAGATCCAGCTCAAACTCAGAATTCCCTCATCCCATATTAGCAATATATCTTACTTTTTAAAAATTATTTAATTTCTGGGCTACACCTGGTTGTCCTCGGGGCATCCTTTTGAATCTGAGCTCAGGAATCATTCCTGGCAGAGTCCAGGGGCCGTATGGGGTTTCCCAGATCGAACCCGGGTCAGCCACAAACAAGATAAGCACCATGTTCCCTGCACTATCACTCTGTCCCCAATACATTTCACTTTTAAAAATAACTTCATCTCCCTCTTTATGAGATTACTTCTAGAAAATCCCGTGTTAACTAAACCATACCATAGAGTCTGATTAGAACTTAGAGTTTAGTGGACCTAGATTTTTTTCACTAATAAATATGTTAAACCATTGCCATTAAGTTTTGCCAGTAATTTCATAGCAAGTTGTTAGTGGAACTAAAAACAAATTAAAATTTGCTAATTCCTGAATGTATAATAGTATTAATTCAGGCAAACAAAATCATTCTTTGAAAAATGTTCATTTACAAAATGGGCTAAGCACCTGTATATTCTAAGCAAAAAGTTTTTGCTGTTGTTTTGAATGTTGGTTGACTTATCTCATGAATACCCTTATTGAACTGAGAGAAGATTATATCAAGGCACAATAATTTCTGATCTAGGATTCTGTTTCCTATTAATGATAGATGTAACAGCTAGTAACCAGCTCCCTTTAAGCAAATATCTCATTTGATAAATATTTATTAAGTTCTTAATGCCACATCCCACACTATGCCAATGAAAAGTACAAAAACTATAGCTAACTATACTTTCCCAAAACAAAAAAAATTATCTGGGGAATTATATATGAAGGAAAAGATAAATAATAATTTTAGTATTTATTGTGTTTGTTTTTTTCAAAATCTAATTGAATGGAGCAAAGCTCATGTATAGAATATTAAGAAGAGGTTAAACTACTAGTGGCTTCAAGAGCCCACATGACTATTACTGGGGAGATTAGAATCAAGTTAAATCTAAAGACTAAAGATAATTTGACTTGATAGAGAAATGGAAAGGAAACTTTAATAATCTTAGAACCTATTCACAGCATTTTATAGTTAGGGTTCTTAAAAAGTAGTTTAGTTACATCTGACAGTCTTCCAGCACCCATCCCTCCACCAATGCCAAATATGAACATCTTTGTAATTGTATATCTCACGGTTGTATAATAAAAATATTTATTTTTTTTAAAAAGTAGTTTAGTGTTATTTTGAACCCGGCATTGTTTAATTTCTATACAATGGCTGTATTTTAGCTTTCTATCTGTATAAAGATTTTTTTCATAATTTTTACTTTAAGCCTTTGATGCACATAACTTTGAGGCTGAAATTAATCAGTGAACAAAATTAGCAAGTATAGTTACAGTGGGTGTGCCTATCAAAAGATTCCATAAACTGTTCATTAAAACAAGTACTTCTTTTAGTGCAGCTTTTCTTCCTTGAGAGGAAGCATTTGATGGAACAGGTTTCTTTCCAACCATTAGTTAACAACTTTTATAGGGTCAGAGGGAGCAGTGTATCATACATAATCTACAGATTGCCATTTAGTAATCAGTAGAACCTTTTCTCAGAAAGTCTTTGAGTGTGATTAATAAGTAACAGAGTTTGTCAGATACATTTGGCTATTTTATGTTCTATTTCTTTTTATTATTGTCTGAAAGAAGTTCAAAGATAAAAGCCGGAAGCAGTCTGAAAACACAGACCATGACTAAATAGGAAATGGTATGATTATTCATTTTATCTAGATGTTCCCATTAAATCCAAAATGCTCTCATTTATATTTTGAATTTTCCATTAAATCAGAACCAGTGTGATACATATTTTACAACAGGTAGACACAAAATTGTAATATGGTATTATAAATATATTTGTCTCTTTGATATTCTAGTAATCTGAATTAAAAAGACAAAAAATAGTTCAGCGTATCCCATATAGCAAGATCCATATACCATATATGGATCTTTAGTTTTCTAGTTTAAGCTTTCTTTGGTTCATTTGTATTTTGGGTCTGTATCTTGGTGTTTCTCCACTTTTTTTCTGACCATGGTTCCCTGCCAACCTTTTTTCTTTCTGTGGTTCCACACCCTACCGGTTGGCTCCTCTTAAAATACCCTGCATTCCTGGGTATATTCCCAGGAGTGGTATGGCTGGGTCAAACGAGAGCTCAATTTCTAGTCTTTGGAGGAATGTTCATATTGTTTTCCAAAAAGGCTGTACCAGTCGAAATTCCCACCAACAATGGATGAGGTTCTCTTTCTCCCCAATCCATGCCAGCATTTATGGTTCTTGCTCTTTTGGATATGCGCCAGGCTCTGTAGTGTGAGATGATATCTCATTGTGGTTTTGATTTGCATCTCTCTGATTAGTGATGAATAACATTTTTTCATATGCCTTTTGGTCATTCAAACTTCTTCCTTGTCAAAGTTTCTGTTCATTTCTTCTCCCCATATTTTGATGGGGTTGGCTGTTTTCTTCTTGTAAAGTTCTACCAGTGCCTGATATATCCTGGATTTTAACCCCTTATCAGACGGGTATTGGGTGAATATTCTTTCCCATTCTGTGGACTATCTTTGTATCTTGACCACTGTTTCTTTTGAGGTGCAGAAGCTTTTTGTTTCATGTAGTCCCATAGATTTATCTTTTCTTCTAGTTGCTTTGTTAGCGGTATTTATCTTTGAAGATGCCTTTAGCTTCAATGTCATGGAGGGTTTTTCCTATATTTTCTTCAGCATACTTTATGGATTCAGGTCTGATATTGAGATCTTTAATTCATTTTGATCTGATTTTTTGTGCATAGTGTTAGACAGAAGTCCAAATTCATTTTCTTCACGTAGCTGCCCAGTTTTCCCAGCACCACTTGTTGAAGAGGCTTTCCTTGCTCCATTTCATACTTTTTCCTCCTTTATCAAAGATTAAATGATCATATGTTGGAGGATGGGTGTCAAGATACTAAACTCTATGCCATACATCCACAGGTCTGTGTTTATTCCAATACCATGCTGTTTTAATTACTACTGCTCTGTATTACAGTTTGAAGTAGGGAAAGGTGATGCCTCCCATCTTCTTTTTCCCAAGGATTGCTTTTGCTATCTGTGGGGTTTATTATTCCATACAAATTTCAGAAGTGTTTGGTCAATTTCTTGGAAGAATGTTATGGGTATCCTTATAGGTGCCACAGTGAATCTGTACAAAACTTTGGGAGTATTGCCATTTTGACAATATTGATTCTCCCCCATCCTTGAGCAAGGCATGTGTTTCAATTTCCTCATGTCCTCTTTTATTTCTTAAAGCAGTGTCTTGTAGTTTTCTTTGTACCGTCCTTTACACACTTGGTTAAGCTGATTCCTAAGTATTTAGTTTTCTGTGGCACAATTGTGAATGGAATCACGCTTCCTTAATATTTCTTTCTTCTCTTTCGTTATTTGTATATAGGAAATCCACTGATTTTTGGGTATTGATTTTGTACCCTGCCACTCTACTATAGGTATCTTTTGTTACTAGCAGCTTTTTGGTAGAGAGTACAGGGTTCTCTAGGTATATCATGTCATCTGCAAATAGTGATAGCTTGACTTCTTCCTTGCCTATCTTGATGCCCTTAATGTCCTTTTCTTCTCTGATTGCTATGGCAAGTACTTCTAGTACTATATCCTGCAGGCCCAGAAGAAGTCTTTGGCTCCTGGAAGAGGCCATTTGGCTCTTTTCTAGACTACTAACTATAAAATGACCATTTTACTAAATATTATGGTTCATATATTTATCTAATATGCTATCCATATATGATGCCAATGTTTTCTCCATTAAAATTCAAAGAAAAGGTTAGAGAGATAGGATGGGGATAAATTACTTTTTCCTTGCATGACACTGATCGCAGTTCAATCACCACCACAGCGTTTGGTCCTCAGCATCATCAAGAGATGTCCCTGAACACAAAGTCAAGGGTAAGCCCTGGGCAACACTGGATGTGGCCCAGACCACAACTTCTGCCCCACCACCAAATTCAAAGAGAATAAATTGAAGGTAAAAATTAACACATATGCAGTTTTCTGTGGGCATTATGCTTCACAGTAAAAAAAAAAGGTTAGGACAGAACTAAAAAATTGGGTCAGTGATATTTAGTATCATTGGCAGCAGCGAGACTAGTAGCAGAACTCTAAGGAAGAGAACTGTGTTTATTTAGACAAGTGATTTGACCAATGAGTTTGGAGGTAGAAAATTTTTTCTTTTCCTTTCTTTTTTTTTATTTTTGGGTCATGTCTGGAAATGCTCAGGGGTTACTCCTGGCTCTGCACTCAGGAATTACTCCAGGTGTTGCTCAGGGGACCATATGGGATGCCGGGATCGAACCCAGGTCGGCCAGGTGCAAGGCAAACACCCTATCCACTGTATTATCATTCCAGCCCCAGAAAGAGAAATTTTCAAGAAAATGAGAGTGGGTCTGTTTCTGTGAAGACAAGGAGAGGTTTTGCCATTATTTCAGATAAAGGAGGAAGACGTAGAGAAAGAGAGAGAGTGGATGAATGAAAAAAAGTCACATTATGGACAAAGCACCAGTGACATGGCAGAAAAGCAGACCTTTAGTGAGGTGACTGCTCACGAGGACCCACAGAACCTCAGTAAAGAAGGTGAAAGACTTGACACTGAAGCATCAAAGGGTAGAAAGGGCTACCTCTGACTTCAGTACACAAATAGAAACCCAGCTGGTCAGGTGGGATAGAAATCTACAGGAAGTATAGAAATCTTCCAGAATGGGGTTTCAGGCCAAGTTGAATATCTGGGCTGAGGGCTGTGCTTTTACCAACAGATACTATATATTGTGGTGTTTCTGAGTATTTTTTCTTAAGCTTCCATGACAATTGGTCATGGAATCTTGGTCAGACAGTTGGTCTGGGAATCTTGCTAATCATTATGAATCTTGTTTATAATTCATAATTAAGCAATCTAGAAGAGGACCTGGGACTCCATTCTGCTAATCAAGCTCCTGGGTGATGACCATGTATAAACCCACATACCATACTTTGAGTACTAAAGTGGCTCTAAGACCAGATATCCCAGGTTCAAATCCTAGTTCTGTCAGATATTCTCTCTAGGTGCTGTGACGAAAATTTTTAATTGCCTATATCTGCTTTCTCAGCCACAAAATGGAAATAAGTATTCATAGTATTGCAATGAAGCTTCAAAGAACTATGTATAAACTGCTTAGAAAGTGAATGCTGGGCACACACACACACACAAAAAAAAAAAGCTATGCAAGTATTAGTCGGAGTTGCTATTTTTGTTGTTGTGTGGTTATTGTTTTCACTATGTACTTGGGAATAACAAATCAATCCTATGAAAACATGAGAATTTATTAAGACTCAGTCGTCCATAAGAGCTTGAACTTAATAAGACAAAGAGAGGTTCATATCTTACCCCCATGATCTTGAACATGCATTTCCTTCTGTACTTGTGATAAATTAGCTCACATTCCCAAACTTGATTCATCAAGTTTGATTAAATTTGATTCATCAAATTTTAAGTAGGCAAGCATACCTATTTTTTAATTAAATTTTAGGTAGCAAATTGTATATTAGAGAATGTTAGGGGCCATGGAGATGGCTCAAAGAACTGGAGGGCATGTTTTACATGTGTAAATCCCAGATTTGATCCCTGGCACCAGATGGTCCCTTGAGCACTGCCAGGAGCATACCCCCAAGCATCACAGGGTATGACCCAAACAACAACAAAGAAATGTTATACTCAGAGACCAGCTTTTTCATTCAAGTGTTAATTAAAGGGGAATACTGTGAAAACCTCAAATTATAGTAAATTGAGTTTATTTGGGAATTGCCAAGAATTTGAAATTTGGAAAATTGGGAATAGCAGAGTTACAATTCATAAAATGCATACTTTGAAACCTCCTTTAAGAGTTGGTGATGGGCTGTGTTAATGGGAAAGAGTGTAAAGAGGAGGAAGCTTAATGTAAGCAGAAAATTTAAGAACATGTAAGGGGAGAAAAAATCTTGGTGGATGTTCATTAGCCAGGAAATATCTTCATCTTCTATAAATTGTTTATCAAAATTCATTCTTTTGGCCCTTAATTCAGTTTTTCTGAGTGTATTGAAATTCTTCATTTCCTGCCCTACGGTTCTATTTTAGATTGAAATCCTTTCGCATAGTAATGTGTCTCAGAGCTGTTATAGGCATGTTACATTGGAAGTACCTACTCAAGTGTCTGTTGCTCCAATTAAACTGAATCTAATGGAGAGAGAAACTGGTATTATTAAGCTCTCACCACTCATCACTCCTGGTACTTAGCACAATATTTGCACAACACTCAGTTAATAAGACAGAAGAAGCATCTGCCTATAGTCAAGAGGCAGAATCTCCTCTGTGTATATCATAAAGAGATATTATATGTAAGCTTTATTTTGACTTCCACATAGTCTATTTTTAGACTTTTCGATTTTTTAGCCAAAGAATCAAATAGAAATATAAATACATGGTGATATATACTTTTGGGGGTGTAGGGGTAAGACATACCTGGTGGTATTTAGGGGCTATCCCTAACTGTGCTCAGGGAGCACTGCTAGCAGTGGTCATGAGACTGTGTGGTGATGGGATCAAATCCAGGCCTCCTGCATGCAAAGCAGGTGTCCGCACATTGAGCTATCTTTCTAGCTCTGGTATATATATAAAGTTGAAATTTTAAAGTAAATGATAGAAGGAGCTATGAATTTTTGTGTTTGCAATGCCTATAGATCATTTTCTTTGTATATAAGAGATGGAATAAGTAAGGGATGTTCCACTTCAAGCAAATCTTACTTGGGAGCATTTGTATTGACATAACAGATAGATTGAGAGACAAATGTTTATTTAGTAAAATCCTTTGCAGGAAATTTCAAGGAGTTGCTTGAACTTGCCATTTCTACCCAGAATTATTAGAGACCCAGAAGGGATACTGAGGTTCATTTATAGAAATATTTAGGAACAAACTAGCTAAATCAACATTTTAAAGACCTGGTTGGCAAAAACTTTGATCCTCTGCGTAGATTCTAACTAAAACATCAGGATATAGATTCTCACTCTTCTCTTCCCCTCCCTTAGTTTTTTAGGTCACACCTGGTGCTGTTCAGGATTTATTCCTGGTTCTGAACTCAAGGATTGCTCCTGTTGTGGCTCGAGGGACCCTATGAGATGTCAGGGATTGAATTCAGGTCAGCCATGTGCAGGGAACGACCTTACCTACGCGTACAATCACATTGGCCCTTGAACTCACACTATCATATTCTCAGTTTTCCTATTTAGATAATATTTTACAAAGAGGATTTAATTATTCCAGCAAAGATCCTTAGAGAATCTTTTCCCACGTAAGTCAGCTATTGGCTTCTGGTCACACAGTATTATGGAGATGGAAGATTTCCTAGAGCTTATCTTTTTTGCTGCTAAAAGGGTGGAATATGACCAGCATCATTGTCACTCCTTAGGAGCTTGATAGAACTGGCAGAATCTCAGGGATTTGTCCAGAGTTAATTGACCAGAGTTGGTCTGCGCCTCCCAGATGATCCACAGGGACTTCCTGCACACAGTGAAATGGAAGGAGTCCTTAGTGTCCCTGCACTCCACATGGCTAACGAATTATATGGTTGCTCTTACCATTCTAAGAACAGTCTGGAACAGGATTATTAGCAACCCCTGTCATAGATTGGAAAACAGTTGGTATTTCAAGGGGGTAGAAATGCTGCTCTCAGGGAGCATAATGAGAACAGGAATCACAATATGCCAAAGAGTTGTGGCTGTCTGAAACTTGTGTTTGTTAGAACAAAACATCTTGTTGAGAATAATGTCATAGTAACTGGATCTGTGAGTCACTTAATGCTCCTGTAAATGGCATCATTTTATGGAAGTCTTAGACCAATAAGACTACCTTTTTATTTTCAAAGAAGTTTATTCACACACAGAAACACACACACACACACACACACACACACACGACTCAATGCTGAGGGTTTGCAAGCTGGGACCATTCTCTGGATTTGAAACCCTGGGTTCTCTTTTTATACATTTCACTTCCAGAACAAACATAAGACTACCTTTAAGCTCAACTGGAGCAAAACTACAGGTGGTAAGGCACTACCTTGCATGCACTCAACCCAAGTTTGATCCCCAGCATCCTGTATGGTCCCCCAAACATGCCAGGATTGAGGCCAGAGCTCAAAATCAGGAGTCAATCTTGAGCAGTGCCAGGTATGGCCAAAAAGACTACCTCTAAAGTTTGAGTAGAAGTTTGAATGAGTGATAAATGAGCAGGAATTCTGTGCTCCAGAGGAAAATGCTTTCCCGACTATATTCACTCACGAGCATATTTATATTAACTTACAACTGCCCAATGCATAGCTCCCAAGTAGCATTTCTGTGCCAAAGGTGTCAGGATCTTTGCAGAGACAGAGCTAAAGACTTTGATCTTCTTTGTAATACATTAGATGAAGGACTGTGTGATAAAATGAACATGAGACTAAACCTACAGATTGTTCCACAGAAAGTGCAAACTTGTATATCAAGAAATGATTTTTCAAAACAATATTGTAGATAAGTCAAAACTTTGATTATAAGAGAAAAAATCCCAATAAGATTCCTTTGCACCTGGGCAACTGTACCCTAAAAAACAATTAACTTAGAGTTCAAAAGAAAAGCTGAGAGGATTCTGACTCCCCTAGGATTCTAAGACACAAAGTGCAATGTTGCTTTCGGGAGCTGCGGGCAGGGAAAGGAGCTTCCCAAGCTGCACTAACAGACTTTATCCACTTTAATTACCCCTAGGAGGGGTTATAAGACAGCAATGGAAACTGGACGTGACCCAAGGTAAAGACAATAAACCCTGTTATTTAGTGCATGTAGATTAGATTAGCAATAACAACAAAAATGATACTTAGCCCATTTGCCTTCTTTTCCCAGGATTGTTTAAAATTCCTGTTTAAACCTATAGTCTTGATCTGAAAAGATAATAGAGTTAATGCTTTTAACACTGGATTATTTTCCTGCCCAAAAGGTTATAAAGTGAAATTTATTCTTTGGTTATTGCTCTCTAAATTTTGTTTCAGAAAAGTCTGGGTTCTTTTTTCTCCAAATTTTTCTCTAGTTTTTTTTTTTGTTTTCTAAATACTCATTTAAATATATTCATAGTTTTAGGACCAGCAGGTAGGGCCCTTGCCTTGTACCACATATAATTCTTTGAACCCTGCCAGGATTGATCCCTGAGCACAAAACCAGGTATAAGCCCTTAGCACCAGTGGATGTGACCCAAAAATAAAAGCTATATGTATAAATATGCATGTATTTTTTTATGATACATGTGAAGCACTTTTATTTTTTTTAAGTATTTTATTATACCACCGTGAGATATACAAATAAAAAGATATACAATTAAAAAGCCTCATATTTGGGTTTTGGTCATACAGTGTTCCAACACCCGTCCCTCCACCAGTGCCCATCTCCCACCACCAACGTCCCCGGTTCCCTCCCCCCTTCCCCAGCCCACCTCCATGGCAGGTTCTTTATTTCTTTCCCTTTCTCTCTCTTTCTCTCTTCCTTCCCTTCCAGACTATGGATTACAGAACATACATTAAAAGGTTGTCATGTGTATCCTTTTGCCTCTATTTAATGCTCAGTTCTAGGTTGGCATTACTACCCTCGACAATTATTAGCACACTGTTCCATTTTCTGTCTTACCTAACCTCTGACTCCCACACATTTGTGATAATTTCCACCTTTGACAAGACCTCCTGATATATGTTTCACTTGACCTTGAATATTGGTATCATAATATGTACATATATATTTATGCCATGCAAATAAATGCAGTCATTCTGTATCTGTCTCTCTCCTTCTGGCTAATTTCGCTCAACATAATCTTCTCCATGTCCATCCATTTATAGGCATAATTTATAACTTCATTTTTCCTAACGGCTGCATAGTATTCCATTGTGTAGATGTACCAAAGCTTCTTTATCCAGTCATCGATTTTCAGGCACTCTGGTTGCTTCCATATTTTGGCTATTGTGAATAATGCTGCTATGAACATAAAAGTAGGGATGGTGTTTCCACTGCGTATTTTTGGTTTCCCAGAGTAGATTCCCAGGAGTGGTATGGCTGGGTCAAATGGGAGTTCAATTTCTAGTCTTTGGAGGAAAGTCCAATTTGTTTTCCAGAAAGGCTGTACCAGCCGGCATTCCCACCAACAATGGATGAGTGTCCCCTTTTCCCCACATCCACGCCAGCACTTGTTGTTCTTGCTCTTTTGAATATGTGCCAGTCTCTGTGGTGTAAAGTGGTATCTCATTGTTGTTTTGATTTGCATCTCTCTGATGATTAGTGATGATGAGCATTTTTTCATATGTTTTTTGGCCATTTGAATTTCTTCCTTGATGAAGTTTCTGTTCATTTCTTCTCCCCATTTTTGATGGGGTTGTTTGTTTTCTTCTTGTAAAGTTCTACCAGTGCCTGATAGATCCTGGATGTTAATCTTATCAGATGGGTATTGGGTGAATATTCTTTCCCATTCTGTGGACTGCTTTTGTATCTTAGTCACTGTTTCTTTTGAGGTGCAGAACCTTTTTTAAAAAATTTTTTATTATACCACAGTGAAACATACAATTACAAAGGTGTTCATAATTGGTTCTTGGTAATACAGTATACCAGCACCCATCCCTCCACCAGTGCCCCATTTCCACCACCAATGTACCCCACCCCCATGCTGCCTTAATAGCAGGTACCCCAGTTTCCTCTCTTTCTCTTTCTGTCTCTCTCTGTCTCTGCATCTCTCTCCCTCTTATTTTACACATTGTGGCTAGCCCTGCAGGTATTTAGAGTTTATCACTTAAGTTTCTTTGTGTATATTCAATGGTAAGTTTTAATCTGCCATTACCATTTCCACATTTAGTAAAACACTGGTATCTATTTATGTCATATTAATGAATGCAGTCATTTTATATCTGTCCTTTTCCTTCTAATTTCACTCAGCATGATAGTCTCCATGTCCATCCATTTGCAGGTAAATTTCATAATTTCATCTTTTCTGACAGCCGCATAGTATTCCATAGTGTAGATGAACCACAGTTTCTTTAGCCAGTCCTCTGTCCTCGGGCATTTGGGTTGTTTCCAGATTCTAGCTATAGTGAATAGCGCAGAGATGAATAAAGAAGTACAGATAGTGTTTCTGCTATGAGTTTTCCGGTCTCTCGGGTATATTCCCAGGAGTGCTATTGCTGGATCAAATGGGAGCTCAATATCTAGTTTTCGGAGGAATGCCCATATTGTTTTCCAAAAGGGCTGGACCAGTCGGCACTCCCACCAACAGTGGATGAGAGTCCCTTTTTTCCCCACATCCACGCCAGCACCGGTTGTTCTTGCTGTTTTGGATGTGTGCCAGTCTCTGTGGGGTGAGATGGTACCTCATTGTTGTTTTGATTTGCATCTCCCTGATGATTAAAGATGAAGAGCACTTTTTCATATGCCTTTTGGCCATTCGAATTTCTTCTTTTTGGAAGCTTCTGTTCATTTCTTCTCCCCATTTTTTGATGGGGTTGGCTGTTTTTTTCTTGTGAAGGGCTACCAGTGCCTGATATATCCTGGATATTAACCCCTTGTCAGATGGGTATTGGGTGAATATCCTTTCCCACTCTGTGGATTGTCTTTGTATCTTGGTCACCATTTCTTTTGAGGTGCAGAAGCTTTTTAGTTTTATATAATCCCATTTGTTTATCATTGCTTCCATGTGCTTGGTCAGTGGTGTGTCGCCTTTAAAGATACTTTTCGTTTCGATGTCGTAGAGCTTTTCTCCTATGTTTTCTTCGATGTACCTTATAGATTCATGTCTGATGTTGTGTATTTTTAACTTCTCAACTGTCAGCTTCTAAGACTATTTTCTTTCTTCATATTATAACCCAGTATTATCTGATAAAAACTTAATATGGGCCATAAATACATACATACTTATATATAAAACTTTAACTTTTTTCACTAAACACATAACAAAAGAAAAACAAGAGGCAAATTTTATTGTAATAGGACAACTTAGGGGCCAAGCAATAGTACAGCAGATAAAGCATTAGTCTTGCACACAGCCTACCCTGGATCTGTCTATCTTTGGCATCCCATGGCTCCCCATGCACCGCCAGGAGTAATTCCTGAGTGCAGAGCTGGGAATAAGCCCAGAGGATTGCAGGATATGCCCCCCAAATACTATTTCAACAAATAACTAATATAAGAATTGGAATATTTTACATTCTCTTAAAATACGTCTTGGAAGTTCTTTCTAGATTGGATACTTATCTCTGGCATGTCTCACTTCAAACCAGTCACATGTCAAGTGTTGTATAATCACAGGTGGCTAGTGGCTTAAGAGGTTCCTATTAAAATGATGCACCTTGGTTGAGGATGTAGCTCTAGTGTAGAGCACCTACCCTTTATGCGTGAGCTACCATGTTCTGTCTCCAGCACTGCATCCCCAGAAGCCAGTGGGAGTGCCCCAGCCCTTCTCCCAGAAGAATACACATTAACACTCAGCCTACATCACTTTTCAGACTCTCTGAACTCATGGCACAAAGTAACCCCCAACAGCGATAATTGATCACTGAGTATTTTCTCTTATTTTTAACATTCTTTTCATTTTTTTTTTTGGTTTGGGGGCCACACCACGCATTTCACAGAAGCTACTCCTTGTTTTTGCTTGGGGGTTGCTTTTGTTGGTGCTTTTACTTGGAGGACCAAACAATACTGGAAATTGAATCAGGAATTCCTGCTCACAAACTATGTATTCCAGCTGGTGGAACTATCTCCCTTTCCCAACTCACTTATTTTTCTTAATATTGACCTTTTGGAGTTACATAAATTATTTGAGAAGGAAAATTTACATCACTTCAGTAAATTGAAAAAAATTAGGTGTTATTTGCCCAGAGTGAAAGATAACTATAAAAACATTTTAACTGTTATTCTTTTTTATGTAATTGTTTATGCAGTGTCGTACATCCTAAACTCATCTTTCATATCATTCTTGGGACATATTACCTTAGGATAATGTTACAAGATGAAAAAACTTTGCTCCCAAACATGCTGAGATAGGGTGCAATGATGAAATAGAATTTCTGTGGATGTGCTAGTAACTGATTGTAGTAACATAAGTGGTTGAGCTTATTAAGCCTATGGAGTAGAATAGGAATTAGAGTTTTAACTAGAGAAATCATTAACTTTGGCGTTGTTTTGTTTGTTTGTTTGCTTGCTTGCTTGTTTATTTGGGAAAGTATTTTTCGTTTGGTTTGGTTTGGGGAGAAAACCCAGCACTGCTCAGAGCTTAGTCCTGACTTTGTGTTCAGGAATAATTCCTAGCATTGTTGGGGGACTCTCTGGGATGCTGAGGATCCAATTGAGGTTGGCACATGCTAGACAAGCATCCTATCTACTGTACTATTTCTCTAGCCCCTGGCAGTTTTTAAACTATATAATTCTTTGTTTATTTTCTACTGGTGGTTTTTCTTCCCTGATCTGGAGTAAACATCACTATTTTTAAGTGCTGACACATTTATTACTTTATTTAACACTAAGTACATCAGTCAGAACACTGGTGTGCAGACCTTAGGCTGATAAGATGCCAATTAAAGCTAAGGACATCTGTGGTGATTCCTTGTTAGAAAATGTGTGAATATATTGTGTGTTTTATTGATATCACAATGATGGGAGAATTAGACATACCATAAAGTTTCAGAACTTTAATACAACAGTTCTGTGCCAATTCTGTAACACCCTAATAGAGAAACACTCAAAAATTTTGGTGATTCTCCAGTTCTGTATGTGGTATGATCAGATTTAACTTGGTGGTGGGGCAAAGTATCCTATTTAGTAATAAAAAGAAGCTGCATTTTCCTGGAGTATCGATTACCTTTTGGTTGAACAATTGTGGCAGTCACAGTAGATTTCAAAGATTTGAGGTTTTTGATCATCTTTGGTTTGTCTCACATTTCTGCACTGCTTTGCAGAAAAAGACTTCATAGAAAGTATTTTTCTCTTCTTTCTGGATTTAGCATGCTTGCATTCTTAAAGAAGTTTGTTATTTTTCCCTTTATGCCCCTTTGTTGCTGCTTCCTTTGTTATAAACCAGGGGTTGTACAACCTTGGTTGTGCGACTGTCACACCCCTGGTTATGGGGCTTACCCTGTGTCACACACTTATTTGTGGTGCTTCCTTATAGGCTTTTGGAGGGTTGCGCTCCTGTGATTGTCATACTTGTGCACATTCACTCTATTTTCTTAGAAGACTTTCAAAGAATATCATCCCAGGGAAGTGAATTTATTCAAAGTCTGTAAGCAAGAAATTTTTGTGTTGCAGAAACCCCCAGTGAACAGTATAGTTGAATATTCAACAATATAGTTGAATTCATCAAGAGGTAATTGTGATACTGGCATAATTCCTGGTTCAAACATAGGATTGCCTGGAAAGACCACATCCTTGTTATTTCTTGTTTGAACAAGTTCAATTTATCATTATGCTCAGTTTATTTTTTTGTTTGTTTTTGGGGGCCATACCTAGTAATGTTCAGGGGTTACTCCTGACTCTGCTCTCAGGAATTACTCCTGGTAGTGTTCAGGGAACTATATGGGATGCCAGGGGCTGAACCCAGGTCAGCCATATGCAAGGGAAGCACTCCGCTTGCTATACAATCACTCTGGCCCCCAATGCTCAGTTCCTTAACCATACCAATTCTACTCATGTATTTGTTGTTTTGTTCAGTGATGGTCTTGTTCTCCAAACCACAGAGGGTACATATGTTCCATTCTCTTGTGTTTATATGAATGGTGCACCATCTTGATTTAGGGTGATCTCCTACAAATTATTACATTTTTAAAGACATTTTCATGAAGTATTGTATCATGCATTTGCTAAGGCATTTAAGACAGTAAGTTTTGTAAATAGGCGTGTACCTATGTAATATCCAATTAAAAGGAGATTATCAAAAACTTTCAATAATCCAGAAGGTTATCTGATGCTTCCCATTCACCCATTGGAACCTAACCTCTACCAAACTATTCTGACTTCCATCATCACTGATAATGGGGTTTTTCCTATCCTGAACAGATTCTTTTACATGCAATTATAGTATATACTTAAAGTTGATACCTTTTCTTCACTACAATGTCTGAAAATTTTACACATTTTGTTGCACAGATTAATGTTTCATTCTCTACATTGTTGAGCAGCATTGAATATGCTAAGATTGTGTATCCAGTCTCCTGTTCACACGCTAAACAGTATGTGAACATACTAAAATTTGTGTATCTAGTCTCCTCTTATAGGCATTTTGTGGATAACTTCCAGTCTTTGGTGAGCATGTTAATTTCTCTTGGAAGTTTAACTAGGAATAGAAATGCTAGACCACAAGGTAGTAAATATTTACTTAGAAACTTTAAAACTGCTTCCCTAAAGTTATTGTATAAACCAACAGAGCATGAGAGTAGTAGTTGCTCCAAGACTTGATAATGTCAGTATTTTCCATCCTAATCATTCTGATGGGTGAACACTGGGTCTTGTGACTTTATTGAGTATCTGCACCTCATGTGACTCATAGAAATTGTTAAAGTTTATGAAGAAGCTTTGATATTTTGGACTCAGACAAGTACATGTCCAATTAACCCTTTTCAGGAATCCTAACTATTTCTTCTTCCTAAGATTGATGTCTGGTTGCACAATCATTCCAGTTTTGTCAGATATGAAAATTCCTTCTCCACACCGTTGGTGCAATATCCCCAGGGTATGACACTGATAAACAGTGCACAGGGTTCAACTATAATGCTGCCATACACACCTGGCAGAGTGAGATTGCTCCTATAAGTGTGGGCAGCCTGTCTGCTCAATAAGTATCTAATGGCCACTCACTGAGTGCCTGCTTTGAGGCCCTGTACTAGCCATTGAGGATGTAAGGGGACATAGGCACAGTCCCTCTCTCAAAAGGCTCACAAAATTTAGACAGAAAAGGATCACACAAATGTACTGCAGTGTGTGAAGTGCTTTGAGAAGTGTGTGTTCAGGTCACTCTTCAGTCCGAGCGAAACTGTTTGGAGAGAGTAAGTCTTCCCAGGACAAGTGATAATCTGAGAGACTCACAGGAAGCAGAGGGAGGCCATCTCAGGCAAGGCAGCTGTGATACAAAAGCATGCAAGTGAGCCTCTATTTGTGTGTTTCCATAATTTCTGGGACAGCTGGAGCTTAATGTTTGTGCAAGACAACACTGGTATGAGCCAGGCCAGCATGTCTACAGAGCGAAAATATGTTCACGAAATTTCAGCATGGAAGATACCTTTCTTGGCTTACCTGTAAGCAAAAGAAATCAGGGCTTCCCTTTGATGATCATGTCTAATTTTTGACTCCTGATGTGCAGTCATATTTCTGTTAATGAAATAAAGTAGGTTTATTTAGAAACTATGAGAGAAAGAAAAGAGAATTCTGGGATATGGACAATTCCAAAATGAAATGTGCCTCTGGTCATCTTTTGATGTTAAAATGTATATCAGATTTATAATTTCTTCTCTAGACACACATTTTCTAACAAATGGTAGGGAACCAATATGTGCTTTATGGTCGAGAATACTATCTGAAGTTTGAGAATTATATTTCTTAACTGTGTTTTTCTTATATATGCCTTTCAGATCTAGCTCCCTTGCTAACACCATAGTCATGAGCATGGCATAAACCTACGTTATTTTTCTTGTGGAATGGAATTTTGGTCCCAGAGTTAGCTGTCCTTTTAATGAAGGATCGTTTTATCTGAATCAAGTCAATTCTGATAATTATTTGAAACTTTCTCCCTCAAGCACAGCTGAGGCAGACATGAATTATCAGAATTGCTACCATTTAATTTAATAAAGACTCATGTAATCCATCTCTTACCATTTTCCAGGCACTATTCTAATGATACTATACACTCTCATTTAATCCTCTTCTCAGCCCTAAAGTTCAACTATATTTTTTCAAGTTTGGCTTAATTTTGGATTTTGGTTGCGGAAGCTACACCCAGTTGTGCTCGGCACTTACTTCTGACTCTATGGTCAGTGATGACATTTGGCAGTATTCTGGGGATCATTTGCAGTGATGGCAATTGAACTAGAGTGCCCAGTGCCAAGCCTTAACCCCTGTACTGTCTTTATGGCGCCATTATTATTTACATTTTGAAGATGGAAAAGTCGAGACACTGATTTTAACTGACTAAACTTAATTGAACCCATATGCTCAACTCTATAACACTATCCTATGTTGCTTCTTCAAACTTGTAAAATATCAAGGAGAAACTCAGAGAAACAGTATTCATTCAGCAAACAGTCATTAAGCAACTGCCTACTAAGTGAGTCAGCAACGCCTTTGCCCTAGGGAACTCAGCCTATCTGAGGAGATAGTCAGAAATAAGAGTTTGCAATGCCATGTTAACCCGAGCAGGAAAGTAGCAAACTTTGCCTGAGGATCTAAGGGAAGAGGTTTGGCAGCAAAGACAGGCCCAGCCTTTTGGGCAAAAAGTGAAGAGACTCAGAGAAACAGCTCTCAGAGTTGCTTTGAAACCAAGCTTTTGGGGAGGAGTCACATGTGCTTAGGGATGGAAGATGCTGTGCAATGGTCTGTGCAAATAGAAATGAGAAACTTGAATTAGGGGCTACTGGAAGTTGGGGGGAAGGGTATAAGTCTGGAAAGTAGGGTTGGGCTTTTTATTTGTTTTAGGTGCCGCATCTGCTGTGCTTCAGGGCTTACATCTGTCTCTGTGCTCAGGGATCAATCCTGGAGGGATTCAGGGGACCATATATTCTGCCAGGGATCAAATCTGGGTGTGTAACACCCATATGTATATCAAATGTACTACCTGCTATGCGGTCTCTCTGACACCTAATAAATAGGACTTTATCTTGTTTCAATGGAAAGTCATTGGTTGCCCAAGTAGAGTAGAGAAGGGATTAAATAACCTACATTTCATCCAGCCAGAGGATGAAAGTTAGTGTAATATCTGGAACCTTAGAGTAACTGGCTTGGTGATAATCAAACACACTACAGTGTGTGGAGGGGATGTGTGGAGGAAGAGGCCTACAGATGAGAGCAAGAGGGGAGGAAGAAGAAAGAGACAGAGACAGAGTGGTAAGAGAGAATGTGTCTCCTGACTGGAGAAGAGAAAGGGAGCGATGAAGAATAAAAAACAAGAGGAAATGGTGGAAAAGGAAAGAAAGGAAAATCAACCAGACCTTTAAATTTTGTTTCATTGCAAATCCCCCTATAATTGAAGGGTTTTTTTGGTTTTGTTTATTTGTTTTGTGTTTTATTTTTCTCACTATTTGCTCAGCCATATTTTGTTTTGGTGGTTCACCAGCAGTTATTTTCACGGCCTTCTAATAGCCCATTGAGATTACTTCTATCTGAAGATAATTTGTCAGGCTTGTGTAAGACTGCATTTAGGGGCCATTGCCTTGGCATGCAGACAGCTTCCAGTCCTTCCACACCAGCAGAAACATGTTATCTGAAGAGTGCAATAAAGCAAATTAAATTCATTGCTAGCATCCCAACACCAAGCAAATACTGCCATATGGGGACATTTTTAGAATAATGGTTTTCTTTTTAAAAATTTTTTTTTCTTTAAAAAGTCATCTGAAATTTAATCTCACAAACCTGAATCCTGAGACTTCAAACCCAAGGAAATTTCAGTCGAAGCATCACAAGCTTATTTCAAGTCAAGTCATTTCTGCCCTCTTTGTGGGTTTGGAAGCCCCATAATTAGTGGAATGAACCTTTTCTCTTGGCAATTATGCTGATCAAGCTAGGTGGAAGTGAAGTGGAGTTGGATGAGGAGTAAAGTTGTAATCATCACAGGGCCTGTAGATGTGGATAAGGTAGCATGTCAGGTGTTAGCTGTCCAGGCAGCCTCCTGGTATTATAGGAGTCTCGTTTCACTAGGGGTTTAGGTTACCACAGGCTTTGCTCATCTTCCTACCACAGGACTGGCTCCTGGTAGCAAGCCGGGAGGCATGGTGTGGAATCCCAGCTAGAGAGAGCAGCCTTGAGTCGAGCTGTTTGTCTGGGGTGTGTGTTATGTGGCCAAATACATACAGTCATGACGCTATCTGAGCGTCAGTCAACACGAGCATCTAAGATGCATTTCAAGAGTATGTGATTTGGATAGCTCGGCCACACACTGCAGGACGTGGCTCTCGGTTCCACGTAGCTTATTAGCTGATGTGCTTAGACAGTCTATTCTATCTGATGTGGGGGTAGAGCTGAAGAAACTCATGCTGGGGCTGTTAAGAAGTCAAAGGTCCTGAAAGCCAGGAAAAAACAGCAAGGTAAGTGTCAAACCAGCCCTGTGGCATTCTCTGTGAAGGGAATTGTTATAGTGAATGTGTGGATTGAAATTCTCTATATATTTAAAGAATGGGCTTCTCAATGGCCAGCATTTCCTCTAATTAGTCACATATCACTGCTAAGTGGGAGACTATAGAAACATTCTTTTTCCAATATTTCCCATATATCTAGAATTTGAGTTAAATGAGGCAAAGGAAAAATTATAACTCCTCAATTTCAGGGTTTTTGCAGAACTGTGGGGCGGGGGGGAAGGAGAGATTTATAATAAAGGGATATCAACCATAGTATAGTTTTCAGTTTAGTTTTAAAGGAAATTTATACAATAAAAATTAATTTTCTTATTTTGAAATAAAATTGTGAATGAACTTAATATCTAGAACACTGTCAGAAGTTACTATCCGACTTTGACTACCTTCAAGTGACTTAGTTGAGGGAATAACCAAACTGCTGAATAGTGATGCCACCTAGGTTTTGGAGATAGTCCGTGTTACACAAGAATGGTGGTAAGAATCGGAGTGTTTAACCCTGAGGTTTTAAAAAGACTGAAGAACTAATTATAGCTATTTTTAAATATGCAGTGAAAATTCTACTTGCTTTGTACTTCTCTAAAAGAAAAAGGTGGGAAGCAGAGACTAAGACAAGAGACCCCCTTCGATATTATGATTCAAAAATCAATAAAAACTAACACAAAAATTGAATTTATGTCAATATGAAATTGGCACAAAATCTGAGGCATTTCATGAGAACTAATGGAATCCATAAAGAAATTTCCAGTTTTAGATTCTAGGACTGACAAGAAAATGGAAATTTCAGGATTTGGCTTGATTTAAGAAAGACTTTTCAAAGAGTTTGGCAGGGACGACACAGAGCTGCATTTGTCATATGGGAATGCACTCCCTCTCGCAAGAGTCAATGAGTGGCCCCGTGAACTTTAGACTCCCTCAGATCTGGATCTGGATACAGGTGGTGCTGCCTTTAGATGTGTATCGTTAGAAAGGTTGTCTCATCCTGCTAAATATTTATTCATTCTGCTGTGAAATGGGGATGAAATCTATCACGAGGGTGGAGATGACAACGGGAATATAAATGTGTGTCTCAGTACTAGAGTAGATAATAAACATCAATGAACTTTTCTGAATAATTCTCAGAGATCCTTTGTTGAAAGGAGGAATAAGAAAAAAGCCTAATCTCTGCCTCTGCATAAGTTTTCTCATAATTTCATTATTTTTCATTGTTAAGAATATTGTAGATGACATTCTAGCTTTATGTGGGGAGCTACAATAAATGTCTAACTCTATAGATGCACCAGGCTTTATTTTTTTAACTCTTAAGTGAATGAAAGGTGATATTATGGTATCTTGAATTTTATTTCAAAAGCATTCTAACCAAAGTGTGAATGAATATTTTAAGAATGAAATGTACTTGAAATGAGTCAAAGGGTTTTCAATGAGAAACTTACCCTGAAAATTTCTGCTTAATAGGAGAGGAAATGATGTTGCGCTTTAAGGTAATACTTAATAATGGAAAAGGAAAGTAACTATATACTATGTGAAAAGGGATAATGCTAAATAATCATAGAGTATATAATAGAATTTAATGCCTGTCTTCAAGATTCTAGAAAGGAACATAGCTTCAAAGCTTGTTAGTAATGGGCTTTTAAATATGTCCAATTTGAGTGTGAACTGGAGAATATGAGCAGTTAGTTCCATGGGTGGCAGGATATTCTTAGCAGCTGACAACTCCAGGGAACAGCTCCGCGTATTTTCTGTATTGTGAATCAAACTGAATTCACCAAGCAACAAATTTGTATAAAAGCACCTACTACAAAGAAGCACTATTCCAGCATTGCTTGATGTGAAGGGGAGGCCAGGGTGAACTACTTCACCTTCAAAGAACATAAACCAGGTCAGTGATTTCCCAAGTTCTTGAACTGAAAGACTGTTGATTAGATTTGATAGCATCCTTCAAGGAAAAAGTGTAAGCTGGGTTAGGCATTGATAATTCAAAGGACTTTCTATCTTCTCATCTCATGAACTAGCAACACCATGTCTCAAGGTATTCAATGCCCTGGCCTTGAACTAAATTTTTCTCTGTCCCTCACCTGCAAGTCCAAATTCTCATCAATTCCTCCATCTTCTGCCTCCAAAAGATGCCTGGAATCTATACATTCCTATAAACTCTATTCCATAGGATTCTTGGTCAAACCGGCATCATCATTTGAAATAGTTCCATAGATTTACTTGTTCCCCTAGCTCTTCTCACTTTGGGTTCATCTTTAAATCTTCTCTACAGTAGGACTGGAGTGATGAGGTGACTGCTTTGATTTAGATTATTTAAAGATTTCCCTTTGAAAGCCAGAGAGATAGCACAGGATTAAGATATCTGTGTGACCCAAAGATTTTTTTAAAAATCCCTTTAGGCTAGTAAAGTCTTTGCTAATAAAGTCACTCTGGCTTACTAGGCTCTTTTGAACATGGTTCAATCTCACTGATCTTAGCCCTGTCTTTCCCTTTCCACAACAGCCATGGTTGTGCCACTCTATCTTATGATACGTTCACCGATTAGATGCACAGTAGAGAAAAAGAGTGAATAGTTTGAAGGCCAGATGAAATCAGCTCTCAAACTTGGCAGAATATTTTGCTTTTTTTAAATAATACTGCCAGATAAATGTGGACATGAAAAGAAGATGCCCACATTGGAGAGTGATAGTATCATTGGGGAGTGATAGTACATTGATAGTACATTGATAGGACCTTGCACATGATAGACCCTTGTTCGATGGTCCCCCACAACCTACCAAGAGTGATCCCTGGAGTGCAGAGCCAGTAGTAAGCCCTGAACACAGCCACTTGTGGTTCACCCCCAAAAAACATAACAACATGATCTAATTTCAATGGTTGACCTCTGGGAAGACTGATTTTGTATTCGAGTTCTCTCCCTCACCCTTTTATTAAATTCTTTTATAAAATACTACATTTTAGTAAACCTCTACCAAGAAGTAGTCAATATTTAATATATGTCAAGTACTGTCTAATATACTGGGTCTTCGATTATTTGTAATTTGTTTGTTTTGAGGGATACACTTGCCAATGCTTAAGGGTTACTCCTGACTGGGCTCAAGGGAGTCACGTATTGAACCCAGGTATGTAAGGTAAGCACCCTACCTGCTGTACTATCACTCCAACTCAATGACATATAACTCTTTTAAAGAATTAAATGAGATCTTCTTGATGGATTTAGGACACTGAGGCATATGAATAATTACAACAGAAAAAACACACTAAGAAATTTTATAAGATGTCATGAGAACCATGAGTGGGGGACTCAGTTCTGACTTGAAAAGTCAAGGAAAGTTTCCTAGAGAAACTGACATTTTAGCTAATAACCAAAATTTAGTGGGATGAAGACTAGACGGCAGGGTATATGTTCAAGTATTCCTAGCAGGGCAAGCATCACATGCAAAGGGAAATATAGGGAGAAAGCATAGTCTTTCATGAAAAATAGAATTATAATAGGAATAAGATGGAAAATTGGAGAAAAAAGAAATGGGAAGTGTGGAGAGCAAACAGCCGCCTATATACATAGAACCTTATAAATTTTCATAAGGTCTCTGAACCTTTCCCAATAAAATAAAGGATGTTAATCAATGGAATTGCCAGTTTTTATATGTGTTTTGAAGATAGGGTGGGATTGCTGTCAATTCCACTGTTTGCAGCCAGTTGAAAGATGGTTCTGTAATCAAAAATGATGTTTTTATAAACCAACATAGAGACAAAAGAATTGAAAAAACTCCAAAAGAAGGTTTAGAAAAGGGTAATCTAACAAACTTGGAGATGGACTGTATGATGCATGGGTGGATGAGAAAGTCAAAAGATCGCTTCTGACACTTCTGCCATGTACACATGCCTACCCCCAGGTACCATCTGCTAAGATAAAGATTCCTGTATAAAAGAAGATTTGAGAGAAGAAGGAAGGAAGTCACACCTGATAGTGAGATAACTTTTATTTTTGTTTGAGAGAAGTTCTCTTTGTGGTACCAAGTTCTGGAAATTTTGAAAACAGGTGATTGAAAAAAAGTCTTTGAAAGGAAAGATCAGAAAGCATTAAGAGAGTCATTGACTCCTTAATTTTACTGAAAGCCTGGCCAAGATGCCAAGCAATCTCTGTCATTAATAATAAACAATATTAAAGAGAAATGTTGAGTCTTCTAGTTAATAACAAGATCCTTTTAACTTCATTTCATATGGGATACCTATATTTATAGTTTCTACAATGTAGGAAAATGCAGAATCTTATCTGTTTGGGGCAAGGTGATGGTAACCGTTGGGAATAAAAGCATTTCCTCATCCTAGTCGTCTTCACATCACTCTTCAGCCGTACACAATCCTCATTTACATTTTGGATGAGTAAATGTCTGGCCTGTGTGGTGTTTTATAGGCTTAATGGACATGTGAATGTGGGAGAGACAGACAGACACAGAGAAAGATGACAGTAGATATCTGCTTGAGACACCATCCAATTAATTTAATTTCTGTGACATCATCCCACTTTAGTGAAGGCTTCTGAAATGAGTAGCTCTTGTTTTACCAGTTATTTAGACTCTTATTAAACAATGGGATTCCATGAGAAAGAGAGTTTCTTTAGACCAAGATTTCTAAACCTCAGCACTGTAGATGTGTTGCCTGGAAAATTCCTGGTTTTACAGTGTCCTCCTGTACAATATAGAACTTTGAGCAGCTTCCCTGAGCTTCACCCACTGGAAGCTGTAGAGACCATCAGATTCACATCCTGTTTAGACAGTTTCAGGCACTGCCACCTGTCCTCTGAGGGAATGAAATTTACTCCAATAGAGAGTCATTGCTTCAGAGCAGCAATTCTCCAAATGACTTCTCAGTTCTGAAGCAGCATTAGTATTGTAAAGTTTTCAGTTCTAACTCACAGACAGCAAACTGTGTTTAGGGAACCCCTTAGATGAATCCCAAGCATACTCAAGTTTGATAAGCATGGCTGTAGAGCAAATGAATGAATACTAGAATTTCATGAGAAAAATTTAGTTGGGGAATATTTTTAATATGGAAAGTTCTATTTTTTCTTCCCCTTCTGAGAAAGTGTTAAAGTATATTATTTTATTTCAATAGAACAAATATTTATTGATAGTCTATCAGAATATTACTATACATAGACAACATGTTTAAATCACATGAAAAGTTTACTTTTTTCTCACAACGATCAATCAGTAATAGCATGATGGGGACTATTAGATTAACAATGAGATTATGACCAGCCTATCACAGTCCGGCTCGGCGCAGCCACTTGCGGCCGTGTGGTTCATCATTAAATGCTGGACTTAGAGATGACTGCAAGAGTATGCTACCTGCACGGCAGAGCCTGGCAAGCTACCCGTGTTGTATTTGATATGCCAAATATCAGTAACAATTATAGACCTCATTCCAGAATGGATTGTGGCTCTTTATGTTCCTGGAGCAAGCAGATGCCCTTGGGCTCTACTAGCATGAGACAGGACATATGGAGATGTTACTGGGGCCCGCTCGAGCAAATCGATGAACAACGGGAAGACAGTGACAGTGAATGAGATTATAAATAAACATAGAAAAACTTTGAATAGAAATGGGTTATTAAGCTTCCATTCGGGGTAGCAAGGCCATTTGTCTACCATACTGGGAAAGAATAAAGAAAAAAAAGTCTAAGTTTCCCATTTTGCATAAGGTATTATCTCATCAAAATTGTTTCAGTTGTCTGTGCATATGTATGTATGAGGGAATAAACTAACATGAAGTATAGTTTACATTTAAAATGCTTGAAAAATACTGAAAAAATTTGAATGCAGAAATAAATGAAATGGTTTCTGATTTTTTAATATATTTTATTATACCACCATCAGATAAACAATTGCAAAAATGTTCATGTCTTGGTTTCAGCCATACAGTGTTCCAGCACCCATCCCTCCACCAGTGCCCATTTCCCATCACCAATGTCCCCGATTCCCTCCCCCTCCCCTAGCCTGCCTCTATGGCAGGTTCTTTATCTCTTTTCTCTCTTTTCTCTTTCACTCTCTCTCTTTCTCTGTTCCTTCTCTTACATATTGTGGATTGTAATACATATACTTAGAGGTTATCATGTGTATCTTTTTGCCTGTATTTAATGCTCAGTTCTATGTGGGTAATAGCACTTTCGACAATTATTGGCACACTGTTCCCTTCGCTGTCTTACCTAACCTCTGACTCCCACACATTTGTGGTTATTTCCCCCTTTGATAAGACCTCCTGATCCATGTTTTGCCTACCCTTGTATATTGGTATCATAATATGTATATATCATAATATGTATAAATATATATATTTTATGTCATGCAAATAAATGCAGTCATTCTATATCTCTCTCTCCTTCTGACTAATTTCACTCAACATGATCCTCTTTATGTCCATCCATTTATAGGCAAATTTCATAACTGCATTTTTCCTAACAGCTGCATAGTATTCCATTGTGTAGATGTACCAAAATTTCTTTATCCAGAAATAAATTCTAGGGCATTCTGGTTGCTTCTAGATTCTGACTATTGTGAATAATGCTGCTATGAACATAAAAGTAGGGATGGTGTTTCCGCTGTGTGTTTTTGGCTTCCCAGGTTATATTTCCAGGAGTGGTATGGCTGGGTCAAATGGGAGTTCAATTTCTATTCTTTGGAGGAATGTCCATATTGTTTTCCAAAAAGGCTGTATGAGTTGACATTCCCACCAACAATGAGAGTCCCCTTTTCCCCGCATCCGCGCCAGCACTTGTTCTTGCACTTTTGGATATGTGCTAGCCTCTGTGGTGTGAGATGATATCTCATTGTTGTTTTGATTTGCATCTCTCTGATGATTAATGATGATGAACATTTTTCATGTCTTTTGGCCATTCGAACTTCTTCCTTGTCGAGGTTTCTGTTCATTTCTTTTCCCCATTTTTTGATGGGGTTGGCTGTTTCTTCTTGTAAAGTTCTACCAGTGCCTGATATATCCTGGATATTAACCTCTTATCAGGTGGGTATTGGGCAAATATTCTTTCCCATTCTGTGGACTGTTTTTGTATCTTGGTCATTGTTTTTTTTGAGGTGCAGAAGCCTTTTAGCATTATGTAGTCCCATATGTTTATCTTTTCTTCTAGTTGTTTTGTTAGTGGTGTTTCTTCTTTGAGATGCCTTTAGCTTCAATGTCTTGAGGGTTTTTTCCTATATTTTCTTCAATGTATTTTGTGGATTCAGGTTTGATATTGAGGTCTTTAATCCATTTTGATCTTTAATCCATTTTGATCTGATTTTTGTGCATGGTTTTAGACAGTGACCCAAATTCATTTTCTTACATGTAGCCGCCCAGTTTTCCCAGCACCACTTGTTGAAGAGGCTTTCCTTGCTTCATTTCGTACTTGTTGCCCCCTTTATTGAAGATTAATTGTTCATGTATTTGAGGCTGGTTGTCTGGTTACTCAATTCTATTCCATAGGTCCACAGGTCTGTTTTTATTCTAGTACCATGCTGTTTTAATTACCACTGCTTTTTAATAGAGTTTGAAGTTGGGAAAGGTGATGCCTCCCATCTTTTTTTCCCAAGGATTGCTTTAGCTATCCGTTGGGGTTTGTTATTCCATACAAATTTCAGAATTGTTTGGTCAATTTCTTTGAAAAATGTCATGGGTATCCTTATAGGTATGGCATTGGATCTGTATAAAGCTCTAGGGAGTATTACCATTTTGGCAACATTGATTCTCTTTATCCATGAGCAAGAAATGTGTTTCAACTTCCTTGTGTACTCTTATTTCTTGAAGTAATGTTTTGTAGTTCTCTTTGTACAGGCCCTTTATGTTCTTCGTAAAAACTGATTCCTAGGTATTTAATTTTCTGTGGCACAATTGTGAATGTGATTGTTTTCTTAATATCCCTTCTTCTCTTTCGTTATTTGTATATAGGAAAGCCACTGACTTTTTGGGTATTGACTTTGTACCCTGCCACTCTACTATAGGTTTCTATTGTTTCTAGCAGCTCTTTGGTAGAGAGCGTAGGGTTCTTTAGGTATAATATCATGTCATCTGCAAATAGTGATAGCTTGAGTTCTTCCTTGCCTATCTTGATGCCCTTAATGTCCTTTTCTTCTCTGATTGCTATTCCAAGTACTTCCAGTAATATATTGAATAGAAATGGTGAGAGTGGGCAACCTTGTCTTGTCCCCGATCTTATCAGGAAGGCTTTTACGTTTTTCCCCATTGAGAATGATACTCGCTGTGATCTTTTGGTGGATGGCTTTGACTATATTGAGGAAGGTTCCTTCAATTCCCATTTTCTGGAGGGTTTAATCAAGAATAGGTGTTGAATCTTGTCAAATGCTTTCTCTGCATCTATCGATAGAATCATATGGTTTTTATTTTTTCTCTTGTTTATATGATGTATTATGTTGATTGACTTGTGAATTTTGAACCATTCTTATATTGCCAAGATGAACCTACTTGTTCATGATGTATAATCTCTTTGGTTTCCAATTTTTATGCATGCAATGTAAAAGCTAAGGGGCTAAGACAGAATAACATTTTAATGTTGAGTAAAGGGAGGCAAAAGCCACATTAGCTGTGTAGTATAATTTTGAGAATTATATTTCAACACAGGCATTACTGAAGCAGCTGTTTGAGGAAAGGGAGTCACCAAGCAAGAGTTGTAATGACACATGCAAATGTTCTGTTTGAGACATGAATAGCTGAAATGTAACAACCTCAATAACAAAGGAAATTGACTTTTCATTTCCGTTAGCCTTAGTAAGAAAAGTTCTAGAACTTTCTTTATAGTTTTGGGGGTAGAGAGGCACACACAGCAGTACTCAGGGGGCAATATTGTACCACGAGGACAGAGATTGGAGCTCCTAACTGCTCTAATCTAGGCCTTTCAGTCAGCTCCTCACTCCCTAGAACTTTCAGTTGATGAAGACATAAACAAACCAAAAAAAAAAAAAAAAAGACATGAAGCTACTTCATAAACCCAGTGTTTCACTTCAAATTCTCAGCAAAATGCCCAATTCAAATAACTCATAGAAATAAAATACATAATTAAAATTTAACAAATACTTTGTTGTTTTAACCATGATATAATAATTATGATATGATGAAGGTAAAGATGAGCAGAAATTTCAAGATATAAATATGAACTTTCTAAGTACTTAGAATAGACTAAAGATTAAAATTTACCTTTTAATAAAATATCTGACTATTCCCCTTTATTAGAAGGCCTAGTTCACATTCCTCATATAATTTTTTCTATTTAGCTTTCTAACATGATTTTATTCACTCCTGAATGACATCTGTCAAATTAGATAGTCCTAACTTGACTGCAATGACTGTGGAAACAGGTCATTGACAAATGGTCTGAAATCTCTAGGTACAATATTCTATACTTTAGCTGAAGACAACTGGAAACAAGTAAGAATATACACAAAGCAACATCATTTAAAATTTTTGAGGAATCCTTTAAACAAGTGATCTTGCGTATAGAAAAATTCAGGCATATAAAGAGCTCAACTTTTTCACATACCTTGAAACAGCGATTTGAGAATCTTCTAGGACAAGTTTGATAATTTTTCATAGAGATCATTTTGAACTGAAAATTATATTTCAACACAGGCATTATTGGTATTTAAAACCAGCTATCTTAGAACCATAGCAGTAGTACAGCAGGTAAGGCATTTACCTGGCATGCAGTTTACCTAGGTTTAATTCTGGAAACCTATTATGGTCACCCAAGCCCATCAAGAGTGATCCCTGAGTACAGAGGCAGAAGTAAGCCCTAAGCACCAGTGGGTGTGCCACCTCAAAAATAATAATAATAATATTAATAATAATCATCATCTATCTCTCTATGAGACAGTTAAATGCATAATGATATATATGCACACACATACATATGTATATTTGAAATCTAAAATCTTCACCACTTACGACTACCTAATGTAGCAAAGGTTAGCATTATATTATTGCCTAGAAAAAAGACAAAAGTTAGAACATTTGACATAATTTTACATTTATACCACAAATACATTAAATTATATAAAAGAAATAAGTGAGACATGGAAAACTATATTGCTAGTATTTTAAAAGATTGCTGCTTTTTATTTTTCAACAACAAGCATATATTATAAACAAACTTAGCACTAACATTATTCTGTTTCTCCTGTTCAGTAGATGTAAAAATAATTATTGATTTTATATAGTATTTAGGAGACTGAATAGTGTATGGGATAGCAAAATATCCTTTACAGCATCATTGAATACACATTGGGTTAGTTTAATCACAAATTGTTGCCAAGAAATAAAGCAACATTAATATTCTGCAGTTTATTTTTTATAAACACAATCAAGAACTCTCAGAAAATTTCCCCTTATTATGATGAAACAATAGTACTATGTCATTATGTTTTGCTTTTTTAACTTTATTTAAGCACTGTGGCTTTCAAAATTGTTCATTATTCAGTTCTTTCAGGCTTTTAATGTTTCAGTACTATCTCACCACCAATGTGACCTTCTTTCCAACATGGTCCCCAGTTTCCCATATACCCCCCTAAGCCTGCCTTCTTGGCAGGCACAAAATAATTTCTTTTATATTACTTGTTACAACAAAATGGTAAGTGGAATTATCAAAAAATAAATCAGTAAAAGAAAATTTGTGAAAATTGTTACATCTCACTATGATGTTATTAATGTCATTTTCTAAGGGTTAACTGAGCTGTTTGCTGCTGGTTGAACCGTCTGTGTAATTATCTTCATTGAGCTTAGTGAGCTTCCATGCTACTTTCCTGTCTTATTTGTTGTGCTCCTACTGGGCTATCAGTATTGTGGAATTTGGAGGTGTTGAATGGTCACTTATGTGGCCACATGCCCTAGTGACTCCAAGATCTGTAGAATTAGGACAACTCTCATTCTGCCTTCTTCCTGAGGAAGTCCCAGGATTTTCAGCCCATGGACTTGTGTACCTGTGAGTTTCATCAGCTTGGCTTTGCATCTCTTCCAAGATTAGTTTGAGGCAGTGAAGCTGAGCCATGTATATAGCAGCAACTATGGGACAGGGGCACAGCTTCCAAGGCTTTGTCAGAGTGGAGACTCAGCCCACCCAACTCTTGAGGGGGCCCTAGAGTTTCCAGCCTGAATATCATAGTATTTATATCATCAGCTAGGCTTGGCGTCTCTTCCAAAATTAGTCGTAACTGTGAGGCTGGGCTGTTTACATGGCACAGGCTGTGGCAAATATTTTTGATAATTTATTCTGCCTTCAAAGAACATCTGATAAATATTTTCATTGTGTCTACAGAATCATATGTCCTATAAGAACATGTAAAAGGAATTGTGGGGGGGGAGGGGGTACTGGGTCTTAAGTGTGTATGAAGCATGCACTGACCCCATACCTGGCCTTGAGTTTGCTTTTAAAATATAATTTTTAAGCACCCTATATAATAGGATGCTTAGTTGGCTGAGTATAATGTACTGACCTGATTGATTGCAACTTTTGTCAATTTAACTTTTGTGGTAAAGAGGAAACAATTTGTTGGCAGATAGATTTTAGCTCTGCCCAGAAATTTTATTAGTACTTCAAAACCCTATGTGATTAAAAGTTTTAGTGGTCTTTAAGGTTAATATGCATATCCATACTGCCCTGTACCGAGTTATGGCTCAGGCAGGGGGCCCCAACACGCCCAGCCCCCACCCAGTACCCAGTCAAGTCTCGGGTCCTACCCGGCCCTCTACCCAGTCGGGCTCAGGCCCTGCCCAGCCGAGCCAGTCCCGACACTTACAGTCAGGGCTCAAGTCCCACCCTCTCATTCTGCACAGCCCTGCCCAGTGCCCATTGTACCCAGTCAGACACCCAGTAAGGGGGTGGGACAGGAGGCAGTGCTGGACAGGGCTGGTGGAGGCCAGTCTCCTTCGGAGACCCAAGCTGGAGCCTGTCCCCGCCAGACTTGCTAACGGGTCCACTCTGCTGCTTGTCTGTGGCCCAGTGTCGTGAGTTTACGAATTTGCCGGCACCCAGGGTTAGAGTATTTTGCCCCAGAAATTTGTGGTGGGTGCCTTGGAAATCTTTTCCTTTCTACATATTACTAGCAAACCCGAGGAACTAGCAAAAACCCTGTTGTGCTTCCCGGGGCACCCAAGTCTAAGCCAGGATTTTAGGGAATGGATGACAAGTGGCCTTAACTGCGTTTCATTGCTCTGCTGGTTCTCAGCGCCCCCTCTCTCCCATCAACCTCACGTCCCTGTTCTTCAGCCTAGCTTCCCTCTCCAGCTTTCTTCTTTTTCTTTTTTTGCTTTTTGGGTCACACCCAGCAATACTCAGGGGTTACTCCGGGCTCTGCATTCAGGAATTACTCCTGGGGACCATATAGGACACGGAGGAATTCATCCCAGGTCCGCCGAGTGAAAACGGGTTGTACTATCTCACCGGCCCCAGGAACCCTCTCCAACTTTCTTTAGCGCCTCTTCTTCCAGCCTTCATTGGCACTTGGAATGGAACTGGGAAAATAGGCTTAGTCTTGACCCCAGATCTTAATATACCCTCCCTGCCCACGCCCACCATATTACTTGTGGAAACTCTGGAATATTTTGGAGTCCTGTGAAACTCGAGTATTTTGGAAAGTCTAGAATATTTTGGAGTTTTGTTTTGTTTGGCTGTGTTTTTTTTTTCTCCCCAAAGTGAAAGGTGTGGGGACACCCGGGGACTGCTGCCATCCCGCTCTCCCCTGGTTCGGCGGCCATAAGCAGCTGCACGGTACATCAAACTAGTGCAACTAACAATGTACTAGAAACTCAGAAAGTAAATTCAAGAACAGAATTTGGCCAGATTCTCCCATAACCAACAATAGGGAAGAAAATGGATTCATCAATAACACTGCCATGTGTGTGCTTTAACAGTAAATACAATCAGTGCCGGCTGAGGGAGCAGGAATGGGGATTGGGTTGGGTTGTAAATGAGAGTCTTTGGTGGTGGGAACACACTGGTGGTGGGAGTGGTGTTGAAGTATGAATCTTTCTATCAACAGTATTATGAAAACCTTTTTACTTTGTGAATCACAGTGTTTCGATAAAAAGGAAAAATATAAACAAAGTGAAAGGTATGATAGTTTCACTTCCATTTTATAATGGCTTACTCACCTGGACTACTACTATTATTTTTGTTTAATATGATCTGCATGACCTACGAATTCCCTGCCCCTCGAGATGTTGCAGGTTTGGCTACCGTGACCAGCTGCATTGGCAGGTGGCAGACAGGAGCCAGGCTTGTTTACACCAAGGGCTCTGCCCCGTGGGCCCCGGCTGGTTGATGGTCTGACATAGAAAAAGACTGGGTCCCCTGGGATGAACCCAGGCCACGGCAGAGCCTGGCAAGCTACCCATGGTGTAATCGATATGCAAAAAAACAGTAACAATAATGGACCTCATTCCCAGTGAATGGAGATGTTACTGGCACCCACTTGAACAAATCGATGAACAATGGGAAGACAAGTAACAAGTGCATATCCAAGAACTTTGAGTGTAGCATGGACGCTGAAACTTTGAGTATGACATTTTATTTCTTTACATCATCCGACCTTTTCTTATCCACACTCAACTATCCTGATCACCTTGAAAATTTGGTGGCACAGCCTCCACAATCTCTAATGGCCAAGTATTTTGGGTAGAAACAGTCAAATAACTATGAAAACTTATGCTTCTTTCACTGCATCACTGTCTTCCCGTTCATCGATTTGCTCGAGAGGGCACCAGTAACATCTCCATATGCCCTGTCTCATGCTAGTAGAGTCCAAGGGCATCTGCTTGCTCCAGGAACATAAAGAGCCTCAAACCATTATATTAGGTCATGGGAATGAGGTCTATAATTGTTACTGGTATTTGGTATATCAAATACGACACGGGTAGCTTGCCAGGCTTGCCGTGAGGGTGGCATGCTCTTGTAGTCACCTCTAAATACAGCATTTATTCACGAACCGCTTTGGGAAAATTATTCCCTATTCCTCAGCACTGTTTTAATGTCTGCTTTTACAGAGTCTATATTTATGGCGCCCTCATATTGCCCTGTGCATGGCATCTTCTATGGAAGACAGCCTTTCAGGAGAGACCACACAGTTGGTAGATTCAGACCTCCTCCCTGTGGGTGGTCAGAGGCAGGGAAATTAGACCTGTCTGATACAGTCCTTTCATGTGCCAGGAAATTTAAATTCAAGGAGCTGTTATCTGTTATAGCCATAAACCTCCTGAAAACCAGAATTACAGGTAACTAATATTTCTTTTGCATGCCAAAGCAGACCTAAAACTTTTCATCCACAGATGATGGGGTGATTAATATTAGAATACTTTCATTTATTTAGTATATGTAGTGATTTGTTAGTCTCTGGCCAATGTAATGAGAACATCATTGAAGGACTTTAACCTGAAGCCCATCTAAATGAACGGGCAAGGAAGCATGTTATCTGTTAGGATAAAACTTTAAAGGAGTCAGTACGCCCATTGGAGGAAAAGATAGACTCAGATTTCTTGGGAGCTAAGTCTTGGGGGAAGGGTAGATGTCCTGAGGGGGAAATAATTATATTCTGAGAGATTTAGTAGAAAGAACCAAGCCAAGATTACAATAAAGTAAACCTGGTTTTAAGTCCTGTGTAAAATTAAGTGTCCTTGAGTTAATTCAATAATTTTTCTTCCTTTCCTCATTTGAAAAATTGATCTAATAATGATCCGGTGTGTGGCTCAGTAGTAAAGTACATACATGCCTTCCATACATAAAACCTGTGTTTGATCCTCAGCATGGCAATAAAAGAAAATGGGAGATAAAATAACTATTGGTCGCCATAGATAGAGAGGGAAATGTTAAGATAATTGTGAAATGGTTGACTTTTGTATTGTACCATTTTCACATACTTCTTTATCTCGTTATTAAAGTGTATGAAAAAATCTCTAACACATTGTAACCTCTCTGTTCTTACAGTGAAAATGTCTTTCTCATTTGGTGATTAGAATACAATATTCAAACAAAGGGCAATGTATAATTTAGTCTGGGACAATCATTATTATGCCAACCAATATAAAAACAGGTACCACTGTTGATCCCTGAACCATTGCTGTTAACCTTATCTCACACATGCGCCTTTTCTTAAGAGAAACCCCAACACCAGCACATTGCTGATAAAGCTTTCTCATCAACACTCTCATATGCAGCACAATCCTTCTGCCAATTCTTACCTTCATATCCCTTCGTTATATTCTACATAAACATTTCCCTGGTAATCAAAGAAGAAAAAGTATGTGTGTGTGTCTGTGTGTCTGTGTGTGTGTTTATAATGGAAAATATCTATTAGAGAAAAAAGTACTCTATGCCAGAGAAAATTCTTATGAGCAACTTCAATATGCTATTTAGAAGATAAATTGTGGTGTTTAGAAACAAGATGAGGACAGCCAGTAAATTTAGGGAACTCTTTATAACTGATGTGTATAATAGCTTATTTTACAGAGGTAGCCCTCAGACTAAGCACACTTCCGTCACCAGAGAGAGACTTAGTTTCCTGGTTCCTTTCTTGCAGGCTTTCTGATTTAGTAGGGTGGGATAGGGTAGGGGGAAATAATCAAAATTTCCAACTAGTTTGCAGATGAAGCAAAAACTCTTGGTCCAGGAAACATACTATGGGAGATCTCTGTTCTTTAAAATTTATAAAATGGACTTAGGCACTTCTTTTTTATTATCAGTCATCTGGAATATTTTAAATAGCATTAAATAATTTTTTCACTTACAGATAGTTGGAACTCAGGTATGAAATTATTTGCTCCTGCTATCAAACTCCCCTTTTAAATGATAGGCTCTTAATCATTTTTCCAGCTTTTAAATTAAACTACTTATTTCGGTATTTAATGACTTATTTAGTTAAAAAATAATCTATTTCCTTTAGATTATTACATTTGTTGCATATGATTAGATTTACTGTTTTATAATTATTTTATCTTAGCACATGTTTCTCTATTTGATCAATCTTAATATTTTCCTCTTTCCCCTCCTCAGTCATGCTCATGAGATAACATTACATATATGTACATTTAAGTATCTTTTTACTTTATGTGATTCTGCCTTTTTGCCACTTTCTTTATTTCTGTGTTTATCATCTAATAATGATGAATTGTCCTTCATATTTTCTTTAGACTCATACGTAAAGATTTTCATGGGATTTCTTTTTTATTGTAGTTGTATAACTTAGTTACAAAGGTGTCTATGGTCGTGTTCATGGTGTACAAATTACTACCCACTGCCACCACCTCATGCCCAAGACAATCTCCAGTTTCCCGTGTCACTTCTAGTCTCCCTCTTTTCATGGTATTTCTTAAGATGAGTACAATACTCACAGTCTTTAGCTTTCCAGTACCACAGCTGTCCTAGCCTTAATCTTTGTGTTTCCTGAAAGTATAGTTGTGTGTGTTCCATGAGTTTTCATGAAAAAGCTTCTCTTTTTCACTAGGGCTAGATAATTTATAATTAAATACTGCTTTCTCAGTTCTAGGATGATTTTGAACGGCTTTTTTGTTTTTAAGTAAAATTGACACCTAGTTCTTTCTTATTTATATTAATTTTAATTGCTTAAGATCTAAAATTTGTCTTCTAATGGATGTAATTTTTAAAGTAACTTAAGGTTTTCTCTAGAGTCTTGAAAATATTTTTCATTGATATTCCAGTACAATGCAAATCTGTGTGCAAATCTGTTTTATAATAGAAAGTAATTTTTTTACTTTCTTTAGTACTTTTTACGTACTTTAAAGCCACACTGAGCATGTGACCTTGGTTTCGCGAATCTTTATGTTCTTTTTTCATGTTTGGACACTGACCCATTTCAAAGGTTCCCAAAGCCAGTTTCACGCATATGAATAGGAGTAAAATCCTAAATCTAACGTTGACAAGTAAAATGTAGAAGAATCTCAAAAGAACAAAGCACTGTGACCAAGAGGGATTTACTCCTAAATTATAAATATACTAACATTGGGACTTTATTAAAATAATTTTTAGAAACAAGAAAGTAAGGAAAAACTATCATGACAATACATGTGGTAAAGTCATTTGTTAATTTCAGAAGTCATTTTTAATTTTTGTTTTGCTTTCGGGCCACACCCAGCAATGCTTAGTGGTTCTGCACATGGATCACTTCTGGCTGGGCTCAGACACCATATTTGGTGTTCAAGATTGAGCCCAGGTCAGCTCTGGCGCAAGGCAAGTGCCCTACCGCTTATACTCTCCAACACAGTTGTTTATATATATATATATATATATATATATATATATATATATATATATATATATAACTTTCTTTTTCTGTTTTGCTTAAATGTGTGAAGGACTATACTTCAAAGACTACCAAATAACAAATTCTGAATGGTAAAACTCTAAGACTCTTTATACTAAATGCGGACATTAATAATCGTGTGTATCAATGATCTTTGTATCAATGATCAATGATCTTTGTCATAACAATACATAACACTTTGTTATAACGTATGACAAGTGGTAGCATCCTTCAATGGCTATATAGAAATAGGTTTGAGTGTAGCACACGGGAGATCAGGGACTCTGTACTTAGCTTATTTATGTTTGTAATCAGCTGGTGAGCTCTACCATCCTGACAGGCTTGCTCAGGGATCACAAGATAGCTGTGGACTTTACCTAGGATGGTCTCTCCTAAATAGTTGGGAAATTCATGCTTTACATAAGATACTAGTTTAGAAATGTTTCCCTGTGACAGTAAAAGTAAATCCAATGTCAGAAGCACTTCTCAGGACTCTGCTTACATCATATTTGATAATATCATAGTTGCCAAAGCACTCACATGGTTCAGTCTAGACACCTCATGTAAGAACACTGAAACATTTTATTGCTAAAGGCGTGGTGCTAGGGAAAACTGAGACCATCTTAGCCATCTTGTGCAGATAGAGATCCCTGCTTCAACTTTTATTCATCATTGTTACAGCGGCTCCAGTGAGTTTAGTGAGACAAGCTGTAATTAGCATATTTTATACAACTTAAAAAGTATTATTACCTTTGTTGTTGATGATGACTTTACTGTATACTCTCAGAAGCTGGGGCCAGAGCAATAGTCCAGTGGGGAGGGCTTTTGCCTTGCATGTTGCTTACCCAGGTTCAGTCCCCGCCATCCCACATGGTCCCCTGAGCACCACCAGGAGTAATCTCTGAGTGCATAGCCAGGAGTAACCCCTCAGCATTGCCAGGTGTGATCCAAAAAGCAAAGGATTTTGCTTTTTGGAAGGAAGGAAGGAAGGAAGGAAGGAAGGAAGGAAGGAAGGAAGGAAGGAAGGAAGGAAGGAAGGAAGGAAGGAAGGAAGGAAGGAAGGAAGGAAGGAAGGAAGGAAGGAAGGAAGGAAGGAAGGAAGGAAGGAAGGAAGGAAGGAAGGAAGGAAGGAAGGAAGGAAGGAAGGAAGGAAGGAAGGAAGGAAGGAAGGAAGGAAGGACTTTTTAAAAACCTGCTGTAATTAGAGCATTTAAAAGTTGGTTTGCTTAAAAAATAAACATAAAAATCAGTAGATCTTCATAATCAAAGTAGGTATTTACTGAAATAAATAATGAAAGATCTACACTGTACTTCCAACTCAGAGTTTCCCTTGCATACAAACTTCTGGTATCTTTTTCTCACATTATAAGTATAAGCTCTTCTCCTGGGTGGATTTATGACGAGAGGGAAGTCGGATGTGGAAAATGGCGGCCCTTATGGAGTGAAGGGTCGTCTGGCTTCTTGAAGCTCTACTGGGGTGACAGGCCAGGGCTAGAACCCACGGGCCAGTGCTAGAACCCACAGCCCTGCTCACGCGGCCACTTGCGGCCGCATGGTTTATAAATAAATGCTGGAGATCAGAGGTGACTACAAGAGTATGCCACCCACACGGCAGAGTCTGGCAAGCTACCCATGTCATATTTGATATGCCAAATACCAGTAACAATTATTGACCTCATTCCCATGACCTGATGGAATGGATTGAGGCTCTTTATGTTCCTGGAGCAAGCAGATGCCCTTGGGCTCTACTAGCATGAGGCAGGACATATGGAGATGTTACTGGTGCCCGCTCGAGCAAATCGATGATGAACGGGAAGACAGTGATACAGTGATTTACTGAAAACTGAATAATATCAGGTAGTTATCTAGTACTTGGAGATAGGTATTAAACAAAAGACACAAAATCCTTCTCTTCCTGCCCTGAATTTTTTGTTGGGGAAAAGGCAAATAATCGCAAATTAGTAAATATTTTGGTTTGGTTTTCCCCAGATTCACCTAGCAGATTCACTTTACATTAATGTGACTAGCATCAGCATAGTGTATGAGCCCAAACAATCAAAGCTTGATTCAAAGCAACCATATTTTAATTAATATTTTATTATACCACAGTGAGATATACAATTACAAAAATGTTCATGTTTGTGTTTCAGTCATACAGTGTTCCAGCAACCATCCCTTCACCAAGCCCATTTCCCAACACCTTGTCCCAACTTCCATTCCCCCTCCCTAGCCTGCCTCTATGGCAGCTTCTTTTTCTTTTTAAATAAACATTTTATTATACCACTGTGAGATATACAGTTACAACGTTGTTCATGTTTGGAGGTTTCAGTCACATAGTGTTCCAGCACCCGCCCTCCACCAGTGCCCATTTCCCACCACCAATGTCCCCAATTCCCTCCCCCTCCCATAGCCTGCCTAAATGGCAGGTTCTTTATCTCTTTTCTTTCTCCCTCTCTCTCCCTTCCTTCTCCTACACATTGTGGGTTGCACTACATACACTTGGAAGTGTGGCAGCTTCTTTATCTCTTCTCTCTCTCTCTCTTTCTCTGTCTCCCTTCTCTTACAAATTGTGGATTGCAATACATTTAGAGGTTACCATGGGTATCTTTTTGTCTATATTCAATGTTAAGTTCTAGGCTGGTATTATCATTTTTGATGACTATTAGTACATTGTTCCCTTCTCTGTCTTACCAAACATCTGACTCTCAAATATTTGGTATACCAGGTTTTGAGCCCTGAAGGTCGGGCTGTGTCCAGTTGTGGAGTCCATACCTTGAGGATGACTGTGGTTGTATTGTGTGAGGTTTTCCAGCTTCTGAGAGTCTGTCGGGGGGCAGGCAAGGACTAGAACCTGCCCCCCCTTCCACGACGCCCCATCAGGCATCAGGTTTGAGCCAAAAAGAAAGGAAAAAAAAGCCAGAACATATCCCTGGTGTTGGAATGGAGTGGGGAGCTGCTACCATTCAGTCACTACAATGAGACATTTTCCCACCTATAAAATTTGTTTTAAAAACAATAGAATATGATAATACCCTTCACTGTAGTAGATGAAGAAATAGAGTTGGGGTGAGGGGTTGTTTTCCTACCCTGCTGAGGTCTTGTGGATTTTTAAAAGCAAACTAATAAACCCTGTTAATGCAAAAACACATCATATTACATATTATATGACTTGGCTTCTGGGAAACTAGCCCAAAAAAATAAAACCTCCAGTATGCAAGATTTCTTATAAAAGTGCATTATCACATCATTGATGTGGTGAGGGAAAGAAAAATCTGAGAACAAATTGAGCACCTAGCAATTGAAGACATTGGGACCGGGGGTGGGGGGGGGTTGGCACATTTATACACACCTGTTGTATCATGGCTGTATATACATATACTAATACATATAGAGATTTAAAAAATCGTGAAAAGGTAAATATCAGCTTTTATGAAGGGAAGAATAGATCATGCTATAAATCATGTTTAAAGGGTTGGTAGAAATATTTATTTTTATTTTGGTGGCTACAACCAATGGTGCTTCAGGCTAACTCCTGGCTCTGCCCTTAGGGATCACTCCTGGAAGAACTTGGGCGACCACAAGGAGTGCTGAAGATTGAATCTGGATCAATCTTTTTTTTTTAATTTTATTTATTTATTTTTTATTTCCCCCAATTTTATTACACCATTTTAGACATACAATTGAAAGATGCTCCAAACATGAACAACGTTGTAATTGTATATCTCACGGTGGTATAATAAAGTATTAATTAAAAAAAAAGAAAGATGCTCATGTAGAGTTTTGGTTCTACAGTGTTCCAACACCCATCCCTCCACCCAAACCCATCTCCCATCACCAATGTCCCCTCCTCCCTCTCCCCTCCCACACCTCAACTACTTGGCGGGTTCTGTATGTCATTTCTCTCCTCTTTATCTCTCCCTCCTGCCTAACTTTCCTGCACATCGTGGAATGCAGTGCATTAAAGGACATTACTGTTTCCACTATTTTAATGGACCATGCGGCTGGCTCAAACTGGTTTTGCTCTGTTAATCTGGTCGTGAGGTAGGATCCCAGCATCTGTACAGCGAAGGTGGTGGCTAGTGTGGTGGGCAAGTCTCATCCGGCTGCTTCCGGGACCCCCCACAAGGTGATGGACCCACTCCCAAAACCCATCTGTCCTCCCGGGGCCCCATGGTCAGCTGGGCCCGGAGCGAGCCGAGTTCCAGCTTCCCCAGCCACTTGTGAGGCTCTTCATGCTATGACTGGTGGCCCCAGGGCAGCTCCTGGGCGGGGCCACCAGGCTTGACAAAATGGAGGGGGAATGGCCGACCCCTGACTCCATCTGACGAATTCCCAGTGATTCCCGCTTCTGGGAGCCGCCTACCTGAGCTCCAACTGGTTTTGCTCTGTTAATCTGGTCATGAGGTAGGATTCTGGGTCAATCTTGTGCATGGCAAGCACCCTTCCAGAACACTGTATTCTCTCCTCAGCTCCCTCCTCCAACTTGTTTTAGTTCCCACGCCTTGGATCCTACATCAAATTGATTCCTAGTTCTTGGTCTAATAGTTGATCAGCCTCCTGAAGAGTCACTCTTCCCCATCTTTCTCTCTTTGATCCTATCAAGAGAGCAGACCATGTTTGGGCTGTGTCCTCCCTGAGCTATAGTGAGAATATTTTTTTCTGATGACTTGATTGGACATTCCTGATATGGAAGTAGTGACTTGCCACAGACCAATTGCCAAGTAAGAAAAATTCTGTGCCACTTAGCTCAGGGACTGGGGAAGTAGGAAGGGCTGCTCTTGAGAGATGTCATGTCCTTCCTGTTCCTATAATTCTCCCAGTATATTTTGAGAAGTAGAGAGAATACATTGAAAAATGTCCACAACTTCCTCCTCCAGAGAATTCCACAGTATTTAAAGGGATAAGCTCTCATGTGTTTGGTTTTGTTAGAGTTGTTTTCTTTTTCCTTAAAGGGAGAGGGGCACTTTCAGCCAGTAACCTCGGAGTTTCATGGAATTGTTGTTTCACGGAATTGTTAAGAATTCAGATGTTCTGATGATAAATGTCAAAGAACCATACTTTCATCTAGTACTATTAACAAATAGAAAATGAGAGGAAACATCATTTCTCTACTCAGTAACCATGTTTTTAAATTGTGGAACAATGCAGTTACTCCTGATACCCTGAAAAAACCTGAAGTCTGATAGTTATTGAACCCTTCAAATTCTTTGCATACTGTAGGAAATAGAGATCTGGTCTGCACCTACTCCAGAAACACTTAGTAATAAGCTTGTCACATCAAATCTCTTGAAAAGCATCCAAGACCAAATAGCTCATTTTTCTTTCACCTGTCAAAGTTCCACCGTACCACCCAAGTGGTTCTATTGATGGTCACCTTCAATTTTAAAGAATTCTTAGGTAGAATATACAATGCTGAGTTCTTCTATATTTTCATCCTTTTTTGTACAATGCATAGGAATTACTTTTCTAATTGTAAAAAAATGCATTAACTAAATACTATCATGTAATCTGAGAATTATAGTTCTTTAAATACTTTTGGAATGACTTTTTCAAGAAACAACCAATGAACTACAACTGATTGGTTATAATCAGAATTTCAATATCTGAGACCATTTTTTTCTCTCTTCCCTGCCCTTTGGAGGTGATGACACAATAGCCAGAGAAACACATATATTTCACACACTAAATTGTGTTGCTTGCTGAAGGTCAAACACTGTGATACCCTCATTGTAGTGCTCCTAAATCACATTTAGCAGGTGGAGTCGAACTAATGTTCTAAGTTCTATAAGATCTCTACAGTTAGCCAATTTCCATACCCCTAGAAAACTGTTTTCATGCTAATACTTATATCTGTGCAAATTCACAGTTGGTTACTAATGTGAGAGCTACGATGCAGAGGAATGAAACAGAATTCACTTCCTGTCTGTCTGTCTGTCTTTCTTTAATTTTTTGTTTTGTTTTGGGGCCACACCTGGAGTGCTCAGGGCTTATACCCGGCTCTGTGTGTAAGGGTTCACTCCTAGCTGTGTTTGGGGGACCGTAGAGAGATTGAAATCAAAGTTGTCTGTGTGTGTCTATCTGTTATACCATCTCTCCTGCCCCTTTTCTCATTTTTCAAGTAAAAAATGGTGATAATTTTTACTTCTGCAGAGTTGATATAGGTGTAGCAGAGCTGTTTAAAAGTGTCGTAAAATTGTTAATCCTGTATGAACTCCCGGGGCACATTTCTTTCTTGACTTTTTTCTTCATTGTTTCAAAAGACCAAGACTCAAGATATAATAGGTTGTTTATTCTCAAATTACTGTTGACTTCTTAATTATTTCTCAGTCATCACTTTCACCTAAATAAATCAACTTTCACCTAAATAAATCAACTTTCCTACAAGTTGATGATGGGATCAAAGAAAACTTTAAACAGAAGAAGTGTTAGACATGAGACTTGCGGTCCCCACTGGGCTGTGTGAGAGATGGCAAGGCCAAGGCTGTGTCACGCAGTCTTAGAACTTTGGTCTGATGCTCTGCTAGGCAGTGTGGAACTAGGCCACACTGTGTTACATTTTGGATTTAACAGGATATGTATGTTAAATTTTGATTAAATGAAACATTTTGATGAAAAGTTGAATCTCAAGAAAGAGAATATAAACATTCCCTACTTCATCTATAATGAACCTCACTCTTTTATATCACTCCTTCTCATAGTCTGTATGTACAATGTGAGAGGAGAAACCAAACTGTAGTTCTTTAATGCAGAGGTGCTCAGTGAGGAGCAGGTATCACGTGCTTCTTGGACTTTGTGGAAAAACTTCACCTTTACATTTGCCTTTGGGGATGGTGATTCAGTTAGGCTAGGCTGAGACGTAAAAATCTATTTTTAACTGCAAGATTAGTATTCATTGCTGCATGATAGAAATTACCTGATGATCTCTTTATAGAGCTATAAATATAGATACAGATATTGAGAGAATTAGAGAGAAGGCTAGATTGCTCCTACAAAGCCTCAATAAGCCAAAAGAGTGACATGGGCATCCAGATTGTTAAGCTCTCCAGATAATTTTTATGTGATCAACTGTCTAAAACAGGGGGAAGGAGTTTGGAAATCATTTTTAATAAGTATTTTATTATACCACCATGAAATATACAATTACAAAGATGTTCATATTTGGGTCTTGGTCATACACCAAGACCCCATCCCTCCACCAGTGCCCATCTCCCACCACCAATGTTCCCGGTTTCCTCCCTTCTCCCCCAGCCCGCCTCCATGGCAGGTTCTTTATTTCTTTCCCTTTCTCTGTATCTCTTTCTCTTTTCCTTCCCTGAGTTTGGAAATCTCTTGCAGGTATTTATCAACAGCAGGTGAGACCAACCAGGGAACTTGAGCTCCATAGAACTGCCTCCAGTCAAATCTGCCAGCACCCCACCCACCATTTACCCTGGCCTGTGGCTTTCACATAAGGCAAATATTTATTGTATGCTTCTATAATGAGTATGTATCTGTTTATAGGGTCTAAATATCCTGTCTAGATCATCATCCTCCTTCGAGCCTGTAAACTTCTAAACGGTAAAAGCGAGGGCGGAGTAACTGCTTATACAAGCAACTAAGTATTGCAATTAAATGCATGATCACAGTAATGCAGACATTCCTTTCTGCAGCTCACCAGTGAGACAAACTCCAACATTTTATATCTCCTCTGCCCCAATGACTTCACGGCAGTAAAAAGTAACACAAGAAAACAAACTGTCCTCGGAGACTAAACGTCTCTGTTTCAAAGAGGTTTGCTGGAGACTGTCAGAAGTTAGGTTCATATTCCAAGATTCAGTCTAGAGATGAAAAGTAATGCTCTTCCGGTTGGAACATCAAAACTCCAAACTTGCTGTTTCATTGTCTTCAGAGTTCTTTGCCTTCCTTCTAATTCATAGAGTCTACTTTGCACTCAGTACTCTCCAAGACTTCTTTTCTCAGTGTGCCTTAGATTTTCTTGACTGCGGTTAAAGGGTAGAGCTGAATGGGATTGGAAGGAGTAGGGTCTTGTTCGTTATCAAGAAAATGAAAGTTGCGCACCCTGGGCGATAGCCCAGCAGTAGGGTGTTTGCCTTGCATGCAGCGCACAGCCAGGATTAATTCCTGAGTGCAGAGCCAGGAGAAACCCCTGAGCATCACTGGGTGTGACCCAAAAAGAAAAGAAAAGTTGCCTCTTAAAAAAGCAAAGGTTCAGAACTCAGAGTTTGACTCTCTACCTATTACAGGAATCATTTCTCTAAAGAGCCTTGTAGTGAGTGATGGCAAAATCAATGCTAATTTCTTGTTTCGTTCTCTGCAACGTGAACATAAAACTTCTGGATAGCCCTACTGAACTGATGGCCTGAAAAGAACCTTGTTTCTCAGTCCTAATTGCTCTCCCCTGTTCATGTTTCAAAACACTAGTTACTCCACATTTTACCTCCTGAAACCATCCCTCGATTGCTGGAGAGCAAGTTGAGGATGGGTTCTCTCCTCTGGACTCTGACAGTATATTGTTCATATATTGACTATAGGATGATTCAGAGTCTTTTACAAATATTTATTCTCTGACATGGCTCCTCAATGAGACCTGGACTCTTAGTAAAAGAGGAAGGAAACTTATTTATACTCCCCGACTCAGATATTTGTGCTAGGCACATGGTAGTTTTGCCAAATATATTATTCATCTTAACAATGTGAGCACAGTTACTAACAGAAGCTGTAGACAATAAAGCTTCTAACTTGAAATTACCACATCAACACTGCCTTTTGCCTCCATAAATGTCAGATCTCACTCCATCCAAATAACTCTGGACTCTCCAACAGAACTCTAATGGAAGATGAAAGAACCTCTTCAAATCTGGGCCTTTTCTCCATTTCAAGAAGTAGGTTAATGCTGCAGGTTAATTCTAAGCTCTTAACTCTAAACTGGAATATTAATAGACTCATATTTGACCTTGAGTTTTAAATTAAATGAAAAGAAAGTGGTGAGTTGAAGAGCTAAATGAACAAAAGAAAGAAATTAGTAGAAAACTGGGAGATATAACATTTAAATCAAATGGGACCTAGTTATATGTCTATATTGTTCAGTATTATTGCAACTAACCAACCACTAGTGGCTATTTAACTTACATATTAATGAAGTGGAGCAGAATTAAATATTTTGTCCATCAGTCCTGCTAGTCACATTGTAAGTGATCAGGAGCTATTTGAGCTTCAATGGATGTCATATTATGCAGTACTAATATAAAATACTGTCATTATCATAGTAACTTCTATTGAACCATCACTGTATCACTGTCTTCCCGTTCATCATCGATTTCCTCCAGCGGGCCCCAGTAACATCTTCATATGACCTGCATCATGCTAGTAGAGCCCAAGGCATCTGCTTGCTCCAGGAACATAAAGAGCCTCAATCCATTCCGGAATGAGGTCTATATATTTACTGATATTTGGCATATATATCAAATACAACATGGGTAGCTTGCCAGGCTCTGCCGTGCAGGTAGCATACTCTTGTAGGCATCTCTAAGTCCAGCATTTATTGATGAATGCGCGGCCGCTGATAGGCTGGTCTGCTGGGTGGAGGTCTGACGAGAGAGAAGTCCGGATGTGGAAAATGGAGACCCTCATGGAGTGGGGGGTCGTCTGGCTTGTTGCGAGGCTCTGCTGGGATGGTGGGCCAGGGCTAGAACCCACCATCCCTCCCAGGCGCCTCGTGAGCGGCCAGTCACAGGGAGAACCAGTAGCAGCTCTGCCCCATGTCTGCGAGTCTCTGGACCGGCATACGGAGGCGGATTTAAGAAAGACTGATGCAGGGTGGAACTCGATGAGCCGGGCGCTGATAGGCTGGTCTGCTGGGTGGAGGTCTGACGAGAGAGAAGTCCGGATGTGGAAAATGGAGGCCCTCATGGAGTGGGGGGTCGTCTGGCTTGAACCATATTGAATAAATACTCTCCTTTTTACAGATGGAAAACCTGAAAGCTATGAAGTTCAGTGACTGATTAAGGGAAACAGAATCAGCTTATGCTTAGGAACTGAATCTCAGGAACCCCTCGCTGGGCTCAAGTCTCAATACTGTGGAATTTGTACATTTTTTATAATCTGTTCTTATAGGTCAAAGAAAAAATAAAAAGCTAGTAAAAGTTCAGTTGAAATCAAAAGTAGCCATTTAGTGTTGTTCTATTAAGCACACTTACTAAAATACAATTTGTAAGTAAAAACTTTATGGCATAGTAATTATCTTAAATGGAAAAGTTAACTTCTGAAAAAAAACTTCTTTGTACATAAGGCAAAACACTAAACTACGTCAGCATTAAAAAATCTCCAGCTACTCACTCAACATAATAGAAGATGAGGAAGTTAATGCTAATCAATAACCTCAGTGCACACCCTGTGGTTATTTAGATGTCTGCTACTGTATAATTATTATGTATCATTATATAGTGAAATAGTCCCCCAAAGGAAAATTCACCTTTCTATCATCTAAACATACATTCTTCTGGTTAGGACAGTCAAAAATAATTCACTCCTATAAAATTTTAGGTTTTTCAAAATGTTTCTTATACTTACATATGTTCAGGTTTCTTTCTTATTTATTGACTTGCTTAGCAGTACGGTGTTGTTTGACCTTTTATAAGAATATCAGCTTTTGGTGCTGGGGAGGTATTACAGGGGTTTGGGGTATGCAACTGGTTCCATCTGCAGCCCCACATGGCTTCCCAGAGCACCATCTAAGTATAGCCCTAAAGGACCATCAAATACTGCCATAACAGCCCTGAAGGCCCCCTATAGCCCCTCAGGGTAGCCCTTGGGTCCCCCTTTCACTGTAGTGCCTAAACAGCACTGTGTCCTCAGGCCCTAGTTCCAAACCACCAGTCCAGTAGTCCATTATCACCATAAGGGCCACCAGCCTCCCTGTACTCAGCCTGGGAGTCCACCAAGAGTCTTAAAGGATATTAGCCTTCTTTATACATTTAAATTGGTACAAACCAGCCTGGTGAGTTTTCATATCATGAAAAATGCTGAAAATAAAATAAGGGAATAAATCTGAGTTGGTGTCACAATTACATGGATATTTTTAGATGGTATTCTTAAGGAAAATAAAAGCTGGTTTCTGCTCTGCCGGGTGTATCTGTCCACCCGGAATCCGGAGTTCTGACCTCCGACCTCCGTCGCTATTCCAGAATCAGGGATGCTGTCTTGTTTGCCAAGGCATCGAAAATCAGATGAGCTGGACATGTAATGCAATTTGGAGACAACCGCTGGACTAGAGCCGTTACTGACTGGATCCCACGGGATGTCAAAAGATCACGTGGCCACCCACCTACAAGATGGTCAGACTTCCTTGTCAAGACCCTGAAGGAACGGTTTGAGGCTCTTCATATTACTGAATCAACCAGATGCCTTTGGGCTACATTGGCACGTGATAGGGTACAATGGAAATGTTACTGGTGCCCGCTCAAGCAAATCGATGAATAACGGGGTTCAAGTGATCAAGTGAAGTTCTTAAGAAAACTGACAGAAATTGAGTTGTGTTGAATTCACAGGCATTGAATCTTCTAATATTTGAGTGAGGACATCCATTTATGGGAAGGTGGTATTTTAGGCCATACCCAGTGGTGATCAGGGCTGCTGCTCCTTCTTACTCCTATCTCTGTGCTCAAGAGTTGCTTTAAGAAATGTTCGGGAACTATGTGGTGAAGGGTTGGAACTATGTAAGCTTAGGGGAACTTAGCTGGGGTTGGCTACAAGCAAGAAGAGTGTCGTAACCCCATACTGTCTCTATGGCACATTTATCATTTTTCTTTAACATTTTGAATTTCCACACAGAAGGTCAGTTTTCTATTAGAAAGCAACATGTACCTAGTGTTGGGGGGGTGTTTCTTTGTGTACTGATGTAATACACAAATATTGTTGAAGTTAAGATGTTAAGAATTCCACTTAGAAAAGAACTGAACAACTTCTGTGATCAGATATAACAATTTTCACATGATAAATGTTTTTTTATTCTTATTGATTTCAATATTGGAACTTTGTTATCAAGTTGATTTCAACTCTAGAACTGTGTCAACAGTTGTGGCTTTTGTCCACACTAAAATACCTTTTTAATATTTAAAAATTAATAATTAAAGATTGTTAATGACAGGAAAATTTTATCTCACAAAGCAATAATTTTTATAGTTTGTCTAATTCTGTGGTGTGACAAAATTGTGAAGAGGCTCTCCAACTTATTCTACAGTTGTGCCCATGTTATCCTAAATTCCAAAATTTGTCCCATGTAGTTGCAATATATCACAGCTCTAGGCATCATAAGAATATCATCACTTGTATCACTTGTCTTCCCATTGTTCATTGATTTGCTCGAGCGGGCACCAGTAAAGTCTCCATATGTCCTGTCACATACTAGTGTAGCCCAAGGGCATCTGCTTGCTCCAGGAACATGAAGAGCCTCAGACCATTCCTTTAGGTCATAGGAATGAGGTCTATAATTGTTACTGGGTTTTGGCATATCAAAAACTTCATGGGTAGCTTGCCAGGCTCTACCATGCAGGCAGGATACTCTTGTAGTAGCTGCTCATCTTGTGCATTTATTGATGAACCATAATGGGGAAAGATCAGCTTTTCTGCTTGGTGGAGCTCTGATGAGCTGTGGAGTTGGGATGTTGAAAATGGCGGCCCTCATGGTGTGGGGGTTCTTCTGGCTTTTTGCGAGACTCTGCTAGGATGGCGGGCCAGCGTTCTTACTTGCACGTTCTTACTTGAGAAATAATCTGAGAATAATTTGCACTTTCTTATTAAGCATCTGCTTTGCGATTCTGTGTCTTTTTTGCAGAGTTGTCCTGGACAGGCAGAGGATTGCAAGCTTCCCTCCCCTGCAGAGTATTTTTTTAAAAATTCTCTTCATGCCCTACATCTCCCCCATTTCCGTGGCTCCACCTGCAGTCCTATCACTCTGGCCTCTCTGCTGGGTCCTTAGAATGCTGTCATTGAAAGACGGGCACTTAGATCTCTTCACGTTCAAAAGAACCTGGTCCTAAGTTTCTCTTAGGCCAGTGTCTAATAATCTCCGTCCGCTGAGCTGCAGGGGCTGAGCCTGGCTCGCCCGGCTGCTCCCGGAGAAGGCAGGTCGTTGGCGGAAGCTGTGCCCAAGTGTCTTCCCAGGTAGTTCTCACGCCTCCTGGCACTGGGGGCTCCTCTGCCCTGTCCCAAGGTGGACATTCTTCCCACAGCTCGTCCTTGCCAGGGGGCCAAGTTTCCTTCCAACAGTGATGCTACAAGATGTCTCAGTTTGCAAGAACAGGGGCCGTGATGACTTGGGACGGGAGAAGCCCCCCAGTAATTCCTCCACATCCCTCACCCCAGCTCTTCCTCTCCCATCCCTCCCCAGGGAGGATTATGAGGGGTTCCAGTGGCAAATGCAGAACCTGTACCCTGTCTGCTAGGATCATCTTGGGGCCCCAGAGACAGGTTAGCAGAACAAACTGGGGAGAGCCGAGGCAGGTAGCAAGGAGTCTGGAGATGAGGGCGGGGCCATGGCACAGCGGGAGGGCGTTTGCCTTGCACGCAGCTGGCCCAGGTTCCATCCCATAGAGTCCCCTGAGCACCACCAGGAGTAATTCCTGTGTGCAGAGCCGAGGAGTAACCCCTGCGTATTGCCGGGTGTGACCCAAAAAAGCAAGAAAAGAAAAAGGAGTCTTGTATGTGTGAGCCAGGCTGGACAAGCATAAAGGCGGGAAGTCAGGAAGCAAATGGAGCAGAGCCTCTGCCAGAGCCTTGTCTGTTACTCGGGTTAAGTCTTGGTCCCGAAGAGCGATGACTCAATCCGCTATCTGGAACCAAGTCTCGCGCCTCTTAGAGTCACAAGAAGTCTAGCTGCAGAAGTCACCTTAACTGCCTTGCTGCTCAAGTGGAGTCAGGGGAGGGACGGAAGAGGTGACAGCTGTATCTGCCACACCCGGGATCCTGTAGGCACGGGGAAAGCCAGATGTGTATGGGCTTCAGGCATGGCTGCATCCAGGGGCTCGGCACATCCTGTCAGACTGTGCTGTTTTGCTCCAGCCTTCCCTCCCTGTGACAGGATGGCTTCCAGCAACTCCAAGCTGGAATTCCAATCCGGTCAGCTAACCTGAGAAGGCTAACCCAAGAAGAATGTCATAACTGTCTCCAAATCCTGGAAAAGAAGCATTTCCTTCTCATGTGTGTCTTCATTATATCTCTCCAGAAGCCCATCATTATCCCTCTAGCTAACTGCCTCTGTGGTGTTATGTGCCAAATTTGGATGATATTAGCTAAAAGAGGCAGTGTTACCTAATAATGTATAAAACTATACAAGGAATTGGTGCCTCTAAAAAGTTCTTCCTATGGTTCTTCATTCTGGATTGAGTTCTGCTGGCTGGTTCTTCTGTTCCACATAGTTATCTGCTGAGTTTCAAAAACCAAGACAACTTTCTTTTTGCCTCAACTTGAAAGTCAGACTACTTGAAAACTATCCAACCACTTATATTTCTTCATGTGTCCGTGTGTCAACTTAGGCTTCCTTAATTGCCAACACGACAACTTAGGCTTCTTAAGTTGCCAGCATGGCTAATACAGAATTAACAGTGACTTCCAAAAGAAAGTAGAAGTAGTGTTTATAAGGTACAGCTGATTTCAGTTCATCCTGAAATCATGTGTGAAGATATAGTAACAGCATTGTCACACTCACTCTGATTTCATGATATCCACACTTCAATTCAATTTATTAATAAACTTAATTGATCTAGTTTATACTAAAATTGAATTAGTGAAAATATAGATTACTAGGCAGAGAGATAGTACAGTGGGTATGGTGCTTGCCTCACATGCCATTAACCTGGATTAGTTCCCCAAAACAACATACCATCCTCTGAGTCCACTAGGAGTGATCCCTGAGCACGAGCCAGGAGTGAGGTCTGAGCACAGCCAGGTGTGGCCCAAAATAAAACAAACAAAAAATAGTAGATTACTATATATTTATAATAAATATACTACATCATGCATGGGAAGGAGCTAAAGAGGAAATACAGGAGATAAGCCACCTGCCCTGCACATACTCAACCTATTTTCAATCCCTGGCACCACTTATGTTCCCTCCAGTACCACCAGGAGTGATCCCAGACCATAGAGCCAGCTGAACACTAGCAGATGTGTCAGAAAAGACCAAAAAAGAGAGAACAAAAGAAAAAACAAAGAAAGGAATGTGCATGGAACTAATAGATATTAGATGCCATCACAGAAGCAAAACGATAAGATTTGATGCATTTAAATGGCCTGTCTTCAGGTTTTGTTATATTATCTTTCATACTTTTCAGCAAGCTCAACACACTATGACTTTGAATTAAAAAATCACTAGATCACTAGACATCCCGTTGTTCATCGATTTCCTCAAGCAGGCGCCAGTAACATTTCCATTTGACCCTATCACGTGCCAGTGTAGCCCAATGGCATCTGGTGGTTTCAGGAATACGAAGAGCCTCAAACCGTTCGTTCGTGGTCTTGATGAAGAAGTCTGACCATCTTGTAGGTGGGCGGTCACATGATCTTTTGACATCCCTTGGGATTCAGTCGGTAACGACTCTAGTTCAGCGGTCGTCTCCAAATCGCATTACATGTCCAGCCCATCTGATTTTTGATGCCTTGGCAAATAAAACAGCATCCCTGACTCTGGAACAACGATGGAGATCGGAACTCCGGATTCCTTCTCTCACTTGAGTGAGGCGTGATATTCCAAGCCTAGCTCTTTCGATTCCCCTTTGGGAGACCCGAACAGCGTTCTCATCCTGCTTTCGTAGGGCCCAGGTCTCTGAGGCATATGTTAATGCAGGGAGAACAGTGGAGTCAAAGAGATGTGCCCAGAGCCGGAGGTTCTTTGTCTTTTTTAGCTATTTCTTTGATGCTTTTGAAGGCAATCCATGCCGCTCTCTTCCTCCTGCGCAGCTCAGGTTTTAGGTCATTCATCATGTTGACTTCTCAACCTAGGTACACATAACTGCTGCATTCAGAGGTGTTTGTTCCATTGAAAGTGAATGGGGCCTCTGGAACTAGCTCATTTTTCATGAATTAAAAAATAGAATACAATAATGAGCTAGAGTGCTAATAATGAGACAAGGGCATTTCTGTCTTCTCTGTCTTTGACTATCTCTCTGTCTCTGTCTCTCTCTCTCTCTCTCTCTCTCTCTCTCACACACACACACACACACACACACACACATACATACATTCTCCCATTCCAGGCTCCATATAGCTCTAGAAGGGAGGATTATGCAACATGATTCGCAAATACATTCACAAGTGAATTCACACTCTAGGAAGAGTTCAGTAGCTTAGTTACCAATATTCTCAATATTCTCAAATCTATTCAGGTTTCTCTGGAACTCATAACACTTTCAGAGCACATTGACATAGAGTTATAGATAACTTTCAAAAGTTGCAAGCCAAATTTTGGGTGAAATCAGCTAAAATCTTATACTTAATTCTTAGTCAGGTTGATGATTGAGTAGCAGTTATAAGATTATGAGAAACGAACAAATTTGTAACTGAGAAATTCTATCAAATGGTAATTTTCAGAAAAGTTGTTAATTTTAAATGTCTCCTTTATAGTTTGTAAGAAGCCTTCTTAAACTATTTTCACTCACAATCCTTATTAGCACAAGAAATTTTTACATATATAAAATAGGATTCAAACATCTACTTCAAACTAAGTAGAAACTTAGTTTGAAAATATATTTTATTAAACCCCCACATATTCAGTTATGTGACCCCATATGTATTCACAACACAGTTTTAGAGTCAAAGGTTTATAGAACACCAGTATTTTACATATCTGAGAGACATTGATTAGCAAGAAGACCAGTAAGTTAGAGGAAACTGTCAATATTGACATCTAAAATTTCATGTTTATGTATTTAAGTATTGTTTTATCATAATGTACTTACAGTAGTATTTAGAAAGCAAAATAACACATTACCTTTATAGTGCATTATGCAAATTTGAACCATAAATTAAATAGTTTTTCCATTAAAATTTCAATTTAATTTAATTTAATTTAGAAAGAAAAAATTAAACAGTTTGACTGAGATTGCACAGCTATAAGAAATGGAACTGGATTTGTCCTTGAGCATCCTGACTCTAAAGAAACTGTAGGATTTTTGCCTCTCAAGGAAAAGTCAAGAAGTGCCCTAACCTTGGTGTGGCGGAGTCTGGGCTTCTGTAAGAGTTTGAGCTATGATACCAGGCACCCATTTTCCAAAGCTTTCTGATGGTTTTTAGTTCTTTAGTTGATTTACACTGTACCCTTGATTCCCCTTTTTCTCTTTCACACCCCATCAAATTCCTCAGAGAGTAATTAACTCTATCTCAATGAACATTGTGACAAAATGCTCCCTTTTTTTCCAGAATTTCCAGATTAACAGTTGGATTCCAGCTAGCTCAGTTTTAAATTTCAATGAAGCACACGTTGTGGGAGTATCTGTCCTTTAATACAACAGAGAAGCTTTTGACAACTAGAGAACTGCGAAAATGAGAGCAGGAGTCTAAAAAGGCTTTCCAATGTGTGTTCTAGGGCCTCCAGCTATTTGGAGCCAACTCCTTGTATTCTGAGTTTTTTTGGCTTATGGCTAATTTTACTAATAGCTTCAAAGCAAGTTGCTCTCCTTTGTTGGTTTTTAAATGTAGCATTTTAATGACCGTTTTAGAGCTATAATTGATATGAATCCACTGACATTTTTTCTGCAGCAAGATTCATTTTTAAAGGATTCATTAGGCACACAATAATTTCCAAGTGTTGAGAATCAGGAGTAAAGATGTAGGAACTTATCCCTTTCGATGCTTTCTATCCAGTATTAGATTTAGATGCCCCTAAATTTAAAGGTCTAATTTTTTATAGCAACTAACCATAGAACATCTGAAAATAGCATTTTAATAAAATTAATGCATGCTTTATAAACAATAAATAATAATACTTATTATAACTAAATAATAACAGCATCCAAGTGTTCAGAAAAGGAAAAACTAAAATGTGAAATCCCCTTTCCTTAAGTCTAATTCCCTACAGATGATCACAATAACACTTTCGTCTATACTTTATTAGAAATTTTGTGAGCCCAGCATTCATAATACACAGCAAAACTTTGACATCTTTCCATGCCTCTGAGTACATCGATTTACTCTTTCTTATTCTTTTTAACAGATAATAATTTGTAGAATTACTGGAATGATTGAAATGTGCCAGAAATTTTGCGCAAGTTGTAGTCAATATATGTTAAATGAATGAATCTATCCATGGATAAGTTCTAAGAGGTGGGAATGCAGGGTTACAGAACATGAACACCTGGAATTCAGGCAGATATTTCCAAATGATTGAATTTATTTGAATGTTTGTTGACAGTTGTAAGAAAGCTACAGATTTCTTAGGCAAAAAACATAACCGAGAATAACCCCTGTTTTCAGAGAGTGACTAACAGAATTTTGAAAGCCTGAATTTTGCCCTACCTCATGTTTGACATAGAACTAGGCAAAAGCCAGGACCAGAGAAAAGCACTTGCCTTAACAAAGCCAACCTGGGTTCGATCCCCGGCATCCATATGGCTCTCCAAGCTCTGCCAGGCGTGATACCTGAGTGCAGAGCCAGAAATAACCACTCAGCATCACTGGATGTGGTCCCAAACCACCCCCTTAAAAAAGGAGAGCTAGGTAAAGTCTAGGTCTTAGTTAATAAAAGACTAAGGCAAGGCCAAGTGTCCAAATGCCTCCAGTCTTCCATCTTTCTTGTAAAGTCCTTAGGCAGCTATGCTGCAGGAATCTAACTTAGAATTTCCTTGAACTTTTTTTATATACAACTTGGCTTCTATGTTCCTGGTGTGTGTGTGTGTGTGTGTGGTGGGGTGGGAGGTAGGTATGATAGCAGCAACTATATGGGGAATTTCATGATAGGTCGGATCCTCAGGAGGGCATGGGGAGTTGGTGGTGGTTCAGAAAAAAAGGAATTGATTAATTGAAATATTTTGCGCAAATCATCACAGTTGACCCTCCCTCCCTGGGTTTGCTTGCCAAGTCCTAAATATTAGGCTCAGTTTTAAATACCTAAACAGGTAAAAATAGGTGGGAAAGGGACATCTCAGGTCATTTACACCACTTCTTCACAGTGAGAAAATCTTCAAGAATCGTTTTAGGATAATTTTTTCCCCTCTCTTCCCAAAGCATAGCCACATAGTAGCCTCTCCAAATGCTTGGGATCTCCAAGGAAAAAGGCTTCAGGTTAGTTAGCAATGCCTATGCAGATTATGCAGCTCTTCTGCTGTCACTGATTGGAACAGAGCCTAAGAGTGACAGTTCCTAGGAAAAGCCTAAGAGAGACAGTTCCAGCCTCCTCTTATCACGCAGATTTCATTTTTCCTATCTATCAGTTAAGGTTTATTTCAAGCAGTGCGTGTTTCCCGTATCCCCCTTCCCTGCATTGTGGTTGATGTTGTTATTGCTGGTCTGGCTCCGGGCCACACACACTCTCAGTGTTGTACTCCCTGGGGTCCCACTTGAGGTGGTGGTGCTTGACAGACAATCACAGTGTTCACTGACATTTGCACTCCTTTAGCTCTGGTGCTCACACTCTTGCATTCTTAGTTGAGGCACGTAAATTATGGTTGTGGTACTCAGAGGTCAGTGCAGTGCTCACACACATGCTAAGCAGAGGTTGCACTTCCTCGCCTTGAGGTGGCCAGAAATCGCATATGGCACTGGGGATCACAGAGAGAAAAAGCTGTCAGGCTCAAACTACAGAATTTAAGATCATGTTCAGTACATGTGGGACATCAGGGATTAAGACTCTGGATCATAATCTTAGAGGGCAAGCTCTCCACCCACTGTGTTATTCTTCTGGATTTGTGGGGAGAGAGGGATCTCTCATAAAATGTGTTGGTAGGGGCCATGGCAGGAGCTGAGGTAGGGTGGGGGGGTACCAATGCTAGGACTGCCACAGGCCAAGCTGTGCTCCAGCCCTCTGAGTCCACGCCTGCCTTCTAATTAAGGTATTTCAACCACTTCATAGTGCAGTGTTTCTTTGTTTTTTAATTTTTTATTATACCACCATGAGATATACAATTACAAAGACGTTCATGTTTGGGTTTCAGTCATACAGTGTTCCAGCACCCATTCTAAACGAGTGCCCATTTCCCACCACCAATGTCCCCTGATTCCTCCCCCCTCAGCCTGTGTCTATGGCAGGTACTTTGCCTCCTTTCTGTCTCTCTCTGTCTCTCTCTCTCTGTATCTCTCTCTGTCTCTCTCTCTTCTTTCTCTTACACATTATATGATTTGCAATAATGCAATACATACATTTAGAGGTTATCATATATACCCCCTTGCCTACATTCAATGCTCAGTTCTAAGCTGGTATTATCATTTTCAACAATTATTAGTACATTGTTCCTTTGTCTGTCTCCCACACACTTGCAGTAGATTCCACCCACTGACAAGACCTCCTGATCCATGTTTTTCCTGGCCTTGGATATTGGTATCATACTATTTTTTTATATCCCGCAAATATATTTAGTCATTCTATATCTATCCTTTTCCGTCTGGCTAATTTCACTCAGCATGATCCTCCCGAGGTCCATCCATATATAGGAAAATTTCATAACTTTATTTTTCTGGTAGTCCAGCAGGGAGGATATTTGCCTTGCACACTGAGGGCCCAGGTTCAATCCCCACAATCCCACATGGTCCCTGAGCACTGCCAGGAGTAGTTCTTGAGTACAGAGCACTGTGTTTCTTTGAATAGGAACTGAATTAAATTGTTATAAAGTTACACTTTTAATTACTAATATCCTGAGAATATGTAAGGCAGAAATTCGTTTTATAATTTCTTTGTTAAAGCTGTTTCTAAATGTAGTTTTTGACATTTGCAGTGGATATGCCTAGGACATGTTGCTGACTTGAAAGAACATTTTGTTTACAAGATGCCACTTATGACAATTCCCACAGACAGGCCCAGAACATGCCAAACAGCACTCTGAAAATTGTATGGCCCATGAATAAGACTCATGCATTGCAAATAATTAAAGTAGGTTAGCAAACTTTTTGGGGAAGGTTTCTCCCCTCTCCTTCCTATCTAAAAAGAACCATATATTTTTCCAAATATTCTTTGAAAAAGACTTCTTTCCTTTAACCAGTGGCTTGGGGTTTTCCTTGGCTCCTTTTTTCCAGCTCAGACATTATTGAAAACAGCATTACCTTGCAAGCATATTTCTGTGCAGTTAAGGAGGTAAAAGGAAGCATGACTTAGTTCATTTCTTTTCTAGTCGGAAATAATAACTAGTAGAATAAATGCTGTTGAGCACAGTTAAAAATCAAGAGGAAAAAATAAACATTATTGTGGAAAATAAGGAAGGTGTTTTTGATAAACGATAATGATCTTTGTTAGAAATTTTGGAAATCCGTAGGTAAAGTTGTTGAGATTTGTGAGCATGGTAAGGAGCAGCTCAGTAGCCTGAGTTTTTTTTTAAGATACCAATTCCAAATAAGCATACATAAAAATATACATCTGGAGCCAGAGAGATGTTATAGCACAGAGGGCATTTGCCTTGCACATGGCCAACTGGGGCTCAATCCCATATCCCATATGGTCCCTCAAGAACCCACAGGAGTATGGGGCCAGAGCGATAGCCTAGTGGGTAGGGCGTTTGCCTTGCATGTGGCTGGCCCATGCCAGCCCGGGTTCAATCCCGGCATCCCATATGGTCCCCCGAGCACTGCCAGGAGTAATTCCTGAGTGCAGAGCCAGGAGAAACCCCCTGAGCATTGCCGGATGTGACCCAAAAAAGCAAAAAAAAAAAAAGAAACCACAGAAGTAACTCTTGAGTGCAGAGCCAGGAGTAACCCCGAGTATCACTGGGTGTGACCCAAGTATATATACATGCACATATATGTAATATACACTATATATAACATGTGTGCCTAGGGGCCGGAGTGATAGCACAGAAGGGTAGGGTGTTTGCCTTGCACGCAACCAACCGGGGTTTGATCCCGGGCATCCTGTATGGTCCTCTGAGCACTTCCAGGAGCAATTCCTGAGTGAAGAGCCAGGAGTAACCCCCTAAGCATCGCCGGGTGTGACCCAAAAAGCAAAATAATAATAATAATAATAATAATAATAATAATATTTATGCATATACATATTTATATTAGAAAAATAACTTTTAGTCATATCCATTAAGTAAGAAAACTAATTTTAGTCTCAGGGTATTTGAACTTTTAGGAGGATTTCCTAGAGAATAAAAAGTGATAGTCAGTTTAGATATTTTAGCCTAGACTGCATTTAATATGCACTAACCAAGAAACAAAATCCTAAATATAATTAGGTTTGCCCTAATTACAACTGTAATAAAAAGCCATATGATATTTTCACTTTCGTTTCATTTCTAAAAGTCATTATATTTTAACCCTAGCCTCCTGTCACCCAAATTGATAAATGGGTACATATACACTAATACAACAATCTTTGTCTGAAGAATTTGGCATGCAGTTGCTAGGAAGGGAGCACTAAATAAAACTACAGTTTTTATAATTTAAGAGGACTTTATGTGGCAGTGTTGTACATTCTGCCTCAAAAGAATATGCATCGTAAAACCTGCCATTTAGGCAGGACGTGGGAGGGGGAGGGAATTGGGGACATGGGTGGTGGGTGATGGGCACTGGTGGAGGACGGGGTGCTGGAACACTGTGTGACCGAAACCTCCAAACGTGAACAACGTTGTAATTGTATATCTCACGGTGGTATAATAAAATGTTTAAAAAAAAAGAATATGTATCTTAAGAATACTTCATCTTTCTGTTCATATTTGTCAAGCATTTAGAGCTTCATGCAATTCATTAACAGCACAATTTATGAAGTCTGTCAAAGAAAAGTTGTATACCTAACAGTCTATTGATGCTCTAAAAATTATGTACCTGGTTTCTCTAAAAATCCCTTCATCTTCATATGGCTAGTAAACAGGAGTCACGGAGCCCTTGTTAGCACTCTTGCCAACCCTCCCATTTGCCAGCAAGTCTCTGGCCTGAAACCCTATCCTGGGCTTTTGTCCATTTTCCCTGCGTCTCCTCTCACCCTCCCTTTCTTAGCCAGCACATCGAACCACAGTCAGAAAGCAGAAGGGCTTTCCATCCTGAAGCAAGTCACTTCTTTCAGAGTTTGTGACTTTGCTTTGGTGCAGTGGCTTTCAATGGAGAAGCGCATAATAAGAAATCCAATTTATATAAGGATGTGTCTGCAAACAGGTTTCACAAAATAATCCTTACTCCCAGAAAGTGCAACAAACTCTCATTATTTCTTTTTAATGGTGCTTCTTGCTACTCACTAAATTGATCTTACAACTCCTTTTTGGGGTGGGAAACAGTTTGAACAATAGTACTGTACCCAATTTAGCTTGGAAATGTTAAGTTTGTCAGTCACCACAGGTTTGAAAGAAGAAAAACTGTTCATTGGTCAAAAATCAGAAAAACATCCTTTGGCAACCTTTTTAGAAGACGTTTTTTCAACAGCAATCGAAATAAACAAACATTAAGTCTATTAATGGAAGAAGGCCTTGGTCGAAAAAATACCACGGACTTTCTAAAGTACTGCTTCCTTTCAGAAGGTCGATGAATACCAAAGGGCTGTAGTTCTAGAACTTCACTCAAAGTCCAATTCTCAGTAGATAGCAAAAAAAAATATTCGCTATCTAGGTGATAAGGAATGAAGATATTTTCAAAGCAGTCAGTGGAAGAGAGATAAGTATGATTTACGCAGCGGAAAAACCATCCCTACTTTTATGTTCATAGCAGCATTATTCACAATAGCCAGAATCTGGAAGCAACCAGAGTGCCCAAAAATCGATGACTGGATAAAGAAGCTTTGGTACATCTACACAATGGAATACTATGCAGCTGTTAGGAAAAATGAAGTTATAAAATTTGCCTATAAATGGATGGACATGGAGAAGATTATGTTGAGCGAAATTAGCCAGAAGGAGAGAGACAGATACAGAATGACTGCATTTATTTGCATGGCATAAATATATATGTACATATTATGATACCAATATTCAAGGTCAAGTGAAACATATATCAGGAGGTCTTGTCAAAGGTGGAAATTATCACAAACGTGAGGGAGTCAGAGGCTAGGTAAGACAGAAAATGGAACAGTGTGCTAACAATTGTTGAGGGTACTAATGCCAACCTAGAACTGAGCATTAAATAGAGGCAAAAGGATACACATGACAATCTTTTAATGTATGTTCTGCAATCCATAGTCTGGAAGGGAAGGAAAAGAGAAAGAGAGAGAAAGGGAAAGAAGTAAAGAACCTGCCATGGAGGTGGGCTGGGGAAGGGGAGGGAACCGGGGGCGTTGGTGGTGGGAGATGGGCACTGGTGGAGGGACGGGTGCTGGAACACTGTATGACCAAAACCCAAATACCGAACTTTTTAATTGTATATCTTTTTATTTGTATATCTCACGGTGGTATAATAAAATACTTAAAAAAAAAAAAGAAAGAACGTCCAGGTTCTGTGTCTGATAGTCAAAAATCATTTTCTACTGGGCCTAAAACTATTACCTCTTTGGGCTCTTGGACTTCTGACCATTGGCTTTTTTTACCCATCTCCCAGTCTACATTGTCTTTTATTTACCACCCAGGATCACAAATTGTTCTGCTCTGACCTTCAGGTGAAAACTTGTTTTATAGATTTGGGGCAAACCAAGATGCTCTAAAACTTGAACTCACGCATTATGTGTTCCTGATAGCATTATGTATTGATACTATCCTAAATCAGAATGTTATTCAACACCACATCAGAGCTGAAGTGAATGTAGGAAGGTTCAAGTGCACAGTAAATTATGTATTAATAGTTTTATTAGTTACGTGAATAAATGTTCCTGTTTTCCTCTTGGCTTTTAGCTGCTGTTTCCCCATTAAAATCATGCCTGAATAGAATGAACATTTATCAGATGACCATGGAAAATGAACCAGGTCTAATGATTCTAGGAATCTAATTTTGTAGGGGAGGTAGGGGATGGGGCTGGCCACACCGGGCTGTGTGGCCAACCTTTGAGCTGACTCCTGGCTTGTGTTCAAGGATCACTCCAAGAGCCAGGGACCAAATAGAGTCAGCCATGTGGAAGGCAAGTGACTTAACCTCTGGACTATTTATCTGATCCTAGAAACCTAAATTTTATTTGTTTTACTACAATGCAACATCAAATTTCTCCAGAGGTCACTCCAGGTTTTCTGTCTTTATACTTCTCTATCCAGCCAGAAAATACTTAAAGACCATCAAGAAAAATTTATGATGATAAAGATTCTTGGATACTCCTGGGGATTTCGAAGAAACCTGAGCTATCTATATCACTCAAGATCATGCTTGTTATTTCTCAAATCTCTCTCAAAAAGACCCGAAAGAACTTGAAGAGTATTCCATAGTGTTTCAAGACCTGAGAGTGACCAATTTCAAAACCAGAAACTGACCTAGCAGAACTCACATTTTCCTATAACTGATTTTTTCCCTTCTCTCTAAGCTAAGCCACACTTGGCCTATACTGCTCATAGAATGTACTTGGGCATCTTAGTACTTGAACATACTATTACAAACATAAATTCTAATTGTATTCCTTGAATAACATAAATTCCAACTTTTTATTTTGTTTTCAACTGATCCAGACCCAAGCAGCAGACTTTGTAATATTTTGCATCACTAAGAATCTGATTTTTATGGTGATCGTGCACAACTTAGATCAGAATAAAGGACAGTGGGATCAAACCAAGGGCACCCCGTGAGGGAAGCCAAGAAGAGGTATTGAGTGGAGAAGGAAAGAACAAGAAAAAAGTAGCTGACTCAAGTGGCTGTGTAAGACCCCTCAGATTATGTCTGCAGGTTGTACTGGCTATAGCAGAAGCACTCAAAAGATCCTGCATTTCCACCATGAGAAGGTTTTAGAAGGTTATTTGGGTACCTACATCTCATGATTGCTGAATTTTAATCATTGAAATTTACCCAAATTCAAATTCCAACAAGCTTGATCCTTCCTTTACAGAAACACAATGATGTTGACTTTGAGAGGAGCCATTTAAACTCATTCTTAGGTCTGTCTGGCTACGAGCTCCCTCCTTGACTGGCAGTGAAAAATGAGATTATGTCCTTCACTGCAACATACCTGTTTACCAAAAGAATAATGGTAAAGAAAGGTGCAGCAAGTGATGTTGTTCAAGGAAGAAAAAGATATTGTGGTGAAGAAATTTTATTTCAATATGAAATTTCTGCTTTAAGTCATATCATGAAATTAAGCCTTGAAAGTGTTCCAGTTGCAGCATGAATAAACTTGTGAAATGTGTTGAACTTAAGAGAGCTCAGCATAAGAGTGGATTGACTCTATTCAGCTCTGTCTACAAATAATCTAGCCATCTGTCCAAGTGCATATTTTCTGAGATACTTTGGAGATAAGAACCTAATAGTTGAAGCTGAAATATTAAACCATATGCGTTAAGTCAGCTGCATAAAAAATTCCTCCCTTGCTTTTAACTAACTGTGGTGATGGGGTTTAGCAATGAAGAAATGGAGCATATCTGGAAAATATTTTTTTCTTTGAATCTCTAGGTGTCGTAGTGAACCAGGATAAAAAATAGTACTGAAAATCAAGAACCTTTAGCCTATAAATCTTCTGGTCTAAAGAGCATGATTAGTGTATAAAACATACTGATTTTGGTGAGTCTTTTATCACTGCTGGTCTTGTAATTGAGAAGAGGCATGAGTAGCTTGACTGTTACAACAGAATTTCATGGATTGGGTGACTTACACAACAAATATTTATTTCTCGGGGCTGGAGTGATAGCACAGCGGGTAGGGCATTTGCCTTGCACGTGGCCAACCCAGGTTTGATCCTTGGCATCCCATATGGTCCCCTTAGCACTGCCTGGAGTAATTCCTGAGCAAAGAGCCAGGAGTAACCCCTGAGCATTGGCAGGTGTGACCCAAAAAGAAAAAAAAACAGATATTTATTTCTTACAGTTATGTTGTTTCAGAGGTATATTAATAAGGTAGTAATGAAGGCCTCATTCATTCCCTGGCTTACAGATGCCTGTACTTCTATTGTATCCTCTGTGGATACATATGGAGAGATTGAGATCTGTGTTTTCCTTTCCTTTTTCTTTCTTTTGTTCTTGCTTTATTTGTTGTGGTTTTGGTTTTTGAGTCATACCCAGCAAGCTCAGGGCTCATTCCTGGCACCTCACTCATTGTATTATCACTCCTCTCTGCCCTCTCTTCATTTCTTAAAAGACACTAATCCCATTCCTAGAGATCCCAGGATCATACCTTAAAATATAAATGGGGAATTGAGGCTGGGAGTGGGGGTGAGGGAGGGTGGAGAATATTATACAGGGAGCAAGAACCTTCAGCCTATAACAAAAACCTAATTATTCGGATGCTCTCTGTTCCAGATTAATCATCTCTTCTTCCCTTTCAGGGTTCTTTCTCCAACCACAACAGTCTTGCTCTGCTACCAGGCAAGTCTTAAGTGCTCTATACTGCTGCAAGGCCATTTACCTTATCTTAGGTCAGAACAAGGCTGTTTCTGACTTTGTTCTGTCAGAGCAGGGATTTGTTCTAAGAGTTTTTCCATTTTGTAGCCTGGGTGGGCTCTCTTCCTGGTACCATCTAGTCCTTGTAGAGGACACCCCTATAGGGGAATGAGGAATTATATCCAATCTAAATGGTACTGAAGCTTATAGTTGGAAAATATGATGGATGCCCAGGAGTAAACAATATAGAATTAAGATAACTCACCACTGAACTTCCTGTCCATCTTTTTGTGTTTATAGAAGAAACTAATCCTATGGTCTAAACATGTGCAAAAGGTTTATAGGAAGGAGGAAAACAATCCCTCATTAGCAATGCAAAACTCCAGGGCTAGCAATTAAACTTTTACTTATTGAAGATATTCTAATTTTGATGTTTATTGTAAAATGCAAAACCAATTTTCCTCCATGTGTAGATGATGGTTTGGAAATAGTTAAAATGCATGAGAAATAGTACAGCAGGTAAGACATTTGCCTTGTACACAATCAACAGGATTCAGTCCCCAGCACCGCATATGATCCCTCAAGGCCTGTTAGGAGTAAGCCCTGAGCACAGATGCTTGTGGCCCCACAATGAAATAAAACCAAAACAATGGTGTCAGTTATGTTTTCTGGAGCATTGTAGTTGCTTCAAAACTTGAGAACCAATAAATAATGAAGCTAAGAGGGTTAAATGGTCAATCTTCTGGGAAGAAAATAAAAATACTTATGATGTGAGAAATTGGTTCTATAGCTTATGTAGAGGATAATAAATGAGCCTCTTTCAGCCAAGACAGCTGACATTTAAAACCATTTTCGTACTGTAGACTCCTTTAGCCATCTGTTGAGGGGTCACAGAATGCTTTACAATATGGGACATAAACAATGGCATAAAAGAAGCTATACTGAAAAAGAACATCATCCCTGAGCCCTTTAGAGACCATGGCCAATGGACCACCGATTAATACTCACTATAGTAGGAACTTGGCAGATAGGTCAAAGGACAGAAGCCCATTCTTGCATGTGAGAGACCCAGGTTTGATCCCTGGCATTTTGTAGTTGGCCACCATTGCAAGGAGTAACTGCTAGGCACCACACTGGGAGTAGTCCCTGAACATAGCAGGTATGACTCTAAAACAAAGAACAGAAAGAGCCCCCTTATTCTTGAGTTTCATTCCATTTATAAAGGAGTGTGATAAGGTGGCAGGTAAGCAGAGTGTTCAGTGTGTGATCATTTCAGTCTCGGCGCATGATGTCGGCAAGCAATGGAAGGTGTGATTTGATCAGTAACATGGGCATCCTAGTGGACTGGCAAGAATGCACTCCAGAAAGAATTAAAACTGAACTGCAGAACCCATGGCTTCTTTCACTGATTCATCTCTCTCCTGTGGGCTTACTGTATATTTTTCAGTAATAAAAGTTTTACTTTTTCTGTTGGCATAGTCTACATATCTACTTTTTCTCTAATATTTTCAGTTCTCCACTTTGGAAATCAAGGTACCAATCAAATTGTGTCCTGTGAAAGCTAAAAATATAAAATATATATATATGTAAAATAGAAAAGGCATACTGGGGCTGGAAGGTTGGGAGAAAAGAAATCTAGTGACCCTAGGAAAAGAATCCCTAGAAACCGAGGGAAGAAACCAGTGGTGGTGGGATTGTTACTAGATTGTAGTATGTCCAAAACTCAAATATGGTATTTTAAAAATTTTAATTAATATTTAAAAATAGTAAAAGACAGTATATTTTCCTTTTTTCATAAAGCTGAATACCTGCCACACTAGTGTTGTGCTAATACTGGAGTTTTTGCAGTTTGAGATGATCTTCCTGCTCAGAACTAATTAAGAATCTGAGACAATGAAAGACAAGTAATGACAACTTCAATATGTTAGGATTCCTGAATGCTGTGACTTACATAGACGGTGCTATATACATCATCCTTCTCCATAAGTCTGGTTTTTAATGAAAAAAATATGTCATCCTCTTGTACAAATTAAAATATAATATTGTCCGTTGGAGGATGAAAAATTAGATTTTTTTTCTGCAGACTTAGAAGGCAAAGTTTTCTAACCTTCTGCCTTTAGACAAAACATTCAGAGACATCCAACACAAAGTGAACTCTGTTTGCTTTTTTTTAAATGAGACCACCCTCTTTTGGCAAATCTTACCAACTTTATTAATGTTCAAATTATTTTTTCATTTTTTATCCAATTTCTTTATAGTATATTTTATGCATGTTTCTCTTCTAGAACTTAAGGTTCATCAGACACAGCCTGTAACTTTTATGTACTTTGTGTATTTATCAAATAAAAATTAATGATTAATAGGTGAGTTAATGTACTTGCAAGGCATTAAGAATCTTTTCTGTTTTGTGCTCAGCAATTTTAGTCCCTTTAATTTTTCTGTTCTCTGCTCCAAAATTATGGATTTCTTTAACCCATGTTAAATTCCCCAAACTTTTCTTAATGTGAGAAGTCTAGAACTAGACTTTTCTATTTTATATATATAAACATATATATATATATATGTATATATATATATATATGTTTAGCTTTCACAGGACACAATTTGATTGGTACATTGATTCCCAAAGTGGAGAACTGAAAATATTAGAGATATGTAGACTATCCCAATAGAAAAAGTCTAGTCTAGAACTAGACTTCTTATTTGGACGGAAATACAAGCTTTAAAAAGATATTTATGTATGAAGAATAAAATAGCATAATTATTGGCAAGTAAATGCATCGTTTGAGATCAGTTATTAATTCAGTAAATGTCAAAAGAGCTAACTTCCTGGAACAAACTTGAATTTTAGAGAAAATGCCAGTAAAATGCCAGTATACCGAGAATTTCATGTAACATTACATTTGTCCAAAAAAGGCAGTAAGGGGAAGACAATCAAAGGTGTGGCCCAAATGGAAAGGCTTACCTTTACATCTTTCCATCTAGCTTAATTCCTGTTATATGACTATGAAGATATATAAATAAATCTTTAATAACTCAATTTTTTGTACTTCATGACTCAATTTTTGAATCAATAAAAAAATCACCTAGCTCACTCATTGAGTTTTAAATATGAAAAGTAATAGAGAGTGTCCACAAAGACCAGCGGCTCTCAAAAATAGAATCCCCAAGCAGCATCAGCTTACATGGAGACTTCTTAGAGATTCAAATTCTAAGAACTAGTGAATAAGAAATTCTTAGAGCAGCACCAAGATTTTAACATGCAGATTTTAACAAGCTCTCCAAGTGGCTTTGGTGTTCATTGTAGTGTCAGAAAATGCTGCTGCTGCTGAGCTGGGGTGCAGCTACATATCAGGAGCAGGAGCGAACCCCTTTCTGCCCCCCCAGCAGATAGAGGCTGACAGTGAATGGATGAAACTCACGAATCCAGCAAAGTTCCAAAAGCTT